>VXAX01004120.1:39676-49845 GCA_013399835.1 Leptocoma aspasia
TTTTTTTTTTTTTTTTCTCTTTTCTTTCTGAAGGTAGTTCCTCCCCTTTCCAAGATGATAACAGCAGTGGGAGATTTATCCTTGAGAAGGGAAGGATTCAGAGGGATCTAAAGCAGCCATGCAGTACCTGTGAGGAGGTGTTCGAGAAGACAGCCAGACTCTTCAGGGCAGTGTGTGGTGAGAGGAAGAGACACAACAGGTATGAGGTAAGTTAAGAGAACCTCAGACTGGTTGATAAAGACACACTTTTTTCCATGAAGGCAGCCAGTCATCAGCAGCTTGCTCAGGAAAGCTGTTCTTCTCCATCCTCTGAAGTTTCCAAGCTCCACTGGACAATGAGATCTTGCAGCTGACCTTGCTTTGAGCAGAAAGTGGAACTAGAGACCTCCTGAGGTCCCCTCTGACCTGGGAAATTCTGCCACTTTATGCTGAGGTCAACATTCCAGGACTGCTCCACCTCTTCACACAATGAACTCCAAAGCAGCTTTTGAGTTCCTGAAGGCTGGAGGAAGGTGGCTGAACCATGTCTAAGGCCATGGATCACCATGCACTGCCTTCACAGAATCGTATAATAAAATCCTGGAATGGTTTGGGTTGGGAGGGACTTTAAAGCTCTTCTCATTCCAACCCCCTGCCATGGGCAGGGACATCCTCCACTAGGCCAGGTTGCTCAGAGCTCTCCCTGTTCTGCACTGGGATTTGACAGAGCCCATACCCCATCCATGGCACCTCCTGGGCCCCTGTCCCATTCCAGGATGGTCCCAGGTATCAGAGTGAAGCAGGAGGAGAATCACAAGGTTTGGCAGCTGCCCAGCTGTACCTGAGCCAAAGGGACCCAGGGGGATGCCCAGAGATGCACTCCTGCCATCCCCTCCTGTGCTGCAGGCCAGTCTGGAGCACTCGGGGCCTTGGGGGACCAGAGGGAGGCTGTGGTGGTTGAGTCAGTGCCTCTGAGCTCAGACTCATAAAAAACCTGAGGACCACAGTGGCTGATGTGCAGCACAGCCACAGCTCCTCTCTCCGTGTTTTCTGTGACCTCTTTGCAAGGCAGCTTTTGGCGCTGAGGTTCACATCCTCCCCAGATCTGCTGGCTATAGCAAAACAAAATTGGCTCTGCACAAGCTCCCCAGCTCCACATGCACTTCCCTGCAGAGGAGACGGGGAGGGCTAAAATTGTGGTGTGCTGCTTGTTCCTGTCAGCAAGGCAAACCTCACCTGGGGGATGCTCCAATCCTTCAGCTTGTGCAGCTCCCCCCTCCNTCTCCCAGCCCAGCTCCCTTCTCCAGCTCAGCTCCCCTCTCCCAGCCCAGCTCCCCTCTCCCAGCCCAGCTCCCCTTCGGGATGCTCTCTGCTTTGAGTGGGGAGTGCCAGTTCTTCAGCAACTCGACGTCCAGAAAAACCTGCAGTCACAAAACTAAATATAGCCCAAGAGAGGCCATGAATATGGTGACGCAGTCTGGAAGTGGTTCCTGGCTGTTCTCCAGCAGCTGGGAGCGAGGCATGTGGCTTTGGCTTTTTAGGGGCAGTGGTGTGCAGGGGAGGGGAGGTGGGGGCCAGGCCTTGGCAGCACAGTGGGCTCGAGGGGGGGCTCCATCCTCCTGCGGCCCCAAGCACAGGCTGGTGGGGTGAGGCAGCAGAAATGGTGCCACTCGTGGTGTTTGGGGCTGGGAAAGGGTTTCAGTGATACAGAGACCTGGTGCAGGATTCACTCAGCTGGAACTCCCTGGAAGATGGGACTTGGAGAAGTCCTGGTGTGGAGACTTGTGACATTTCCCACTGGGGTTCGGGAGCTCCTTTAGCCCTTAAACAAAAGTGCTGGCACTCCTGTGAGGGTCACAGGCAAGGCTGTGGTCTCACCCCCTGGTTTCCTCCAGCCTGAGGACTGTAGAGTCTCCTGGGCTGCAAGACCTCATCAGAAGGGGTGCACAAACCATCACCACCACTCGTGGCTCCATCAGGCCCAAACCAGGAGGAGCAGAACACAGCAAGGAGCCAGGTAACCTCAGCCTCCCACCCTTGGCATTGCAGGGAAGGCAGCTGGCAAAGTGCTGGAGACCTCAGGCTGGACACCACGCTCAGCCAGGGTCTCCTTCCTGCACAGGGAGGTAAAGCTGGCTCTGGCTGGGAGCTGGAATGGAGTCACTGGGGGCTGACACCTTGCTGGATGCCACACTTGTGCTGAAACATGCTGGGGGTCAGGCTTGGCCACCTCTGCCTCACTGGCAGCTGCTGGGAGCATCCCCAGGCCGGACCACGGCATTGTGTCCTTCCTCTTACCCCTGTGACAATAAGAGATCTCCAAAGAGGAAACAAGGTGCAGGAAGGGACATCTCCAAACTGGCCTTCAGAGCCTCCCTGCTGCAAGGACTGGGCCCCATGTGGGATCTCTGTGCCTGTAGCTCTGGAATGGCTCTTCCTCCTCGCTCAGCCAGGTGCCGCTGCCCCTGAGCCCAGGAAGCTCCCAGGGCTGGTCATGGCATGGGATGGGGTGATCTGCTGGCCAGTGGGAACTGCAGGGCTCTAGCCAGGACATGCTGTGGCCCTGCTTGTGACTCAGTGCCTGGCTGCTGAGTGGGAACCTCAGGAAGCACTTCCAGGATGAATTGTAGGTCAAATCGTCAGGCTTCTGCCCACCCAGCCTTTTGGGATGTGCCTGAGGGTGCTCACCCTGGTCAGACCCTCAGTGTGCACTCCAAAGAGGGAAATCTGCCCTTGACACTTGCTGCAATGTGTCCTCATGGAGGGGATCCTGCAGAGAGCCAGGCCCTGTGCCAAGAGAAAGGCAGGAGACTGGCAGAGCTGGTCCTCACATCCAGAGTGTGCTGGGACCTGCAGGCATCGCCCCATCACATCTGGGTGTCCAACCTTGTCTGCAGTTGCTTTCCTTGGACAACCTTTGCCATGATAACAGCTTGATTTTAACTCTGGAACCTACTGATGGGAGCCAGAACCAGCTTCTGGTCTGGCCCACTATTTCCCTGAATGATTCTCATGCCAAAAAAATCCTAGCAAGGCTGGGGAGGACAGCAGGAAACACGTGCCAGTGTCCTGGGTGGTTCATTGTGTGGACACCCCTGGAAAGCAAGGCATGAGGCTGGGTTTAATGCACCCCATAGAGCTTGCCACATCCCATTCCCTGACTGCAGGAACAGTCATGGTCCTCCTCACTGATGTTGGGATGTTTACAGTCAACATTTTGGGAAAAAGCATGGGAGAGTTGGGTGACCTGCACCTGGCTGTGGTGACAGAACTGCTCACTGTCCCAAACTCTGTCCCAGGTGCCCTCCCCTCTCTGCTGGGTTTGGGTTTACCCCTTCCCTGCCCATGCTGAGACGCAGAGCCAGCCTCCTGTACATCAAAATATTAATCTGTAGGTTTCAGGGAGCTGAAGGAGCAGAGAGAGCCACAGCGGGAGCGCTGGGAAGCAGACGGCGCTGCTGCATGGAAATCTATGCCCAACTGCTCCATATCATATCATACAGCATATGTCTAGAGACAGGCCAACAAATTCAGACCTGAAAATGTGTATAATTGCCAGGCAGGACTTTGGGACTGAAAGAGCTTAAAAGAAAACACAGTTTCTAAGTGTTGAGAGCAGCGTGGTGGTTCTCTGGGAGTTCAGTTTAGTGGGACAGACCCTCCCTTTGCACACTGCTTTAGTCCTGGCAGAGCCTGAAGGTCAAACCTGGCTCACTCACTTGCACCACTTCAGTGTTAGCTGGTTTGGCTCAAAACCAGAGTTTGCTGGTCTTAGCACAATACACAGTATCACAGAATCATGGAATATCCTGAGCTGGGAGGGACCCATAAGGACTATTGAGTCCATCTCCTGGCCCTGCACAGGACAGCCCATGAATCACATCATGATTCTCATATATTTCCATCTATTTTTCCATATAGCTCTTTTTGCCTTTTCCTAGTCTCTCTGCAGCTTCGTTTTCTCAATCATTGCCTAGAAACTGCCCTGGAACAGTGGAAAATGCTGTTGCCACCAGATTTTACTGTGGTCAATGGCATGTGGCCTGGAGCTTAAAGGGAGTCTCCCCAGTCACAGTGACAGATTCCCTGGAGAGCCAGCACTCTGCCCTCCCTGGCTCCCAGCACAGGTACTCAGGCAGCAATGCCACCACCCTCTGCTGTCACACACTCTTGTCCCCATGGTGGGCACCACCTTGAGGGCAGCCAAGCCTGTGAGCAGCTTGGGGGTGGCATTTGGTGGCCTGAATGGCTCGTATGGGTTTCAGAAGTGACCTGAATTGTGGTGTGAGCTGCCCAGGGGGTGCCAGGCTGGGTGCTGTCCCTCTGGTAACACTGCCACCCTCACAGGGCTCCTGCCAGCTCCAGGCTTGCACCAGCAGCAGAGCCGTGCCTGGGCAAGCCCCAGGCTGGGAGTTATGGCCCTCTGTGGGAAGGTCAGTCCCAGTGGCAGTGGGAAACCTCATCCTAGCTTCCCTCCTCACCTCCCACCCCCTTTTCTCTGTGGGATCTCCTCTCACATCCCACCCTAAGCCCTCCTGGCAGTACCACCAGCCACAGCCCTGCAGCATCACCTCCCCAGTCCCAGCCTCCCATCCCTCACTTCCAGCACAGCGGGGAGCCTTGGGGCTCTCCCTTGCTCTCCTTCTCTTCCAGGAGCCAGGTGAAACCCAGCAGTTTTTAGGATCTGTTGGCAGAGAAGAGCGAGCAGATGGTGCCCTAAAATCCCCGCGCCCTGAAGAGTGAGCTAGTGATCATTTGTGAAGCTCTGGAGATCTATTTTTTTCCCAGACCCTGCTGAGCCTGGCGAGGTCTGTAACTGCAGCCTGGACCGGCTGGAGAGGGCAATACCCGGATGGGCTCCTCGCCTTTCAGGCTGTAATTGGGCCCTGGCGATACAAAGCACAAAGCTCCTTTCCTTCCTGTTTGCCGGGCTCCCTCCGTGAAACCTTCCCCTGCCTGTGCTGGAAAATATGTAAATACCAGGGCACGGGAGAATTGCTCCCTCGTGCCTGCGTCACGTCTGAAATACCCATTAAAAATATATGTTCCAAAAAGAGCACCTCTGCACTGAGCACAGGCTCTCCTGGCAGTGGGGGGCTGTTTGAAGGGAGCGGGAGGGAGCGGATCAAAGGCAGGAGGGACGGCGCGGCTGTCCCAGCTAAATTAGCAGCAGGGATGGGGGTTCTGGAGGCTCCACAGGATCAATAGGACTATCTGGAAATGCCTGGCAGTCACGCAGGAGGTTGGGATTCAGCAGCGGGGTCTGCAGTGCCGTGCTGCGGCTCGGCTGGCTGTGCCAAGCCCGGGGAGGGATGCAGGGAGCCAAGGAAGGGGGATGAGAGGAGGGGGGAAAGGGGCTGCCGGGCCACGGGCTCATGCAGCAATAAGCAGATTTAATGAAGAGCCATGAGGACATCCATCTCCCCCAGCAGCAGCGGGATGGGGCTCTGGTGGCATCACCTCTCTGCCCCTGTCTGTGAGGTCCTGCCCCAGTTCAGGGTATGGTGTGACTGGTGGGGAGAGCGGGGAGTCCACACACATCCTCCTGGCTCCTCCTCTGCCTCATGGCCTTGGGGCCTGGGAAGATAATTACACATAAATTTTGTTGCAAAATCTCCCCTTCAGCAAGGCAGGGGACAATAATTTGTCCCAGAGACCCCATGTGATGAAGGAGCTTTTCTGGGCAACCTGACAGGGCTTGGAGGGTCTGGGAGGTGAGGACGGGTGATGCCTCTAGTCCTGGTCTCCTCCAGGAACACCCTTGGGGATGTGCCTGGGGCTGGAGGAGCCACAGGGCTCTCAGGCTGGGCACTGGGATCTCTCACAGCTCCAGCCGGTGAGAAAGGGCAACCCACAGAGACATTTTCTTCTTCTTCAAAGGAATTCAGTGTTTGGCTGGAGCGTTCAAAGGAGATTTAAAAAGAGAAGATAAAAAAGAAAGTTAAAAGCTGCCCAGTGAGGGGTGGAAGCGGGAACGTGGGGAGAGATCAGGGGCAGCGCCGGCAGCAAAGCAATGGCAGGACACCGAGAGAGGATGAGGAGAGCCTTCCTCCCACAGCTGCCCAGCCAGGGCACTCATTCCCATCCTCCAGCATCTGCATCTGTTGTGGCCATCTGCAAGCTGGGTCTTGGCATTTCCAGCGCCCTGGAGAGCCCTGGCTCTGCGGGAGGAGCGGGGCCGGAGGCAGCGGCGCTGGGTGACCGTGGTGGGAGCAGGGAGCCGTGCCTGGGGGAGTGGGACCAGCAGCGTGACAAGGGTGGGATGGAGCAGGGACACAGAGCAAGACACCGGGAGGGAAAATGTTAATCAACTGCAGTGCCTCCCTGAAAGGAGCCAAATGTAAATGAGATAATTAAGCTATTATTTAAAGCCGGGAGACGGTGGGGACAGGCCCGGGGCGGCCGGACTGCATTTTAATCAGCTGCCTGGCTGGGGCTGGGGAGCCCGTGCTGGTGGTGCCCCTGCCTCTGCATCCCTGCCTCTGATTCCCTGCTTCTGCATCCCTGCCTCGGCTGCCAGGCTCCTGGGTTATGGAACAGCCCCTCTGTGAGCCACTGTCAACCCCTGTCCCCACTGCCCCAGCCACTGCCATCCCGTGTCCCCAGGTATCCTGCCAGGTCAGGGGACAAGGGGTTCAAATGTGGGGGTATCTACACCTGTGTGTAGATAAGATTACCACCTTTCTGTGGGGTTTTGTTTGGGCTGCAGGAGCCCCTCCGGTGCCTCGGTTTACCTGCTCTCTCTGTTTTGGATATTAACAGCTTGTAATGAGAATAAGCAGTGCTGGTGAGCATAAATCCACCCAAGGAAAAGCAGAATTTAAATGCCCCAGTGGTGCTGGCCAGACTGGCTTTTGGGAGCCTTTTTTTAACTGTCTTGTTACAGGTGACCAGAAGAAGTCCAAGCAATTGCCCTGTGGCTCAGTTTCCCCACGTCTGGAAGCAGCACTGGGTTCAGAGAGGCTCTCAGCACAGTGGGGAGCTCCAAGGTCATTTGTGAACTGCCATGAGCCAGCAAATGGGGCAGAACAGGATTTTCTTCCTGCATTTCTTTGTTTTGGTCAGGGATGGAAGAGAAAACAACACCCAAAGCCATCCACGACAAGGGGTGTGAAGTCATTTTGTTCCGTGGCATCGGGACCATCCTTGCTGGTGGGGGAAGATCCGACTCCTGGAAGCAGAGACTTCTGAGCAGCAGGGGGAAAACGGGTGGTTGTTCACTCCTTTTCTCATAAATCAACTGGGATCTAGGTGAAACACAGTTAGTAGGGGCCAGGTTCAAAGGAAACCCGAGGAGATGCCTGTTCCATGGAGCATCCTTAAGGAGAGCTCCAGGCTGCAGGGGGAGCGGGTGCTCCCACTTCGCACGGGAGGTGTGAGAGTTCAAAGACACAAGGAAAAAACCCATGGAGAGCTCTTAAGGAGAAAGGCAGCACGTCTCTAGCTCAGAAAACTCTGCTCCACGAATGTCTGGAGATCAGGGGAGCAAGCAAATGTTACACATGCCAACCACATTTGTAGTCGCTTCCTCAGGCACCTGGCACCGATGGAAAAGGGGGACCAGGTTAGACGGATGCCTCCTGCAACTCTACAACACAGCCCTTATCTTTCAAGAGGCTTTCTTACTCTATGGGTAAATGGTAAATTAAAAGCCTGATCCAGAGTGGCTTTCAAGTGCCTTGCTCTTATTTAGGTACCTCATTCCTGCAATTTCCATTCCTTGGGCCCTTAAATACTGAAGAGACTTCAGAAAACGCTATCCAGCATCCCATCTTAGCAAAAGATGATTCCAGCTAGTCCACGGACCTCGGAGCATCCTGCCAGTGATGGCAGCTGAGCCCTGGCGATGTGTGGGCTGGTCCTGTGCCATGTCCCCCCCAGGGCTGCCAGTGGTGGTGGCAGGACACTGTGGAAGGGGTTGGTTTTCCCAAAGCACGCTGCTGGGGAGCACCACGCTGATCCACCCAAGCATGAACCCAGCCTCCCACTGCTTCATTTGCCCAAAGCAGCAGGTTTTTTTTCCCTTCTCTCCACCCAGGCAGCCAGGCTGCAGCTGCCTCCCCTCTCCTGGGCCTGGGCAGGGACTTCAGGTGCAGTTGGGCTATAAATTCTTGGCACCAGCAGCACTGCGGTGGTGCTGCAGTTTTATTTGTACAGTCAGCATGTACATGGGCAGGTATGGCCTTTGCTGACTGGGGAATGGGTTTGCACCCTTGTCTCTCGATTTCCCTCCCCCCAGCTCTCAGGTGAGGTGAGTGGCACCAGCTCTGCCAGAGGGGTGTGATCACAGAGTGTGTCCAGGTCTCCAATCGATCACCGAGTGTCTCCAGGGCTCAGATCTCAGTGGCCCTGGGCAAGATCACACAGGTTGAGCTTGGCAGCTGTGCTGGAAATGCTTTATAGCTCCAAAATAATTTGAGGAATGAAGAAAGCAAATTCCCTGTGATTTATCCAACCAATCCCAGAGTGATGAGGAGGAGTTTGGGGTCACACATGGCACAGGGGTTGCAATGCCTCAGTCTGAACTGGCCATTGGATGATGTGAAAAGAGAATACAGGAGGTAAAATGTGTGGCTCTTGGAGGTTTATTTGCCATAGGAAACAATTAGCATTTCTGTTTCCTTCTGCCTGCTATTCACAGGCAAGACAAAATTAGCCAAACCACCTTTCTCTGAGCTCTGAGATTTACTGCCCTGTGACTCAACTTCCCCAAACGTGATCTAGGGAGAACAATCCTTTCTTTCCAGTCAGCAGGGTGGGAAGCTTTGTGCACCTCCTTCTTCAGGCAAAGCTCTGTCCAGAGCATCCAGATGGGAAGAAACTCTGCACCTGCTTTAATCCCAATTCCAGGACTGAGTGTTTTGCAAACTGCTGGTGAGTATGTCACAGGACCATGCAGTTGCAGGTGCTGGGGACAAGAGGAGATGCTGATGGCACAGCCCCTCCGGAGAGCACAAACACAGCCTGGTTCCTTCATTCCTTAGGGCCAGCAAGGGCCCAAGCTGTGAACTCGTGGATTCATTAAGGTTGGAAAAGCCCTCTAGGATCATCAAGTCCAGCCATTCACCCAGCACTGTCAAAGCCACCACCAAACCATGTCCCCAGGTGCTGTGTCTATGCATTTTTTGAACACTTTCAGGGATGGTGACTCCACCATTTCCCAGGTCGGCCTGTTTCAGTGCCTGACAACCCTTTCAGTGGATCCCAGGGTATGATGGGATGCTGAAGGACATGTTGCAGGGGAAACTTGGCAATGTTCTCAGGGGAAACTTGGGAATGTCTTTGTCTCTCTGGCTGTGCAGGAGCAAACCAGGGTGGGCAGCCTTCATTTCTAGAGGTCCCTGTGCAGATATCCTGGAGTGTCAGAGGTGACTCCTCACCTTATTGTCCCTGTATTGAGCAGAGGAGTGAGGTGACCTCTCCTGAAGCTCAACACCGCCCTGGAGAGCTTTTTCACATCATCTCCTCTGGGGTGGAAGTGTGGCTGTGAGGTGGCCAGGGCTGAGTGGGACATGGTGGCATTGCCAGGCTGGATTCATGCCTGGAGGGGCAAAGCTTGGTGCCACAGCCTGCAGTGCTGGCACAGCTTAACAGGCTCCCAGCAAAGCTACTGGCACGAATGGCCCCCGGTCTGGGCAGTGTGCTGGGGGGCAGGGGGGGCTTTCACAGCCTGCACAGTGATCCCAGGCAAATCCGTCTCAGGATGAGACAAAATTAAATAAAAAACCGACTCAGTGCCCCAAGCACGTGTGAAGTTGTTTTCTCAAGGGTTTGTCCAAACGCTGAAGTTCCCATTCTCCCAGCAGGAAGGGGAGAGAAAAAAACCCAGGCACAAAAGCCTTAGGAGCAGTCCCTGGCTGGCGTGGGTGGGAAGGGGGCCAGGCTGGGCACCGTGTGGTGGCAGTAATTTTCCACACGCGGTGGATTAGGTGAGACTCTCGGTCAGGAGTGAATTCTGGTTTTTTTTTTTCCCTTCTTCCCCACCTCCAGAGACCGGTGTTGGATGGGAGCCCGGGAGAGGCGAGATAAAGGTCTTCTCTATCAGACAGCTGTTGAAAGATCTCAAATGAAGAGGCAGGCATTGCTCAGGAGCCATTCAAGGCAGCAAATGTGAAGGGTAAACTGCATAACAGGTACTGTTTGTTGCCTTGAGAGGCCTTTGTAGATACATCCTCTCCCGGCTGGGCAGC
>VXAX01004120.1:53813-64538 GCA_013399835.1 Leptocoma aspasia
TGCGGGCGGGGGGAGGCAGCCATCCGCTCCCCGCTCCCACTGTGCCTCGCTCTACTTGCCGCGGTCCCCAAGCTCCTTTTCCTTCCCCTCCGCTGCCTTTTATGCAGCTCGCCCAAGGCTCCAGGGCCTGGGGATCTTTCCAGGCTTCCCCAGCTGGGGTTTGGCAGCTCTAATTTTAGGCACTTCGCAGTTTTGCTTTCTCGCTGCTCGGTTGAGGAAAAGCGCTTGTGCAGGGAGGCGAGCCTGGCCCTTCCCCACCACTGCTGGTTTTTTCTTTGTCTCCCTTCCCGGCTCGCTCCCGCCTGGTGCCGGCTGCTCCGAGATACCGGTGGACATTAATAAGCCCCTTTTAAAAGCTGGAGCTCTTGCAGGGGTGCAGAGTGGGGACGCACCTTGAGCCAGGGCCCCTCCAGACCTGCTGCTGCCCACGGTGATGGTCTCCAGCCCGTGGTGTGACACCCCACTCCCCCACAAAATCACTGGGAAGGGCTCCGGTCCAGGCTGGGAGGCTGCAGGCTCGGAGGAGAGCCCAGCCAAGGACATCAGGCTGGCCACGGTCACCCAGCACCTTTCAGTCCTAATGAATCTCTGGGAAGAAGCTAAGGAATGCTTTGATGCAGGAGACCCCCCAAAACTAAACACGGATCAAAAAAAAAAAAAAAAAACAAAAAAAAAATTGGTCAGATCAATCCATGCACAGAAAACCCGGCAAGAGCTAATCCAGCCCTCAGGTCCCTGTTGGCAGCCTGTTAGAGCTGCTGCAGGATATGAGCCTGGACCTGGTCAGCCTGGGGCTGAGGCAGGACAGCTGGTGAGTTCTAATTCCAAATCCAAGCTAAGGACAGCCCTGTGGGACACGGGATTTTGCCCAAAGTCCTTGTTATGCAATTTTGACACAAAAGTGGAACATCCCCCTCCTCACATCCTCAGGGATAGTATCTTCTGGGGAAGACAAGGAGAATTTTTTCTCAAGGAAGCAAAATATCAGGTGAGGAGGTGGCAGCAGCTGGGAGAGCAGGATGGGCTTACTGGGATGGATCCTTCCCGCACAGGGGACGCACTTGGATTTTGTCCATTGTACCCAATGAGCTTTCGTCCTCTGAAGGGGAATGACTGGGGCTGGAGCTAACTGGATTGTGAGCTGCCTGCTCCTGAAAAGGCTCTGCATCCCATAATCCATAAACCTGTTCATGGCACATGGCTAATTCAGGCAATTTCCGACACGTTTATGCTGCTGACATAACAATCAACGCGTCGGCCTCGGCCGGGCTGGAGCCCCGTGCCATGGAGAGAAATCTGTAAATGAGCCTCTGAACGCTGTCCCTGCAGCCGGGGTGTGGCCGGGCCGGGCGGCAGGACCCGCGGAGGGCACGGCGTGTCCGTGTGCCCTCCCTGCTTTCGGAGCCTGTCTGCTGCCCCTGGGACGTGGGCTGGCAGGGTCCCCAAGGAAGCGCTGCCCTGCAGGTGATAGGAAGCTTAACTCCCCCCTCCCACGCTGGCACCCCTCTTGTCACAGGTCTGCAGGGCCCAAATCCAGCGTTATCAGAGGGCCGCAGCGCCGGAGAGGGGCCCAGCTGGCTCCTCTCGCCCTCTCCGCTCCCCATCGCTCACGTGGAGCGGTGGGTGGACGTGGCTCCGGCTCTGCTTCGCTGCCAGATTATTTCTGGGCACCGCCACAGACGGACGCGGCAGGGAGTGCGCGGCTGCGGGCCGTGCCGGGGGTGCCGCGGGGGGCACGGCCGTGCCGGCAGCTGCGGGCCGGGCCCTTTCCCGCTGTGCCCTCCCGGCACCCGGTCCCCACGGGCGGCCGCGTGGCTGCCCGGTGCCGTGGGTTGGCTGCCCGCTGACACCGCCGTCCTCCCCCTCCTCGCCGCCGGCTGCGAGCGCGGTGCGTCATCCGCCGCTCCGCTAATTCGGGGGCAACTATTTTGCGCCTGCGACGGATCACGCCATGCGCTGCGCCAGGGCCCCCGCGCTCCCCGGCCCAGATGCCCCCCTCCCACCTGGCCCGCTTCCCCCTGCCTCCGGTATCCAAGGAGAGGGATCAGCGGCGGGCGGGGGGAAGCNCTCTGACGCAGGGCTCGCACCGCCGCTAATCACCCCGCGCCAGGAGCGGCTCCAGGCCCCCCTCGCCTCCGCCGGCACGGCCGCGCTGACCCCGTGCGCGCAGGGTCAGGGACCCGGGGCTGATTCGGGGCTGAGCGCGGCTGTCACGTTCCCTCGGCAGACACGGTGCAGCTGCCGCTCGCCGGGAGCCGCGGGGGCTTGCTCCGGGTGGCCGCGTTCCCCCGGGGTGAAGCTGCTCCGCTGGCACCCCAATGCCGGTGGGCTCCTCGGGGGATGGCAGCCAGGCACAGCACGGGGTTTGTCCCACGGGAAAGGGGTGAAGGGCTGTGCCGGCTCCAGGGTCTCCTCTCTGGATCCCACACAAGGGCTGGGGAGCATCTGTCGGGATGAAGCACGCACCCGGCACGATGGAGAGGGACGGCCGTGCTCAGATGAGCTGCGCGCTCGCTGGGAGGGGCGAGGTGGGCGCCCACCCAGCGCTGGCTCCACGGCGGGTCTGTGGGGTGCCCAGGCTGGATGCGCGGATGGGGTGCCGTGCCCTTGGAGAAGATGCCTGTGTGGGAGTTTGCTCGGGGTGAGCTGTTCAAGCAGAGCTTTTCCTCCTCGAGACCCCCACGCTCTGCGCTCCCGACACGGCTGGCGAGCTGTTGGTGCCGGCAGAGCCGGCGCAAGGGCAGTGGCGGTGGCGGCATTGTCCCCAGGTGGGCACAGAGCTGCGTGTCCCCGGGCTTTGCGTGCGAGGCTGTGCTGGGCGCTGGAGCTCACAGTCACACACACACGGTGCTACAATGAATCCCACCAGCACGCCTGCACGCTGGGCTTGATTTTCATAAACCTTCCTGCACTCAGACTGGATCTGGAGTCATCCTGCAGGGATGGACATGGGAAAGCCAGCTCGTGTGGACGGGCACGCTTTGTGAGGTTATGTATCCCCATCCTTACTTCCTGTGGGGGCAGGATCACAGGAGATAGACAGGAAGGAGAAGGTTTGGAGGCATTCATATTCCTGGTGGGACCTCAAGAAACATCCCTAAAGCATCCACAGTCCCTGAGGATATGGGTGGGGGGACGCACAACCCCTTCCTCCGACACACAGGGGATGCAGCACCTTCTCCACGGCGTAAAAAGGAGCAGGATGTGGAGGGAAGAAGGGCTTTGAACAGTCAATTTCCATCGCTGAAAGCTGACAAGTTTAAAACAGCTAATGTGCCCCGCAAGATGAGGCCTTGGGAGATTTACAGCTCTCCTCGGCTGACTGCTCCCATACGGTGTGTATGTCAGCCAGGGAGCCTTTTAAAGA
This sequence comes from Leptocoma aspasia, assembly GCA_013399835.1. Taxonomy (NCBI): domain Eukaryota; kingdom Metazoa; phylum Chordata; class Aves; order Passeriformes; family Nectariniidae; genus Leptocoma; species Leptocoma aspasia. The sequence goes on from VXAX01004120.1 coordinate 57,181, forward strand.
ACCAAGATAAAGCTGCAGCGGGGCCGCATTGCCCACCAAATGGATGGCAGAGAGAGAAGAAAGGAAGGAGAGGGGTTGCTGTGTGTGTTTTTTTCCCACCAGGCAGGTGCTGAGCTCATGTCCCCTTTTGCAGCCACCACCATGGAGTTACTCCAGGTCAAGGTCATGGCAGACCTCTTGGAGCAAAATTTGCGTGAGCTGGTGCAGGGGGAGGTTTGTAAAATTCAGTAGGACCCATCAGGAGCCCACTGGGGTGGGTGTCAGCAGATGTGGAGGTGGCACTGTCTCTCAGGGAATGTTGTAGGGTGCCCATGGAGCGGGGAAGCCCTGGGGATGGGGATGGGCAAGACCCAGCCTGAGCCCTCTGCTGCAGGCTGGAGGCTGGTGCTGGACTGGGTGGGATGGTGGGGAGCAACCTCCTGGGTGGGTTGAGTGAGAATGTTGGGTTTTAGCAGGACCCCAGCTGGGGTCAGCAACCCTTGGAGAGCTCGCACAACATTCAGGAGCTGCTGCTAAGTCCCTGAGTGCTGCTCCCTATCAGCTTTCTGTGCCACATCAAAGCCCAGCTGGGGGTGCTGCGTGGTCCCCAGGGCAGTTAGATCCTCACTTTGACCTCTCTGTCCCTCTGAGTCCTCTGCTGCAGCCAGCAGCACTGTGTGCATGAGCAGATCCATGACCAGCATCGAGTTCTGTGGGGTGTCAGCTGGCCAGGACTGTGGCCAGGGGACCTCGGGCACAGGGGTGTCATGGGACCTGCTGCCCATCCCGGCATACTCGTGGTGTGGGAGCCGTGTCTGCTGCCCCCTTCTGCCTGCTCTGCCTGGCAGAGACCTCAGCACAGATGTCAGGAGGCCATTCACCCTCCTCAAGGTCACCAGGAGCACCGGCCTGGAGGCATCATGTCCTGAGAGCACCTCTGCCTGGGATGGAGGGGTGGCAGTGGTCCCCATTTCCCAGACTGGGCAGGCTGCTGCTCTGGGAGCCCCACATCTGCTGGGCTAACAGTACTTGCATCAGTGCCTCTGCTCTCCACAGCCCAGCTCGGGCCATCGTGTATGGAGCAAAGCTGCAGCCACCTCAGCAGGCTGCTACTGCACCTGAGGGTGGTGAAACTCAAGGCAGGCAGGGCCAGAGAACCTCAATCCAGTAAACCCAGACCAAACCATCCAGGCAGACCTTTTTTCCCTTCATGTGCTGCTCTGTCAGCCAGAAGGTGAGTCCTGCTGAGGGGACTGGGAACAGGGGAGCTGGCACACTTTTCTTTGCACGATGCTTCCTGAAGACGCCTTGGAGCTGCAGGTACCCAGGTTTGCTGCTAGGGCTGGAGGTTTGGGTAAGGAGACATTCCCACAGCCTGAGGGTGATTTTCCTGTGTTCCCAACCCCTCAAAAGCAGAACTCACTTCCCTGCCTTGGCTGGATGGTCGACAAAGATCCAGTGTGACCTGGCTCTGTTGGGGCTGGAAAGATCTCTCCAGGCTGGTTTGGGGCTCAGTGGCAGCAGCAGGGGCTGCCAGCCGTGATCCTCAGGAGTGGCAGAGCAGCTGTGGCTGCCCTGGGATGGGAGATGCCAGCCAGGCTGGGGGAAGCACTGCTCTGTGATGCCCGTCAGCCTCCTCATCCCACCGAGGGGAAACAGGGCAGGGCAGAAGAGTCTCTTGCAGGATGTTCAGCAATGGGGCATCTGGAAATGCTCTCCATTGCTTCTGCCTGTCCTGCTGCTCAGCTTTGCTACCCCAGAGGCCAGGTGACCCTCTGGACCGGAAGGAATTTTCCATCCCAGCACCTAGCTGATGCTGCTCCTGGCGGTGGGGCTGGGGTGTGAGGGCTGGTGGCAGCACCCTGCACCCTCAGTGCCGTGGTACTGCCTGGCCTCGACGCACCAGGAGCTGGAGAAGCAGCCCCACCCTGGCACCAGCACCTGGCACCTCTCTGGCTCCTGCAGTTCCTGATGCAGAGGAGTGGGATGAGGTGGATCTACCAGGAAGGACAAAGCTATTAGGTCCCCTCTGTTCCTTTCCCTCATAGCAGCAGCCACAGTGGTGGACCCTGAACAGCACCCAGGCCAGCTGGCAGCCCTGACACTGGGGAGAGGAAATATCCTCACTGTCATGAGATGTTTGGGTGAGCCTCCTCTGACCCCCCTGCCCTCCTGGGAGCAAAGAGCTCTTTGCCCACCTCGGGGAAGAAGTGGCTGCTCTCTGGTCGTGGCTGACACCTGTGCTGGACGCTGGCAGCAGCCCTGGTGCGGTGCTGGGGATGGGGATGGCTCTGGGACACCCCGCAGAGGGTTCAGGGACACACATCTCACCCCTGCCTGACCCAGGGAGTGGTGCCATGGCTCTGTTCAGGGCACTGCCCAGTTCCACATGGGTGCCTGCTCTCCTCGTGAGGTGCCCAGCACGGCTGGGCTCCGGGGGCGGTGGGAAGGAGCCTCCCCTTATCTCCTCTCCCTTTGTGCAAACACACGAGCCCGCCTGGAGCCGCCGTGTGCCGCCGCCAGCCGGAAAGCCGCAAAGGCGGGGAGGTTGCCCAGCTTCTGTCTCCTTCCCAGCAGGTGTGGCTGGCCCTGCCAGGCAGATGGCTCCGCGCCTGGCAGCGACGAGCCCCGGCGCCAGGAGCAGCTGGCTCCACCCGTAGCCGGGCCAAGAGCGGAGATGCCGAGCGGCGCGGGGAGCTCTCGGGAGGCAAAGAGGCACTGACCTCCCCTGCCAGGCTCAGGGTGTGCCGGGCACCCCTGGGCTCTGCGCCCACTTGGGGTGTGCTGCCAGCTCCTGTGCCCCATAGGGACCCAGGGAGAGGTGTTGGCAGGGGTCAGCGGTGCCCTGGAGGGGACAGGTGCCTCTTGGGGACAGCCCCAAAGCCCAGCGCTGGTGCAGGAACCTCCAGGACGCTTTTGCTCCAGTGAGATCTGCCAGTCAGGCAGCGGGGCCTCTCCTGCACCCTGGAGCAGCTGGGGCTTGGAGCTGAAGAACCCCAGGGTGGCCCATCAGGGCTGGCCATCAGCCCCCATCCCAGTTTTGTCCCTTGCTGCCTGGGCTAGTGATCTGCTGGGCAATCAACAGACCAGTTGGAAACCCTGTTAGAGCCTGGCCAGGCACTACCTTGTTATTTCTATCCAGCCAAGTGGGGGAAACAGCCCTTTTTCATCCACTGACAGTCACTGTGCTGTTGTGCAGCTCCTGGCACAGCAGGACAGGCTGAACCAACCCTCAAAACTCAGAATGGAGACGAGAAAATGTCGCTCCCCCCTCCAGGCTGTTCTCTACTGCAGAAGGGGAGCAGCCCATGGGTTTTTTTCACGATGGCAGCAATAAGGGGACTGCAGAGGCTCTTGTGCTGTGCTGGCCAGCCATGCCCATGAGGGATCAGCACAGCGGCCTCACACTGCACAGCGCAGTCTCATTTTCTGTGCAGTTAATAATTCCTCTGTTTGCCTGGCTCTGAGTGGAGGCAGAGAGCAGAAGCAAATGAAACCCACCAGGACTGATGGCCCAGAAGATCAGTGCAGGTCCTGAGCCTGGCATTAAGGGCTGGGAGAAGCTGTTCCTAGGACCTGGCTTCCCGAGGGGCGGAGGAGAGATGGAGGGGGGATGGTCCATGGGAGCAAAGCCTCCGGGCAGGCTGCTCCCATCATCCAGGCTCCTCCATCCTCATCTTGCAGCCGGCGCTGGAAGTGGAAGTTTTGAAGTCATGCACGGAGCTGTTTGCTTGGTATTTCCTGCCCCCGAGAACAGGAAGCGGCAGCGAAGCCCAGGAGGGAGCTGCTCTTGGGAGAATTCCAGCCTGACACATTTTGATCCCTGCCTACAGGAAAGGGGGAAAGCTCCACGCTCCTTCCCTCATCCCTGTGCCCAGTGCTGGGAGCTGATGGACCCAGGCTGAGGCCAGCTCGGGTGTGGATTGCACAGAAACGTGGCAGTTTGAATGATTTTCCATTTCCCTCTCCCTTGTACCACTCTGACCTGGACCTTGTTTGCTCAAGCCCTAGGACAAGCACAGAGATGCTGGCTCGTGAGCTGCGGTGTGAGAAATGTCTGCAGTGACGGATGAGTGTCCCCCCAGCTGTCCCACGGCTGTGCTGCTCTCTAGGGACTGTCCTCTTGGCCCCATTAGCTGCAGGTCCACTCATCTCCCCTCCCCTGCCAGATCTGGAGCAGCATCTCATCACCCCCCCAAAACCCCTCCTGTTTTTGAGGACTGGGTCCATGCTGGGAACCACCAGCCCTGCTCAGGGGCTCCCTCAGCCCACCAGGGCTTGAGTGCAAAGCCTGAGGTTGTCCCCTGCCCTGTGTCACCTGGATCAGCAAGGTCCCTGCCACAGGACCGTGTTCCCCTCCACAGTGCTGCTGGTCATGGCCAGGGGAAGGGCAGGTTGGGCTGGTGACAGGCCAGGGCTCTGTCACGGCAGGAGTTAGTCCCATCAGGACTGCCAGCGTCTGTTGCTGGCAGATCATGGCAGCAGTCTCCGAGGAACGTGAACAGCACATTATTAACAATCTTTTAAAGAGCTGCCAGTGTGTCCCAGGTCCCTGTTTATTTCTGCATATGGCCTGTCCCCCACTGAATGCAGCATTCACAGGAGGTGTCATCTCAGCTTAAGGGGGCCTATTACTTACCCCAATCAAACTCCTGCAGTAGGTGATTCCTCCTCTGGCCAAGGACAAAATCCCACAGAAGGAGGGAGTTTATCCTCCCTTTAAATCATCCCTGCTTTTGTTTTCTTCCTCCTGTGGGATGCATTTTTGCAGAGTGGATGTTGGATCAAGGGTGTCCAAGCTGGAACACACTGGTCTCTGGATCTGCTCCCAAATCATGACCTGCATGGATGCTGGGGCTGCTTCTGTGGCACTGCCCTGGCTGTGCCCTGCCATGGAGAAATCAGGGGATGCACTGGCTGGAAAGGACATGGCTAGTGAGCAGGGGACATGACCAAAGAGAGATGCCATTCAGGGCCAAGGTGGCTGGCACAGAGAGGGCAGGTGAAGCTAGAGAAGCCTAGAGAAGAGGAGACTGAGGTCAGACCTCCCTGGAGGCTGCAGCTCCCCCTGAGGGGCAGCTCTGATCTCTCCTCCCTGGGACCAGGGACATGACCTGAGGGATCAGCTGGAGCTGTGTCAGGGCAGGGTTAGGTTGGATATCAGGGAAAGGTTCTTCCCCCAGAGGGTACTGCGGGGCACTGAGCAGGCTCCCCAGGGAATGGTCACGGCCCCAAGGCTACCAGAGCTCATGAAGCATTTGAACAACGCTCTCAGGCACAGGGTGGGATTGTTGGGGTGTCTGTGCAGTGCCAGGAGTTCGACTTGATGATCCTGATGGATTCCTTCCAGCTCAGGATATTCCATGATTCTAAGCTTCCACCCTCAGCTCAGCAAAGGTCCCCCCCAGTGGCTGAGCTCACCTGCAAGGGCACTCCAGACCCTGCCTGGAGGATGTTGAGCTCGCTGTGCAAAAAGCAGTGATTCCATTCTGTGGTCACAGAGGCACCAGCTGGGACCCAGACCCAGAGCTCAGGGTCTCCTGGCCTTTCTCACTTTGCAATGTCAACACCATGGGACAAAACAGCACAGAGCAGCCTTGCCGCAGCAGGAGGAGGCTCCAGGGGTGTGTTTGGCCAGATCCTCCAAGACTGGGTTGTGTGGGTGTGTGATGTGTTTCAGAGGTGCTGGAGACCCCATCCCAGAGGTGCTCCCTTCCATGGGTCCTGCTGACAGGACACAAGGTTGTTTCTCTGGGCAGACAGGAGCCAGCTGCTCTTTGGGGCTGCTCAGCTGCCTGGTGCTGCCCTGTGTCAGAACACAGCCAGGTGACATGTGACAGACCAGGCTGGGATGTTGGGAGAGCCAGCACCTGGGACATCTCTTTGGAGGATGCCTGCATGGATGTTCACAGGATCCTGAATCCTTCTGCTGCTCCTCCAGGGTCTCTGCCCAGGAGTTTTCCTGCTTCCCTGTCATTGCTACAGGAACCCATGGCTAAGCAGCTGAAAATCACAAACCATCCAGCTCAGGGTCCACCTGGAAAAACATGTCCTGGGTGAAGGACACCTAGGACAACACCAAAGCAATGAGGAGTCCCTGGCTGCTCTGGGCAGCATCATCTGTGCCTGGCACAGACCCACAGCAGTGGAGGCAGCAGGACACACTAACCCTGACCAATCCGTGGGAACGGGGGGTCAGGACTATTCCTGATTTTTTTTGGAAGTGGCAGATCTGGGTCTGGGTTCTGGGCACCTGCACAGGACAAGACCTCGGGCAGCGGCAGCAGTGGCAGGCGCTGGGGTCACTGTTAGGGGGTGTGAGCAGAGGGTTTGCTGCAGGGCAGTGCCAGCCCCTCCGGGAGCGAGCAGGGGGTGCGGACCCGGCGGGACCAGCAGCCGGAGCCTTTCCGGCCATGCGCGCTTTTCCAGGAGCAGTCGCCTGGGCAACTGTGAGCGCGGAGCCAGACGAGCCATCAGGACAGGAGCCATTGTGCTCGTTCAGGGAATGATTCCCAGCTCTTTTCCCGGGTCAGGGGGCTCCCTGGGTCACCCCATTTTGCCAGCCCAGAGGTGGGCAGCACATGGCCTGGCCTGGGCTTCCCTGAGCGTTCCAAATCACCCCTCCAGGGTGGGATGATGGGTGAGGGAGACCACAACCCGCCAGCAAGGAAAAGCTGCCAAATACCATATGAGAGCCCAGGTGGCAGCCCAAACCAGCACCAAGCACAGGGGATGAACCCAGTTACCAACCCTCACTCCTGACCCTACACAGAGCAGGCCGGGTTTCCCTCTGCGCTACTACCTGTAGCAACCATGGGTGTGTGTGCATGTGCATGTAGGTGTGCATGTGCATGCCCAGAGCAGCAAACGCTCCCCATCTCGCTGCATTTCTGCCTCCTTGTCTCTGTTTTGCTGTTGTTGCTGCCTGCCTGACACCTGCGTGCCCTGGACGAGCTGCTGCCTTGCTAATGTGCTGCAGCATCTTGCTCAGGGTCCTGCTCACCGTCGGAGCACAGGGACTCTCCAGGCTCATGTGCTTAGCTCAGCCCCACGGTTTCAATCCCTGCCAAGAGAAATGGAAGAATCTGGTGCAGCCAGGCCTGGAAAAAACAGCAAGGACAGTGTCCAGTTAACCCTTCCTGCGCTGCTCCTCTCTCCTGCCTTCCCACGAACAGGGAGCCCTCAGGCCTCACACCCCTCCTTCCCACACCCCAGTCCATCCGCATTTCCCTACCTCTGGGGAAAAAGCAGCTTTTCTCGTGAGATTGCCCAGAATACGCAGGGAGTGAGTATTCCCACGGCACTTGAATGCGTGCCCTCTTTGATCGTGGGAGAGCAAAGGGCAGAGATCTGGGAAAAGAAAAGAAAATCATTTAAAA
>VXAX01004120.1:64552-98259 GCA_013399835.1 Leptocoma aspasia
AGAAAATCATTTAAAAAAAAAAAAAAGGGAGAGAGAAAACAGAGGAAAAAAAAATTAAAGCAATTCAGGCAGGAGCTTTCCTCAACCTCTATAAAATACAGTTCACGTTTCCTGCGAGCCTGGGGCGCAGATCACATTCGACGTGAGGTGCTTTACCCAGCCCCGGTGTAAATTCCGGAGCCTCGCATCTGCATGGCGTGATGGGAAAAAGCTTAAGAGGGGCCCGGGGAGCTGCAGAGGAGGCGGCTGAGCCTATCTGGCTACCGCAGGGGCTGTCGATGCACAGACATTCCAAGGCTATTTGTGAAGGTGAAATGGTCTGTAAAGATTCCAGGACACCATGTGGCAGGATGGTTAGCAGGGCTTCTCCTCCGGTGTTTGCACAGCGCTGCCGGGCTGGAGGGAGGCTGTGTGCGCAGAATGCCTCGCGGTGATTAGAGCATCTGCAAATTTCAGCTTAATACGCGGCATAATGAGACGCGGAATATTATTAGCCTGCAGCCATCCCCCCGCCCCAGCGGCGATCTGCAGCTCGAGCTGGTTTCACCTTCTCAGCGCGGTGCCCCGGGCAGGATGCTCGCTCACCCCGAGCCCGCGGGCAGCTCCCGGCCACGCGGGACCGAGCTCCCGCGGCAGGCACGGAGGATTTGCACTTTGGCTTATGCAAAATGAGGCCGTGCCGTCCTCCCCCCGGCCGTGCACACCAGCCCCTGCTCCACGGGCTTCTTCTGCAGCACCCTGAGGCACAGCCAGCCCACACGGGGCTGCTCATGGGGGGTAGCTTCAGCTCCCCGTCCCAAAGCTTGGTTCACCTCCTCAGGCCCTGAGAGCCGATCTGGTGTGTGCCACCCACCAGGAAAAGAGGTGCTGGGAGGGTTCAGGTGGTGCCCAGGCTGCACAGGAGCCGTGGCAGTGCTGGGAACCAAGAGCTTGGTTTTGTTTGACAGGGAGTGACACACACGTGGGGTGACCCTTGGTAAGAAGGGTGTGTGGGGATGCTGGGCCTGCTGGCAGTGGCTGTGCACACAGATCCACACCAACTCTGAGCTCTCCTCTCCATCCCACGGCCTGGCAGGACCCTGTAACCCCAGCTCACACAGGTCCTGCTGCACTGCCTAACACCTCTTGTTTTCTGGCAGCCAGGAATGTCCCAAATACTGCCACCCTGAGATGAAGAGAGCTGCTGGGCAGTGGCAGAAGGTGCCTAGCGCAGTGGGGGCTGACATGAGAGAGTTGGTGGGGTCCTGTGCTTGGTGTGAAGGTCGGGAAAATCCCTGGTGTGGGTCTGCATTCAGACAGGAGCAGCCCAGTGACTGCCCACGGTCTTGGGGCAGCACCAGCCCTGGCCCGGGGTGATGGTGAGAAGAGTGGGGCTGTGGGGGGTGTGTGGGGAGCAGGGGGTGGGCAACCCATGTGTCTGGTGAGTACATGCACATGTGTGTTCACATGTCCAGAGGTGCATGTGTGTGCGTGTGTAAGTTGTGTGCAGGTACGTTGTACCCCGGGAAACACTCTGTGTGTGTGTGTGTGTGCACAGGCTGTGTGACAGTGGATGTACCTGTGGCAGGGGCAGCCCATGGACCTGTGCAGGCTGCAGGCAGGTGTGACAGGACACGTGTGAGGTCTGTGTGTGCTGAGGCTCGTACCACAGGCAGACAGACACCAGGTCCAACCCCTGCTCCATGGACTGGCTGGCACCAGGGACATGCATGAGGCACAGGAGGTCACATCCCTGGAGCTGCTTCCTTTTTCCTGGCAGTGACAGCACAGGACAGCGCTGGCTTTGCCGCCCTGGGGCCTCCCCCACGCAGCCTCTCCCTCCACCCCATGCTCACCCACACGGCTGCTGCGTGGCCTTGTCACCGCCACCGAGTGGAACCTCCCCGAGTTTTGCTGGGCTGTTTTTCAGTGACATCAGCTCCCCTGCCTGCTTCAAAGCTGGCATTTGCTGCCATAGGTATGACAGTGACATTTACAGCCAGGGGCTTCCCCCTCTCTGAGATGCTTGGAGCCACTTGAATTCCTGTCCCTCACACTCAGCTTTTACCCTGCTGTGGATAGATTTTTATAAAGCAAAGTCCAGGGAAGGCATCACCACAGCAAAGCTGTTCTGGACACTGTTAAACTAACACTAACTGCCACCATGGTTAATCTGTACCAAGGTCGAATTCACAAATTGGCAGGTTAGCTTCTGTTCCAGACTGAAATTAGATCATCAATTAATTAAATCATCACTTTGATACAGAAAGAAAACTGGAGAGGACCCAGTCCTCGTAAATCCTGCGGAAGCCTCTGAGAAAGTGGCTCTGTATTTTATTTGGAAGAATTTGAGTGAAGAAATTCAGATCCATAGTGTGATAGTGAGAACAACTTATCACCCACTGCCTAAGCCAGAGCCCCCGAGCTGAGCTGGGCACTGCTGTGTCCATCGTGTCCCCAGCAGATGTGACAGCTCAGCATTAACCTCTGCCTCAATAACCAGGGGTTTGAGGCTTCCCATATACCAGAATTGACTGATGACTATTTCAAGTTTCTTAGGACTTTGAAACCCAAACCCCACTTTAATTTTATGAGTAATTTTATGGGACAATCTTTAAGGCTGTGAAAGCTGGAAACTTCTCCTTCAGGTGCCTTGACCTTATGGCTGCTCATCTACCCATGCAGGAGCCCCTCTCCACTTTCATCTGATCACCCTTGAATTCAGAGCTATAAAAAGGATGGGCTGTCTCCCAGCTAATAAAAATAGGAAAAAAGGGAGAGGCAAAGCCAAAGATAAAGGTGCCGTGAGCCCTCCCCTCCTGCAGTCTTTGGAACGTCCTGGAGCAGGGACTGGTGTCTGAATCAGCAAGCAGATGGTGAAGTCCTTCAGGCACGGAGCTGCTCACTGCTGGCTGCCCAGGGCACATGGGCTGGCACAGCCTGCTCACTCCCAGGTGGGATGGGATGCAGAGCTTGCAGGGCAGGCGGTGCAGGGCTCCTGAGTCAGGGGGCAGCTTAACAGAGTCTTCATCACTATGGGCTACATGTGGGCTAAAGGAAGACCGGGCTCCTAGACTGAGTAACTCCTGAATTCCCAAGCTCCAGCTCTGCTGGGGTCTTGGGGCTTCCTCCCACACAGTTAAGAGTGTGTGTCCATGTGTTTCTCCATGTACCTACAAGGAGAGGACACTGAACTGGGAGAAAATGCAGGTATGCTGCAAATGGAAGCAGGGCAAGTCTTGGCTCCAGCCACAAGGGAGGTTTAATCTGTTTAATCTGTTCTTCATCTTCTAGAACTGATGTCTGCACATCAGTGGGACTCAATTCAGTGCCAGGTGCAGCATTACAGAATGGGGACTTGTCCCCCTCTGGCAGCCATCAGGACCTGGCACAGGCACCTCTGGGTCTTGCTTGCTCCCAGATTATCAGTTCCAGCATAATTTCCCCATCTCTGGCATCTATGAGCAGACATAGACTGCATTCCTCAGTCTTTGCTCATCCTTTTCAGTTGACTCTGGCATTACATCCACTGACAAGTCACATCCACTGGCAACTTCTCCTCCACCTGCCCAAGAAGGAACCTAAAAATGCAAATGCTCCCTTCGCCCCAAATCTGCTCTCCACTGAGGGGCCCAGCACGTCTCTGACAACAACCAGCAACGTGTCATTTGTTTTTATTACTCTAGGAGGGCAAGCTGCTGTGCGTGACCAAGGAAACCGAGAGCAGGCTGCCCTTGTGAACTTGCCGAGTGCCTGATGGAGATCGGGAGGAGAAGAGAGCTGGGGGAGTAGGAAAAACATTACTTCTCTCCTGCTTGTTGGCCGAGGCAAGATTGATTGACTGTACTGGCGATAGCATAGCACGCGTCAAGGTAGGCACGAAACTGTGGTGAGCACTAGAAAACCACCAGCCGTGGGGATGGACTTAATGGGAGGGAAGACAGATGGGGTGGGTGCAGTGTTTTGTGTTGAGCTGGGGAGCGGTGTGGCTCCCTCCAGCAGGGAAGGGAGAGGAGATGAGTCTGACATGGAGCACAGAGGCGTGTGATGGCGCTGGCTGGTCACTTGATAGAGCAGGGCTGGCCTCATTCTGCCTCCCTTTTGATGGCTCCAGCATTTACAGCCAGTGCTAGAGAGAAAAGGACACTTCTACGATGCAATTCACCTCCTCAAATCAGCCAAGAGGAGTCTCCAGAGGTTACTTCACAGGTGGAGGCTTCCTCCCTTGCCAGCTGAAGCCCTGCCCAGAAGATGAGGTGCTCCCAGGCAAAGGGCAGGCCCAGAAAAGGACCTGAAGAACGGGGGATGGCTGGGAGGCACATTAGGGATGGTGATGGGAAATGGGAAAACACCACGGTGCTGGCTCAATGCCTGAGCAAGTGGCTGGGGGTGGCCGTGGTCGGCCGTGGTCATATGGTGCCATGCACAGGCCAGCTGGAGGGATGGCAGAGGAAGAATCAAGGTAAGGGGTTGTGAAGAGGAGCTGGAGATGTTTTATGGTAACATAAAGTCGGTTTGGTACCAGCAGTTCAGTTTTGCATGACGGTGATTGCTCCAGTGCTATTTCCCACTGACAGATATTCAAACAAGAGTCATTTCCATAAAGGACATGGAAATTATTTTTTGGATAATTTTTTTCTTTAGAAAGCCTCAAAAATCTGCCTTGCAATTCACCTAGATGTGATGCTTTCAGCCTCCAATTTCCCAAAACTGAGGGAAAAACCATTCAGTTTAAGGGGGAAGGTTAATGCAGCAGCATTTCCCTGCTGCTGACCTCCACCGTCTGAATTTCACCACATCCGAGACCGAGTGCACAGCAAGGCAGCGGCGCAGGAAGAAGCTGGGGTGCTAGGGAGGCCAAGGGCGTCGGGGTGGTGGGAGGCCGGTCTGGGAGCTCCCTGCCGGGGCGAGGAGTGGCGTGAGCGGGGCCGGGGACCCGCGCGGCACAGCCGGTCCCTCCGCCTGCGTGCGCGCTGCTGGCCCCGCAGCTTCCTCTGGCAACGCCTTGCGCAGGCTATTTTTATGCTGTGTGAAAAAGCGAGTCCTCCTGCGAGCTGAGGGAATGCGGCGTGGAGAGGGAAAGTGAATTAGTGAAGGTCACAGGCGGAATGTCGCTCTGCGCGCGGCTGGGGCAGAGCGCGGGGGGCTGGAGGGGATGGCGGGCGGTCTGGGACACAGGCTGGGCTGGGTGCAGAATGGCTGTGGAGCAGCTCCACGTTCTACCTCTGCCTTCCCGGGGAACATCCCGGCGCCGTGGCCCTGCCAGCTCGGGGGAGCGAGCTGGCTGCGCGCTCCTGCTGCTCGCGGGTGTTGCCGGAGCATCAGCCGCTCCACGGGCTGGAACCGGGGTTTACATACGGCATAAAAAGTAATGATCACGCTCTCCCGCTAAATCACACGCAGCCAGGCTGGAAGTGGAAGCCGCTCTTGTCCGCAGCGGCAAAAGGTTCGTACGAGGGAGAGCACGAGTAGCTCCCGAAGGCGAGATGCAGCCTTTTCTCCCCGCTGGAATCACGAGGGGAGCAGTGCCCAGCACCACGGCCCCGGGACATGGCCAAAAACCACAGCCATTTCTGCGGCATCCCTCTCCCCACGCTTTTCCTGCTCCCTCTGAAGCAACGGTTTTTCCGAGGACAGCAGGGAAAGGTGAACGCAGAAGATGCCCTGCCGGCAAATGGGAATTCGGGATCTGGACCACGCTTGGGCTTTCCTCGCTTGGTTCAGCCAAGTGAAAAGTTGGCCGTGGTGCTCCTCCCCTTCCATGCGCGGGGTTTGGAGCAGGGATGGGAGCCCAGGAGAGGGAAGTGCGGATATCCCGCTGCTCCCGCTGCTCCCGCTGCCGCGCCGCGAGCGGCTCCGTCCCGCAGCGCATCGCGTCAGGGTACCGCGGGGAGCCGGCCTGCTCCCGGCAGCCTCCTGCTTCTGGGGGACGCTGGAGGCACCATTCCCATCACTTTCCCATCTCGGAGCAGATTTATGAGCCTCCCAAAAGCTCTCCTGCAGCCCTCCAGGAAGGCTGGGGCTGGGGGCTGGCGGGGGGAGCTGTTTGCGGGGAATTGTGAATCTACTTTCTTACACGGCTGCGTACCACTGTGCAACGGTAATCCCCTGAGCAGGGTGAAACGGAGGCCTAGCTACCATGACCTCCTCTGTAGGTTTCCATGGATACCATGTACTATAAATAAAAAAAGGAATTTCAAACCAGTTTTCTATCCTGCTTAGTGGGAATAGGAAACCTCTTTTGAATTTAGTTTCCTATCTCACCTTACGGGGGTTATTTTGCAGCCTGTTTGAAACAAATAATTACCCCTTCAGCCAGGAAATTACCACCAATCTTACCTATTTACTTCCAAACACTCGGCTAATTAGCACATTGGGGAGAGCTGCCTATTTGCACGCTGGAGATGGGAGGCTTAGTGTCTTTATTTTGGTGGTGCTGGGAGAAAGGACGCGGGGCCAAGGGTCAGCGAGGGGCGTCAGAGCCCTCCGAAAAAAAAAAATAATAAAGAGAGCAGGAGAGCTGTAAAACTCGAAACGCCGAGATGCCGTGTGAATTAGCGTGCAAGAAGCCCCGGCAAAAAAGGGAATATTACATCTGCATCCTTTTGCAATGAATCAGAGTCATGCTGCAGATTTTGTCTGGCATACTGGGTCTCTGGAGGATAGAAAATAATTTGGTCGCAGCAGTGGGAGGTGTGTGTGCGTGGAGAAGGGAGTTGCTTTCCAACAGCCTGCTGTGGTGAGAACATGCCTGACACTTCATTCCTTTCCAGTTAATGCAGCGAGGCCGGGAGGAAACTTAACCCTCTAATTGCTAAAGTGTACCGGGGACTTGGGGAAGTCCTTGGGAAGCAAAGGGGGCTCCCGGGGTTGGTCTCCTCTGGCCCGGCACCGCTGGCAGACAGCTGAGGGATTTGCCCAAATGGCGGGTGGTGGGGGCAGGGGAAATGCTAATTCGAAACAGGCGCTGGCGAGCGGGGCCGGAGGACAGAGAGGTTGTGTTTGTCAGACCTCTGGGCTGGCAATGGGCCGGCCAAGTCCAGTCCGTCACAATGCTGGGTCTGAGCCAGCTGGACACGTGGTGGCTCACGGAGGGGTCTCACGGTCTGGAGTTCCCAAACGGTTCTGCCACACCGAGCTGTCGCTCCGTGATCCCGGCACTGAAAACCCAAGTGCTCTCCATTTTTTTTTTTGCATCACCACACCCGTGTTATGTCCCTCCAGCTCCCTACACGGCTCCTGCTGCTGTGGCCACCCAGCACAGCCCTGACGGCGTGGTCCTGGCAGGGGTGACCCACAGCTTTCACCGGGCAAGGGAGGGAGGGCAGGCGAAGGATCCGTGAGCACAGGCTGGGCAGCCCCATCTGCTGCAGCCCCGTCCATCTGAGGCTGCCGGGGGTCTGCTCCTCGCTGCTGTCCCCCGGTGGTCTCCGGGAGGCTGTTCCCAGCAGGCACAGCTACCAGGAGTGCCCTGTCCCCTGGCCTCACTCGCCCACCAAGGGTTTCCCACAAAGCGCAGGACTGGGACTGAGAGAGCATAAGCTCTCCACAGCTGGAAAGGAGGAGGAAGAGGAGGAGGAGGAGGAGGGACGTACAAAGCACCTGGGGCTGAGCCAGAGCCTCGTGTGCAATACGGGTAAGCTCTGCTCAAAGCTTGTCCACAATGTTTAATAGCACAGGATGATCACGGGCATCTGACTTGGAGCCTGTTCGCTGCTGCCCTCCTAAAGCTCCTTATTAGCATTTCCAGGACATTGATGTTGTGCTGGGATATACGGGAAGGCACTCATAAGTTACAGAGCAGCAATACATCAATGTTAGAGAAGGGCCCATTTAAGCTTAACATCAGAGGC
Organism: Leptocoma aspasia; assembly: GCA_013399835.1. Classification (NCBI taxonomy): domain Eukaryota; kingdom Metazoa; phylum Chordata; class Aves; order Passeriformes; family Nectariniidae; genus Leptocoma; species Leptocoma aspasia. The sequence continues at coordinate 72,385 of VXAX01004120.1, forward strand.
TGGGTTTTTCTGGAGTCAGGTGTCTCGTTCCCATTGAAATTCAACAGGAGTTGGAGTCTGCTCCCAGGGCTTCTCTGAAAGTCCCAGACTTAATTAGTATTTATCTTAATTAGGGGGATGTTACCTGCTCTGGGAACCTCATGCTATCTGCTGTATTCATCCCCACAGCATCCTGGGAAAGGGCTCCCAGCCCTTTTTGCAGTTGGGGACTGAGACACATGGTGGCTGCTGCTGCCAGCCTGCCGCTCAGCAGGGAGCAGAAAACATCTTCTGGGGGGCTGAGAGGGTCACAGCACTGCCCCCCTCCCTTCCTGGGTCGTGTTCTCTTGGGAGACCAGGTGAGAACATGCAGGAGACCAGAGGGAGGTCGCTTGATGGGGTGCAGCAGGAGGATGCTGAGCCCCCTTCGCCTGCCTGGGCCTCGGGGAGCATTCTCAGGGGGACCTGGGTGGACACAGAGGTGGCTCAGCCCTGGCAGTGCTCTGGAGCACCGCTGCTCGTTCACCATCTTCAGGCCAGGCCACAAATCGCAGGGTGGAGGATGGGAGGGTGGGGAAAGGAGAAAATCAGTGCTTTTTTTTCTTTTTTTCTTTTTTTTTTTTTTTTTTTTTAAAAAAAAAAACAACCCCAAAGTTACTGGCTTGGGAAGAGCTTAGAAACCTGATCTGGTCCGAGCCATAAACAGCCAAGAAGGACAAGCCATGGGGCTCTCTTGGCAAGCAGAATCTCACCCACACCCTCCTGCAGAGGCGGGGAGAGGCAAATGAGTCCAAACAGCTCCGAGGTCCTCTTGGCATGGACTTTCCAAGGGCAGAGAAGCTGAAATCTGAGCCCCTGCTGCCTGCCCTCGCCCCCTGCTGCTCCTGGGGCTGCCAAGGATGGGGTTCCCCACCACGGTATCCCTGTCCTCCCCTCCTGCCTGGCATGAGGGATGGGGCTAGGATTCCCAGCTGGGCTGGCAGCTTCAGGGAAGGGGTTTGGAACAGGAACAAGCCAGCTGTCCCCTGGCAGAGCCATCAAACACGGTGACCTCCCCCGTGGTGCTCCAGTGGGTGGGATGCGAGCCTCAGGGGCTGGCGGTGCCGTGCAATGGGGACCTCCAGGGTGCAATGGGGACCTCTGAGGTGCAGTGGGGACCTCCAGGGATGTCCTGGGGATGCTCAGGGGATGCAGATGACCCGGGGATTAGGGCAGTGGGTGCCGACATGAAGAAAGAGAGGATGAACATCTCCCTCGTCCCGCTGGGAAAGTTGCCTCCAGGCAGAGCTGTGAGCCCGGGCAGGCTGTGCTGGCAGATATCTCCAGAGGATCAGTCTAGCCCACAGGGCTTTGGGCCAAGGGCCTTGTGGAGAAGATGGTGAAAGGCAGCAGGAAGCTCTAGGCTGGCCCACAGAGCATGCTGGGCATGGCACAGGCAGTGCTGATGTCTGGACAGAGGCAGGAGAAAAGGGACTGCAGAGAAGGGCAGGGGTGGGATGAACCATCTGCAAACATCCACCAAGAGTGGCACAAGGAGCAGGGAGCAGGTCTGTTGGGAGCAGGGGCAGCAGGAGGCTGAGAGCTGCCACATCTGCTGCCAAGTGCCAGGTGGGTCAGCCTGTAGCTGACCTTAGGGACATTTTTGGTGGTCTGGTGACTGGTGACTCCATGGGTCAGGGAAGATGTCTGAGCTGGGCCTGACTGCCGTGGTGCTGAGCATTCAGCTGCTCATGAGGAGCTCAGGGAAGGGACAGGAGGGGACATCTGTTGCCCCACTGGACCTGTGGCCAGGTCTTTCTCCAGTGCTTCTCCATTAACTGTATATCCTGAAGAGCAGGAATGGTTTTCCAGATTTGCTTGTGAACTGTAGGGCTGGAGTTCAAGAAGGGGTTGGGGTGGAAAGGTCTCTTGAAGGGAACAAATGTGGCTTCATGATGAAGAGAAGGAAGGAATTAGTCACTGGGAGCGAATAGTCCCAAAATGCAAAATATTGCAGAAATTCCTTCACTGACCGATTGTTTCAATACTTTGAATGGTCGTATCTCCCTTCTCCACTCTGTTTTTTCACTCACCCTGGGAAAAAAATGGCAAAAGTTTCATAAGGGAAGGGAAGCTGTCAGGAACTAAGGGTTGACGCTGAATGGCCTGATGAAAATTCCTGGAAACGTTAACATAGCAGAGCTGCAATTAGGAGCCACATCCTCACAAATAATATGGAAAGCTGTGTAAAGAGCATTCCTTCCAGGTCCCGGGGACACAGCAATACAACAGGTAGCACCGAATTTAATACTACCATTAAACAACCTCTTTTATTCAGCCAGGAGAAACGTGGTGGCTGGAAAGATGGACGACTCCAGAGTTTCATTCTGCTTCATGCAGAGCTCCCATTACCTCGCTCGATATTTTATGGAAGGCTCGCCGGGCTGAGCCTGTAGGCTTCGAAATCATCGACAATGTGCTAATGTAAAGTTGCCTGAGCTTATGGAAGATTTTGAAGGCCTGGATTCCATGTGTTGAGACTGGCACCATATCAGAGGAACAGCTGAGTATATGGAGCAGGGAAGCTACGTGTAAGTTATCCAGCAAGGAGAGAATCTGCCTGGGGCTGCAATCCTGGGTGCTGTGATGGGGAGGGGAGGCAGCGGTCCCGGCTGGTCCTTCCTCACCATGCACACAGGCTGGGGCTTTGCTCCACAAGAGCAAGATTATCCTCTTGGTGGACACTGTCCCGGGCAGTTTATTGGCAGGCCAGGCAGCGCTGCAGAGCTGGGGCTGTGGGAGGCTGGGATGGGATGAGCTGTGCTGGAAGCAGGATCCTGTGTCTTCCCTCTGCTGTGGGACAGTGCTTTGGCTGCCAGCACAAGTGCCAGCCTGCACAAGTGGCTCTGGGGCCACAGGGTGAGGGACAGGATATTTAAAAAATCTAATTTAAGCCTGGCAAGCACTTCCCTCTCAAGAAGGTCATCTCTTCTCTAGGGTGGCCAGGAGAGAGAAGGGCCAGGGCCTCCTGCCCAGAGGAGCTGCCTGCCCTGCTCAGAGGGAAAGATACTGGACCAATGCCTTCAGCCACCACCTGGAAACCCCTTGGAGGCAGTGCTAAAGGGATGAAATTTCCTTACCAGCTCCCCAGCTGCCCTGACAAAGATCCCAGGAATACCCAGGTCTGCAGAGGGGTCCTGTCTCACCACCAGAGATTTCATTCACCCATATGGAGCAGAAATAATTGCTCTGCAGCTACCCAGGCTCACTGCCTGCCCCATTGCAGGAGGCACTAAAGCAGGAACAGCCAGGGCAGAGCCCAAAATAGCTGGATGGATCTTGGTGGTGTCTGGAAGGGTTGGAACAATCCAGGCTCCCATCATGGGTGGTGCTGGCTCACCAGGATAGGCAAGGAGCTCATCAGGATAGGCAAGGAGCTCACTGTTTCTGAAGCCACACATGAAGCAGTGGTGGCTGGAGGCTGCCTGGGAAGGGAGGAGAGGGTCTGCAGGCAGGGGGACAAGCTTTTGTGACAATGAGTTTTGAACTCTTGCAGACACCACAAGCCCACCTGAACAGGTTTTCCTGGGACCTCTGTAAGACTCCATGGCATCCTGGCACTATGAGCAGCACGACGCTGCTGCTGGGGACAAGCTGAAGCCTTTGTCTTTCCTGGGTGAGTGAACAAGCTGAAGAGTTTAGGTACAGCCACCAGCATCCTTCCTTCTGGAGCAGGTCACCCCTGGCCACCAAGCCAGGCCGCTCCTTCCCCAGAGCAGTTTGTGGAATGAATTTTCACACTGACCCAACGCAATTGGGCTAAAAGAGCTGCCTCACTCATCTGAGCTCTTTGGGAAGGCTCTTGGGCTGGGGCTTTTGCTGTCCTTAGAAGGGGCCACCAGGATATGTGAGTGGAAGTGAGAAATGAGATTTCCCGGGAATAATCCTCCTACGTGAAACTCAGTGGCATCTGTGAAAAGGCTCGTGTGCACCAAGGCGATCCACGTGAGGGAGCGCAGGGAGGTGTCTGGAGTGACACCATGTCCTGTTAATTGCTCCAAACCTGTGAGGGGCAGGTTCAGTGGGGTGTCCAGGCTGGTCAGAGAGAGAGAGGCACCGTGGGCCTGGATCACACAGCTGAGCTCAGCACAGTACAGGGCAGAACGTGTCACAAACAGAGGCAGAGCCCATCCTGAGCCACTGTCTGTGCTGAGAGCTCCTGAATTGGCTGCCACCTCCCAGGAATTGGGTTATTTTGTGACAACCCAATGAACCTCTGCTCAGGAGCCCAGCAGTGACCAGAAAGGTGAATAAAAAGAAGAGACTTCATGGGAGAGACTGCAGAGAAGGATGTCAGGAGTCTCACAAAGGCGTTAGGCAGGCAGGGGGTGTCACCGTGACCTCGCCTGGAGCGCTGTGGGCAGGGCTGCACATCCCACCTCACAAATGACAGTCACAGGCACGGATCTGGAGGAGGGCTGGGAAAATAGCTCCAAGACTGGCAGGCCCTGGGGCTTTTATATGCACCAACTTGGGCCCATTTGGCTTACAGAGCTCTGGAAGTCCTAACTTCAGCTGGTTATTTCCGGGATGACTGGAGCCAAAGGCTTGCTCCACGGGTTGGGGAAGTCAGCTGGACTTTGTTTGTCTGAATGTTCTGACCTGCAGTGACGTGGGCTGGTTGAAACCTGACAAGAGATGCTCTGAAGTAGGAAACTCCTGCCTACACCAGACCAGGAAGGTGTTCCCAGCTCCATGCTGTGGGTCAGCATTGTGCTGTCTGTATTTCCTTAGGCATCTGTTAACAAGCCACTGCTAAATAGTGATAATCCTCCTGCTGTGAAAGCCCAGGTCTGAGTGTTTGCTGCAGCAGGATAATGTCCCCAGCTAGAGAGTGTGTTTGGAGCCCTTGCAATGGCTCACTTAAATCCACGTGAGACTTGAGGGGTCTTGGCAAAGGAGCAGCCTAAATCAAATTAGGAAGACAAGGGGATGTTCCCATGGGCCACTGCCTCCGAGTGAGCCCACAGGACTTGAAACAATGATGTTTCCTTTGCCATGGAACAGTAGAAACAGGTAATCCAGATTAGTTGCTAAGTGCCTCCAGGAGGTAGGATTAGGAAAAGGAAGAGTCTGCAGCACTCAGCTGGCAGAATCTCCCCAGCAAAAGGGTATGGCCATAACGGTGCCTTTGCTAGTGTCTGTCTGGTCTTCAAGGGCAAATCATGGGAATGGCCACGAGAAACTCTCCAAGGGCCACAGAAGCAATGCTCATGTGTATAGGAAATGTCTGTGAGTCTGCACCACCTTGGCTCTCACTCCAAACACCGTGATTAAAGCAGTGAGCTTACTAATTTTGATGTTGTTTTGGCATAAAGCATTTGCTGCATCAGTAGATGTTTGAATTCACACAGATAACATGAGCAATAAAACGGTATTTCGTACATCAGATTTGGTTTTGCTTCAGAGAACTGGTCAGAAATGGAAATTTCTGTTTGAAGATGTTTGAATTCCCAGTTATTTGGGTCCTACATAAGTCAGAAATTCTGATGAGCTTTCAGAGGCAAAGCTTCTGCCCTTCATGGGAGTGGATTGATTCTGCACAACAACAGTGCTCAGCAGCTCAGGGTACCTGTTTTGACTCCATCCTTGGTTTAAATTGGTATCTGACCATACCTTGTTCCTCTTCTCTCCCTGGGGCTTCTTTCCTTCATCTGGAGAGTTCATTGAGACTGGGTGATGCCAGACCCAAAGGAAGCACCAGCTAACCCCTGATCCTGGGGTGAACATGGCATCCACTGTGGAAAACATCCCCTGGACACGGGGAGCAGTGTTAGAGACAAGATCTGTGCTATTTTCTCCAAAAACACAAAGCTCTGGAACATTGATCTGCTTGTACTGAAATCATTGTTGCTTTTGAAGTAGCTCTACTGGAGGCAATGTTTGTGCCTCCAGGGCCTCCAAAAACTAGAGGAGGCAGCAAAAAAATCAGTGGGGGTCTGGTGGAGGAGGTTTCTGAGCTGCCTTTCCCAGTGCTCTTGGCTGTTGGCAGTATCTGGGGTGCCACGTACCCTGGTGAGGTGTGGGCACTTTGCCTCCATCAAAGGTGGTGAGAAACACCTGCAATACAGGGCTTGGGGAGCAGAAATAGAGGCCACAAGGTGTGAGGGTCAGTTTTCTCTCACAGGAAGGAGGTGAAGAGTCTGACTCCCAATTCCTTTAGGCAGAATAACCAAAAGGAGTGGGGGTCACTGTAGGTCAGCAGTGTTTGGATGGGAGCTGTGTGTGTGTTGGGGAACTGAGCAAATGGGGGAATCTCAGAATCAGGTGTCTTTGTTTAAAGATGCAGGTGTTTGAGCAATTCACCCACCCAGTGCTGCACAGAGAGCAGCCCCCTGTCCTAATGCCCCTCCTTGCTGGCATCAAGTGGTCAGGGATTGCAAAGTGCCAGTCCAGCCCTTCCCAGAGGGATGAGCTGCTGCAGGATCCTCTCTGACACATCCCTTCCCTGTCTTTCCCTCCAGGCACAGCAGTGGTGAAGCCCCCAGAGCCTGATGGAGAGCCAGAGCATGTGCAAGCCTGCTCTGTGTCCTTCCCAGCAGTGGGATTTGGACTGGGACCTAACCCCAGCCGTCATCTCTGCCTGGGATAAAGGGAGTTTGTTTCTGCCTTAGCTCATTGCAGTATCTCCTGCTGGCAGACTTTCCAATTAGGGAGCCAAGTGGGAGTCAGGAGAGACCCCAGGGTGGATTTCACACTCACTCTGTATTTATATGTAAACCTGGATGCAGGGCTGAGCTGCTGAGAGTGGGAGCAGGAGCACTGAGGGGGAGAGGCCAGCCCGGAGAACAGAGGTCTTTGCAGCTCTCACTTGCAGTGTGTGGGGGGCAGAGCTGAGAGAGAGGCAAAGTCTGGCTCATCTCTCCCACTGCTTCAGCTCATGGGCTCTTCCCAGACCCTCCTTGTGTCTCCCAGAATGGCACTTGAGCATCTCTGCATGGTGGAGATGGCAAGTTCTCCCCTGGTGACAGATTTGAGCATCCCTATGTGCCCCAGCAGCCACCTGGAGCACACAGAGCATGGAGATGCTTGGCCTGGCTCAGGTGGGCTATGGGGTCTGGCCCTGCATGCTTCCACTCTTGTTTTTGGCATTCCAGTGCCCCAGAGCTGAGCCCCGAGTGGCTCTGCTGTACCCCGACACTGATGGTGCTTCTGGCCCCACAGAGGGGTCAGCAGAAGCTGCCCAGCAAGGGAAGCAAGGGAAACATGGGCAGAGGAAGATGGCACAGCTGGAGGGCACATGGACCACAGTCAGGGGGCAGGGAGCAGGCAAGGCTGGAACACCTTCCCTCCCAGCCTTCCCCATTCTCTGCTCCCTTCCGTTTCCATTGGGTGGGACCCTTTCAAACTGCCAAAAGACACTGGCCTTCCTCCCTACAAAAAAATATATATATATTTAATGAAGGCAAACAGATGTGAAGTTAAAACCTGGAGGGAGCAATTCTTCCCTGGCCAAAAAGGATCAAAGTGTTGCCCCTGTGGGCAGCCCCTCTGCGAGCACCCACCATTCAGGGGGGTGTGTGAGTGCCCCCAAAAATGCAGCTCCACATTGAACCATTCTGGTCACCAGGGCCTCTTTGCCAGGCTCACACAAGGGCTGTGTTCCAGGTGCTGCTGCCGTGCTTTAAGGTGTGATTATGGCTGCACAAACAGTTCCACTGGCTCAGCTGCTCCCTCCCCTCCTTCCCTTTGTCTGGGAAAAGCAATGTCTCTCCAGCCAGTTTTTGCTGGCATCCGAGCTGGATGACAACTCCTGGAGATCAGAACACAGCCTTGGTGGGTTGGTCACTGTAATGACAGGATTTTGGTCAGCTGGCTGGGTGCTGAGTTAAGCCGGGTGCTTTGCTAAGCTTGGTTTAGCTGGTTTGCTAAGCAAAGCACCTCTTGGGTGGGAACAAGGACATGCAGGCTCAGCACCTGGTTTCCAGCTCCTTGTTTTGCATCAGGGGAGTGTTTTCTACCTGGCCATGCTGTTCCTCACTGGAATGGGAGTAACAGGATTTCTTAGCTAGGCAGGTGTGCCGGAAAGATAAATTCAGCAATATTTGGAGGGTATCGCAAGACTCCAGCTTTACTGCGAGCCACAGCTTTTCTCATCCACACCACTGAGCTGCAGCTACCTCTCATGAACAGGCAGAGCAGGAAGAGACACCTGCGGGGTGGCTGAGAAATCCAGGAAAAGATGAGCAGCATAGGGAATGTGAGCAGGGATTGCTCATTCTCCCTCCCAGCTGAGAAGCAGGGGCATGAGGCAAAGGCAGTGAGTTGAAGCAGATGGATGGAAGCAATTTTTCAAGGAACGTGCTGTGGAACTCCTTAATAAAGGGCATCAAAGCATTAGTGTGGATGTAAGATCATGGAAAAGGAGCCCATGGAAAAGCAGGCACTCTGCAGACAGCATCTGGATCAGGAAGACCAGAGAGAGACTGGGAAAGTGCTGTGGGAAACATTGTGTGTTTTTCTTCTTCTTATACCCCAGGGAAGGATGTGTAGGAGAGATCCTTCCCCTGCAGCTGCTGCTGGAGACGTGGCCTGGGCAGGACAGGCCTTTGGCAGTGCCACCATTCTCGTGCAAGGAAAATTTCAGCCCTGAGGTGCAACATCACGTAGAAAGAAGTGGAATCCCACGTGTCACTGTCATCCTGGATGGGCAGGTCTGGAATGCAAAGCTGTGGTCAGGTCTCTGCCTTTATTTTGTGGTGTTGCAGGTCAACAGATCATAGAACAGTTTGGGTTGGAAGGGATCTTAAAAACCATCTCATTTCAACCCCCTGCCATGGGCAGGGACACCTTCCACTAGCCCAGGTTGCTCCAAGCCCTGTCCAACCTGGCCTTGGACACTTCCAGGGATCCAGGGGCAGCCACAGCTGCTCTGGGCAAGGGTGATCAAGGGAGGCTCAGGAACAGGTACTCAGATGGATCCCTGCCATGTTCAGGTGAAGTGGGGCAGCTTTGGGGGTGGACAGCACCTCAGTGGGATGTTACCTGGGGTTGTAAGACGAGGTAAATAAATGTGGTGGTCAGAATAGGATTCACATACATTTGGGTGCAGACCTGTCCCTTAAATCTTTGTCTGTACCTCAAAACAAGGGGGCTCTACCAGCCTATTGCTGATTGTCAGAGCCAAATCAAAGTCCCAGGGAGTCAGCAGGCATCCAGAAACCATGCTGAGTCAGAAAGCACCTTCGGAGCCAAAACCCCAGGACCCGAAAGGAGCTGTTGCCATCTCCTGCAGCCTGAAGTGGCCCCCAGCTGAGCCGTTCCGTGCCCTCCCGAGGGCCGGGAGAGCCAGCGGGCAGCCCGGGCAGCACTCGCCCGCTGCATTATTTAAGGGCCCGGGCGCAATTAGCGAGGCTCTGGAGAGCAGCCAGCAGGGACTGCAGGTGCTGCTGCCTCCCGGGGCACGGACACTGGGAACAGCTGGGCTCCACCTTCCTGGCTCGCAACTCGCAAGGGCACTCCCAAAAATAGGCTGCTGCAATCACCTTGGCCAGAGACCCTGCTGACACAAATCACCCTGGCAGAGCGGCGGGAGGAAGAAAACATTGTGATTTGCACGGAGACGAGAACAGAGCCGACAGAAGGGTGAGGATAGTGACAACTTGCCTCTCCACAGACCCAGTCCGTCTGGAGGGGTAGTTCTGGATCAGTGGATTTAATATCGTGGATCATCGTGGATTTAAAATCCTAAACCCACCAGTTGGTCGTATTCTTTCCTTGCAACACCAACTTTGCCCCCACCACTCCTGGCCCTAGTGGATCCTGTTTTGCTGCCCTGTCTCACCACCAACCAAACCTGTTTTGTCGTACAGCCCCTGGCAGAAGCACGGAACTGCCAGCAGCAGGTGCTGAATGTTGCTTTCCCACTGTAATTAGCAGGCTGAGCTCCTCTCCTCGGCTCTCTGATCTCTGTTTTCATTGCTCTCTGCAGCTCACGGGAAATGTGATAGGCAGTATCCAGGGTCTTGTGTCAGCAGCAGGCATTGCTAAGCTGAGCACCTTAGCAACAGGGACAGGATGAGGGGGGAACACTGCAGGCAGAGGTACATGAGACACCTCTGGGTGGGCACCTCACTGGAGGGACAGCTGAGCTCCAGCTGCTGCAGAAGTTTCCAAGAGCATTAATGGCTCTGTGGAAGAAAAGGAAAGGTGTTCGGGATGCTCTCGCAGGAACCAGTGGCTGTATCTGTGGCAGGCATTTCCCAAGGGCCAGCGTGGTGGGGCTGGCTCAGGTGAGCCTGCCTCCTCCACAGCCACTAAAGCTGTCCCACAAGACACTGCATCACTGTTTTTCTGCAGCAGGCACAGCCTGACTCATCTTTGGGAGGCATCCTCCAAAATGTCACTGCGAACAAACCTGCTTGGTTTCTGTCACTACCTGCTGGGGACTCAGCTGAGGGAGGAGAGAGGCAGGCTGCAGGGCAGGCTTCCAGGCTAGCTCCCATCCCCACTGCTCTCCCAGGATGACCCTAAATGCCTCCAGGGGGCTGGTTGCCCTCCCAGTGTTGCCTTGCCTCATGCCCTGCTGCTTCCCTGTGCGTGCCCTAAGGCTCTCTTGTGTCTGGAAGGGGAATTCTTTAGTTGTGACCAAAATCCACTTGATCTGACCATGCCTGGGGGACTGGTAAGGATGGGAGACACCTTTCTTTGTGCTGCACGTGGGTGATTTTGCAGCCCTAGACCTTCCAAACACAGAGGCAGAAGATAAGACATATCATTGAAAAAGGCTTTGTTCTCTCAAGAACTCAAAACTGTCACCTTCACTGTCCCCATTCACACAGGTCCCACAGCTGAGCTTTGGGGCTCAGAAGCCAGAAGATCTTCAGTGGCCCAGAAGCCACCAGGACACTTGGCAGGTGGCTGTTAGAGTGGGGTCTTTTCCCATCTTCCCTTGGAGATATCCCTACCAGGGCGCCCTTTCCCTGGTCCATCATCATGTCTCTGAGCTCACTGCTACTCAGTAAATGCCTTCAAAACTCAGGATGCCATCCATGGGTCAAAACAGTTTGGATTTTGTTCAAAAACTAGTCAGGAGAGCTCTTTTCACAGCTAGAGTCTGTGGTAAATACAATAAATGTTCAGTTCTTATGTGAGCACCACAAAAGCCAGGACAGAGGCAACCCCCAACCCCTCTCAGGACAGTTTGGAAGAGATGTCTCAGATGTGCTTCCAGGTGATAACAGGTCCATGGGGTCACTGGACAGAACATTCTGGGACTGGAGGCAGTAGCAGTGACACCAGGGAGAGCCCCACTCTCCCTGAGAAGAGGGAAGGAGAGACAGGCTGGGTGCAGATGAGGATAGGGAGGATGTTGCAGGAGCACTGAATCCCCGAGCATGAGGGGCAGGACCCCCAGGAGGCTCAGCAGGACCCCGTAGGGACCAGTGGCCCACCTGGCATGCAGTGTTGGGTGCACAAAGACATTTTGTGGTGAAGGCTTTGCCTTTCTCAGCCTCACCTTAGCACATTGCTTCCACCCCCAAGCCAGGCCCCCCATGGCAAAGTTGTCTGGCCCAACCCAGATGGGGAGGGGGCTGGCTGTGCACACCCGTGTGACACAGGAGGAGCCCACGGGAAGGCTGCTCAGTGTGTGGTGGTCTGGGGAGCACACAAGGCATGGCTGGAGAGCTGGGTGAGCTGGCCAGCCTGCTCCCAACAATTCCCAGTAGCAAAGACCTGAGCTGTGCTTAGAGCCCAGGCTGGTGAGTGCTTGGCTGGAAGCCAGTCAGGTCCACCTGAGCCAGGGGCAGGTCCCAGGCTGGGCTGGAGAGCTGTGAGAGAAGAGGCAGGAATGGGCTGGGGGTTGTGGACACCCCGCCTGGAGCATCTTTCCCTTGGCTGTGCTGTGCTGTGTCTCAGTGCAGACTCTGGGCACGTCCAGGGAGCAAAGTCCCTCAGATCCCCAGGGACAGCTCAGGAATATTGCACGCATTAGCCCAGCTGGGGACCGAGCAAGGCCAGGGAGTGAGTCCCTGCACGCCTGGGTCTTCACAGCAACCCAGAAATGGTGCTTTGTGTGCAGTGTTCCCTCACAAGCACTCAGCCCTCGTCTGCTGAGATTCACCGTGGGGGGACGGGCACCAGGAGGAGGAATTTGCTGGGTGTGAGGAAGTGACTTGAGCTGTGGCACAAAAACTCTCTGGGTGGGTGTCATGAGCACACGCTGGGGAGTATCCCGTGGGCCTGAGCTCAGAGCTACATATGCTGCTCCTGTGCCAGCACCAAACATGGCACCTGGCATCTGCTCAGCTCAGACCCCATTGGTACAAACAGGCGGTAGGTGGAAAGTCCAAGCCCACAGCACAGCCCAAAAAGGTCGTGTTTTATTCTGGCTGATCTCCTTTGCTTGCCTCATCTCCTGGAGGAAAATGAAGTGATAAACAGCCAGCAGCACAGTTTTGTTAAAAACAAACCAGGGCAAACAAACAAGGGATAATTCTCTCTCGGGTTGGTGTGGGGAATTCTGCGGAGGGAGAGCGGCTCCGAGGACAGACATCACTCCAAGTGCTGCATGGCCAACAGACAGTGGCCAACTCTGTGCTGGGACAGCTTGCTGGGCCCAGGGTCTTCTTCCTGGCCAGTGTCCTGGGGAACCAAAACACTTTTTTTACTTCTGCAGGATTCATATTCCTGCATTCCTGCATTTTCCAGGCTCCCATTGAGTGGTTCCCAATCCCAGGCTTTGCTGAGCCAGACTGTGGTCTGTGCCCAGAACAAGAGGCTCTCCCCAGGTGAAGAAAGCTCAAGGACAAAAAGAAGGCATTGGGGACAGTCTGCCTGAGCCCTTGCACAGAGCAGAGCAGGCAGGGAAGCAGAGGAGGGAAGCCTGGCAGAGGCAGGGATGGCTGCAGCATTCTGGGCCTTGGAGAGGAGGAAAACAGGTCAGGGAGAGCAGAGAAAGGGGTCCTGGGAGGTGAAGATGTGCAGAGCGATCACACACACTTGGTAGTGTGCAGAGAGGAGGGCAAAGGACAGTGCTGGGCTGGGAGGTGCTGGAGGGGTCTGGGAGCTGTTGCTCCTTCTCTTTTAATTCTTACCTTCCTCCCGCAAGTTCCAGGATCTCCGAGTCTTTTACAGGGCTTTACGATCCCAGAACCTGGCAAACCGAGGCACTGAGAAGTGAAGTGAGGCCACCAGAGAAGATGAGAAGGGATTGTGTTACTCTTTTTTCCCCCTGAAACAAAGCAGAGCTGTCAGTTGACACTTCCCGCGCTGCCCCAGCTCCAGAGGGTTCCCGGAGCCGCTTCCAGCAGACAAGAGACGGCACGGAAGAGACAAGGGCCGTGGGGTGAGGCGTGGGATTCCTGCACTGCGGGCTCCTGTGCAAAGCGGTGCCTGGAGTCGATGTCCTCCCACCAGAGCAGGGCGAGGCTGTTCCGCTGCCCCTGCCTCCTGCCAGGCTCGGGCCGGGAAGCTGCGAGCCCTGGCAGCCTGGAGGCACCCTGGGAACCTGGCTCTGGAGGCTGCCTGCTAGGCAAAGGGTTAGCAAGTCGGGCTGGCTGCCACCAAAAGTCTGCCCAGCTTTTGGCAAAAGTCTGCCTGAACGATACAGCTCCCTGAAACATTTCAGCTTTGACAAATGTGTGGTTTTTTGTGGTGTGTGTGTGTGTGTGCTTTTTTTTTTTAATGAAAAACCCAACTCTGCTGCATTGAAAACTTGCCCGACTGGTCGGAGGATGGCTGAGCCAGCCCGCAGGGGAGCGGGGCAGGAGGGCCTTCTCCTGCACACAGGATGCCCATTGTTCTCTGGGCAGAGCAAGAGGACGGCTGGCATTAACCACAGGACTGGGCAGGACTACCCGGGTCATCACAGCTGGAGCACCACCTGCATGGGCAGACCCCTACTCTGTGTCTGTTTCAGCTGGGTCTGGTCAACCTCCACATCTCCAGACTGCAGGAAGGCTTCCCAATCCCTGGAGCAGACTTAGACAGGCAGGAAAAGGCTAAATCTGCCTGCATGACCCATCTGCTGGCACTGCAGCACCGGCAGGATTTTGCTATCCCTTACCCATCCTTGGGGGAATGGCTGTAAACTGACAGAGGACAGGGTTAGATGAGATCCTGGGAAGAAATTCTTCCCTGTGAGGCTGGTCATGCTCTGGCACAGATTGCCCAGAGAAGCTGTGGCTGCTCCATCCCTGGAAGTGTCCAAGGCCAGGTTGGATGAGGTTTGGAGCAGCCTGGGATAGTGGAAGGTGTCCCTGCCCATGGCAGGGGGTTGGAACAACATGAGCTTTAAGTCCCCTTCCCACCCAAACCATTCTGTGATTCTCTGATTCCCAAACCATTCTGTGATTCTCTGATTCCCACTTCCCTCTCTCTGTCTCAGCACCGAGGACTGTCCCCGTGGTGTGACACGCAGGGACGCTGAGCCCTCCTTGCTGGAGATCCCATATGGTCTGTAACGGCTTCGGGCACCAAACCGAGCGTGGCAGGAGGGGCTGAGGGGAGCTGCCAAGCTGGCCATGTCTGGGTACAAATCCCACTGCTGAGCACCGCACCAGCCTCAGAGTCCCCGCTGCTGTCACCTTGGCTGCACCAGGCTCCCCCAGCCCCGGCGCTGTCCTCCGCTGCTTCTCATCTGCTTGTTATTCATGGCAGGGGGCAAGGAGCCTCCCCCCGCCCCCCATTCACTGTGCGGACCATCCCCATAGCCCCAGAAGGTTGAATTTAATGCTGGGGGATTTGCAAGTCAAGAATTCCTGCGCCCACACAATGCGCAGCTGGGCTTTGAAAAGGCGTCAGGATTAAAATGCAACCGCAAACTTGACAAACCGGCGCAAGGGCCGCAGACAATGGGCTGCAGCTCCCTGTTATCATTCACGGCGTGTGAAGGACCAGCTCGGCGGGTTACAAGTCATGCGCTGGAGATGCTGCTGGCCTGGACGCTCCTTTGTGCGGCTCTCGCAGTGGGGAGCGGCCCGAAAGACAGGCTGAGCCGAGAGACATCTCCGCTCGCAGCCGGGGGTAAGGAGGGCAGCGTGACAGGGACCCTCCGCCACCGCCTGCGGGCTCTGAGCTCCTGCCTGGTCGGGATTCAGCCGCCCCGGGGGGCTCCAGATTCACCGGGCTTTGCTGGATGGAAATTAAGGAGCTTTTCTTTGATTCTGTCCTGAAACTGTAACTTGGTTTCCGCAGGAGCAATAAAGCACAAGGAGACGTGGGGGATTCGGGGCAACCAGGGATGCCAGGACGGGGCAGAGGGTTTCAGATGATGACGGATTAGATACAGGTCAACCGTGTAATAGTGAGGGACAATGCCACCTGGGGCTGGAATAATTAACACTCCGGAGTAAAGCCGGCAAAACAACCGGCTGGATCTCCCCGTGGGCAGCAGCGAGACACCTTCCCCAGCCCCCCGAGCCAGCCCAGCCTGCTGCTGATCCTGGGGCACTCGGGGCACGCCTTTGCCGTGGCCCCGGGGGAACACAGGGCAGGGGAAGGTCTGCCAAAAAGAGACTTGGGCCTGGCCAGGGCGGTGGGAAGGAAGGAGCCACCCAGGAGGTGATGTGACAAGCATGGGGTCCTTGTGTGACTGTCATGGCTAGGATCAATTATTTTAATGAGCCCGTGGACAAAGGTCAGGCAGGAATGTAATGTGTAACGTCAGTGGGGTCCTCATGCTGGGTTCGTACTGGCTACTGCCATGGCAGTCCCACTCCAAGGCAGCAGCCATCCAAACCTCTCTGCCTGGAGGTCTGGAGACATGGGTCTGAGTCTTCACGTGTCCAACACTCTGATGTAAAATTGGATCAGGTGATCAGCCCCTTCCCAGCTGCCTTCCCACCGTCTTCCTGCATGCACTTTCTGCACAGGAGTGTGCACAGCTTCCCTGTCAGTACCTCGGAACTTGGGGAGCATCAGAGGCTGGGATTAGCAGGAAAGAGGATTTTCCTCTCTCTCTGGACAAGGATGGGTGTGAGGGTAACCCTTCACCCCTTCCAATAAGGACGGGTGAGCAAACTCCGTCCTGGAATACTGGACTGTGCATGAGCTACACCGACCTCCCAGCACCTCTCAAGGAGCACTGTCCATGTGGTGGGCTAGGTGTGAAGGGACCAAAAAAGCCCAGAGGAGTCCTCAACACTAAATGGCACTGTGCCATTTAGGCTCTGCAGGAGGGTTTGGTTTAGTTGCTCTTCTCTACACAAAAAACTTGGTCCTTCACTCAAAAAGGGACCTTTCAAAAATGATGCAGAACTGACACTGTTGGAACTTAAGAGAGTTTGTTGGGCTGCAAGAAGCTGTAAAAATATTATTGGAGGATTGACATTTTTCCTACACTGAAGAGGAGTTTTGTAGCCATTTTGAGGCTAGTTTAGATAGCTGTGCTGAAGAGCAGAATACATCTGGATTTTGAGCTAGCACAGCTACTTCAGAGTCACAGGGAGACTGAGGCTTTTACCTGACTTTGCCCAAATCTTACACGTCAGGACATGAGCTTTAGCAAAGTGGCCTTGGCCTGACAGAGGGAAATCAGAGCTGTGGCATGGGATCTGTCTTAGCAGAGCTCTCTATGTCACACACACTGAGGTTTTTAACCACCTAGAGAAAAAGCTCATAAGCAAATTCCTCTTGTACCTACCCCCTGGGTCAGCACCAGCAGCTTTTCCCTGGTGGTGACTCTGCCCAGCTCTGAACTGCAATTTGAAAAATGACATTAATGACCAAACTGCTGTCTGCAGTGGTGCCCTGCAAAAGGGTTTCTTGCCAGTCTTGCAGTCTCCTGTCTGTCCCATGGAAGTGCTGGTGTCTGACATGGTGCCCACCCTGCAGGCCAGGGGTGCTGGTGTCCACTAGTGATGGCCACAACAGGGCCAGGCTCACCCCAGCATGACGGGTAGAGGCTGCCCTGGAACGAGAGAATGCTGAAGTAGAAGGGCAGTAGCTCATGGGGCTGAAAGAGGAAATGATGCTGGGGTGCTGGGGAGCTGCTGGGGCAGACTGGACCTGCCTGGAGAATCCCCACAGCCCACAGCAGGCTGGGCGCCCACCCAGGCTCTCTCTGGGGCTGCATTTTTAAATCAAAACAACAACAGAGCAGCAAAAACTATAACTAAAGAAGACCCTTATAATGGTAGGCAGTATCTGGCCCCAAGTAATCAAATCCTAAGATGCTGCTTCTGTGTGAAAACTGCTGCATCTGCTTCATGCCCCCAGCTCACATGGCCAAGTGGCACCCACATGGAGGACAAATGCCACCAGGCCACCTTCCTCCTGCCCGGCCCCAGCGTGTCTATGCATTGCATAGCTGCCAGCTTGCCTTCCCTTGGGGTGGGAGGTGTGCCCTGCAGGGAATTTGGGTGGGTGCCCTATAGTACTCACCCTGGAGCAGAAGCCCTCCTGGGGAAGGTCACTGGGGAGGGGGTCACCCCGCTATATTAAGGCCAGCGTGCTGGGGAAGGCGTGTTTGGGATCCCCGCAGTGCCCGGGGCAGATGCGTGGCAGGAGCTATATTTGGAAGGTGCCATTTGGTTCCCTCCCCGGATGCTGCAGCAAGCTGTCCCCAGAGCTGGCCCTGACGCTGCATGTGCAGCTCCCGAGCACCAGCATCCCCCTGCCCGGCCCCACACCACACTCTGCTCCTTTTTTCCCCCTGCTTTTCTTTCCTGCGGGCTGTGAAAAGGTGCAGTCTGCCTGTGACCGTTTCTCCTCCCTCCCTTCCCCCTTCCTGCTGGTCAAAACCGCCATCCTGGAACAGCCCGGCGGATTAGTGAAGGGATACCTTTGAAACCGATGCCAGGAAAGCTCCGTGGATCAGTTAACAGGAGAGTATAAAAAGCCGTGCCTGTGTCCCCCACGCTCCCCCCATCTCTCTTCCTCCATGTCACTGGCCCTGGCTGCTGGCTCGCCCCTGGCTGGGGGCCTGCGATCCCAAACGTGCTCTCCAGGCTGGCTTGCCTCATTAATTAAAGAAGACAGATTTTTAGCTTCTCTTTCCCTCCCTCCCTCTCTCTCTCCCTTTTTTTTCCTTGGGCTCCCGCTGGGGAAAGTGGAGCCAGTCTTGTGGGGGCCGGAGGAGGACGAGGATGGGCGCCAGGGATTAGAGGCAGCTGGTGTGCTCTGCTCCCGGGGCCTGGGACGCCCTGAGCCTGCTTGGTGCCAGCCCAGGGGACATGAGGAGAGGGCACTCAGCTCCCACACCCACAGTCCTGGGACTTCCAGCAGCATTTGCATCCCCTCCAGGAACATTCCCTCATGGTTGGCTTCCACGAGCATCCTGCCTGTCCTCAGCACCCCCTCGCTGGCTCTGGGCCTGCTGGTCCTGCAGGACCCTGGCACAGCAAGGACTGGGGGTGCAACCAGGGCTGGTGCAGAAAGCAGCACTGGGTGTGCAGGGAGTGTGGTCCAGCTGTGCAGATAGTGTGACAGAGCCATGCAGGGAATGTGGTGCAGCTGTGCAGTCAGTGCAGTACAGCTGTGCAGTGAGTGTGACAGAGCTGGGCACGGTGCATGATACAGGTGTGCAAGGAGTGTGGCACACCTTTGCAGCGAGTGATGTGTGTGTACAGCTGTTTAGTGAGTGTGCCACAGCTGTGCAGGTGTGTGTACAGCCATGCAGGGTGTGTATACAGCCATGCAGGGTGTGTATACAGCCATGCAGGGTGTGTATACAGCCATGCAGGGTGTGTATACAGCCATGCAGGGTGTGTATACAGCCATGCAGGGTGTGTGTACAGCTGTGCAGGGTGTGTGACACACCTCTGCAGTGGGTGACATGTGTGTACAGCCATGCAGGGTGTGTGTACAGCTGTGCAGGGTGTGTGTACAGCCATGCAGGGTGTGTGGCACACCTCTGCAGTGGGTGATGTGTGTGTACAGCCATGCAGGGTGTGTGTACAGCTGTGCAGGGTGTGTGGCACACCTCTGCAGTGGGTGATGTGTGTGTACAGCCATGCAGGGTGTGTGTACAGCCATGCAGGGTGTGTGGCACACCTCTGCAGTGGGTGATGTGTGTGTACAGCCATGCAGGGTGAATCCACACGTGGTGCTCCTGCTCCAGGGAGGGCTCACGCCACCAGAGCACGGTTACAATTCACTCCACCTGTGCCTGTGTTGGGGAAGCACAGCTCAGAGCCTGTCCCCAGCACAGGCACAACCCTCGACGTGAGCTCAGCTGGGAGGCAGCCACCCTGGCACATGGTGCACGGGGACAGGAGAGCAAAGTAGGGACAACAGGAGCTCCAGGAGGGACCTGAGAGCTGTGCTGTGCTGGGAGCTGGCCCCTGTCTCTTCCTGGCTGTGTTGCTCCTCCCCAAGGAGAAGGCCTAGCTGGTTCTTCTGGCTGAGTCATCCCCAGGTCTATCAGCCGGGCTGCAAAATTAAATTCAAAGCTCGTCTTTTTTAACACGAAGATCACTTACATCCAGCTGCACGAGCCACGGCCCCTTTAGGATTTAATAATAAAATGAATGCCCATGACCTGACTGCTTGCTCACGCCTGGATCTTCCTTGATGGATGAACAGAAATTGCTCCCTGGCTCGGGTCATCCGCAGTAAAAATCGCCAGTCGATTGCCGGGCCCTCCCTCGGCTCCTCTGCGTTCAGGGCTCGCTGCCTTCGTTTGGGACCTGCCTTGGAACAGATAATCAATAATAATCAGGCCCGACGCTGTGACGGCACCTTTGATCCGCGGATCTCGGAGCACTTTGCAGCGGATAATGAACGGAGCCCCTCTGTGAGGCAGGCAGGAGTGGCTGCATTTTATGGGGGGGAGCAGAGCCCAAGGATGGGCTGACCCTGCTGCTCTCCGGCTCCGTCCTGCTCCGCATCCCGCGCACGGACAGCTCAACTGCTTTAACGTGAGAGAGTTGCTTGAAAAGGGGACGTGCCAAACCTCTGTGTGGCTCATGCCCTGGTAGCTTGTGGGTCTGCTTCCTTCACGAGACAGCCTGGATCGCCCTGTTGACAAAGATATTTTTGGAGAAGTCGTGCTGGTTTAAGGCTCAGTGTAGCAGGGAACAGAGCAGCCCCGGGTGAGGTGTGCTCCCCCAGGGACAAATGATCTCAGGGCTCCTCCACCCACAAACTGGGGCTCCCCGTGATGGGCTGCAGCACCTCTGTGGCACTGTGCAGGGTCCAGAGCTGGGGCTGAGGCTGGGGAGTGTCACTCCCAAGCTAAAAATGGTTCCCAGGCCTGGGGAAAGATGCTGGCAACAAGAAGCAGAGCTGTGAGGTCCTGTGTCCAGGCATCCTGGAGAGCACTGTCACAGCCTGGGCTCTGTTTGCTCTCAGGGGTGGCTTGCACAGGGTGAGCCCAGTGATGCCAGCCTTGCTGCTGCACACCAACCACCCCAGTCCCATGGCTGTGGCCTCCGTGGGCCCCACATTGCCCCCAGGCTGGCAGCAGGGACCACCTGCACAGACCTTGGCTAGGGCAGTGAGCTCTGTCTGATGGAGTGCTGTGTCCCCCACGGGTGGGCAGCAGGGGGCAAGGGAACCAGCTCTGGGGATGCCACCCTCATGTCCCCAGCCTGCACCCCTCAGCCAGGGTGACATCCTGCTGTTGGAAGGGCTGTGTCCCAGTAGCTGGGCAGTGGGAACAGAGGGCACCCAGCTCTGGGGATGTCACCCCTGTGTCCTCAGCCTGCACCCCTTGGCCAAGATCATATCCTGCCCTTAGAAAAGCGTGTCCCCCCGTGGCCAGCCAGTGGAGGGCGAGGAGGGGCAGCTTTGGGGTTGTCACCCCAGTGTCCCCAGCCCGCACCCCACCAGGACAGGTTGCTCTGCTGGTGTCGCAGCGCCACCCCTTGCCTCCCGGGGAAAGTGCCCGCTGGCTTCATCAGCACTCTCCAGCAAATTAAGCGACTAATATATTAATTGTTTCTAATCTGCGCATCTCCAAGGTCACCTGTAAGACCGGGAAAGGGAAACAAACCTCCCCAGGCGATCCCTGTCACACACCCAAGAGATGAGACCGCAGCTCAGGGACTGCCCTATGCACCCCCGACCCCAAATCCTCCCTGGCAGCGTGGCCATGGGGAGCAGCCCCCGCGGGATGGAGGCGGGATGCTGTGTGGGGGATGCCGATGCTGGCCTCCAGCGGGAAGCACACCCCGTGCCGGCGACGGGCTGAAAATCGAGTCACCGGCTGTCCGTGGGTCCATCCAGCCGGTGCTCCCACCGCCCTCCTCCGCCTCTGCCTTTGTCTCCGGCGCTCAGCCGCGCCTCCAGTCTTCAAAGTGTTAAAACTTTTCAGTGTGTGCTGCAGATCCCTTGCCTGCAGCCTCCTGCCCTGAGTCAAATTAATCATGTACTGGGAAACACAGCAGGCATGTACTAGCCCTGGGCATGGTGTATCACGTACTTTCTGGAATCTGTCACATGGGGAGCTTTCTGTTTTAGGCTCAATTGATCCTTTCTCGGTTTGATACTGTGTTTAATTGTGAGATGGGGCTGTGTGTTTTTGCTTCAGCCGAACTTAAAGGGCCGCTCTTCCCAGCCTTGTTTTCAGATGTCCGCAAGAACAGACCGCCGCTGTCTCCTCACCCAAACAAAAAGTCTTTCTCTCCCCACACACAATATCCCCTCTGTATTGTCCACAACAAAGAGCAGGGCTAAATTAATTTTAGGTCCGGCTCTTTTAATGTAGAGCTGGGAAGGGGAGGTGCTTTTAGTGCTGCAGCTGACGGCTCAAACAGGAGAGGCGAGAGGTGGCCTGGGCCACCGGCCACTCCCCGGGCGATGGGGATGGGGAGGGGGGATGTCCCTGGCCCCCAGGATCCCCCCCGAGCCCCCGCAGCTGCAGTGCCCGGTGCAAGGTGAGGTGAGCTGGAACAGAGCCCAACCATGCTCCTCACCGCAACGCCACCCCAGGTGGGTGAGAGCCTTCCTGGGCTCTCCCTCCACCCCCAAGGAGGGATTTCCACCTGCCCTGCACTGGGAAGAGTGGTCCAGGGAGGCTGGGTGGGAGAGAAGGTCCCCGTACTCCAAAAGTGATGTCCCCTGGAGGCTGGCATCTCCCTCTGGCTGGCCAGATAGCCATAGCAGGGCGATTTCTCATTCTGCCTCCACACAAAAGATTCCAAGAGACAAACAAAAAATCAGAGCATCCCTTTGAAACTGGTTAAAAAGGGAAAAAATACATTTTTTCCATGTGCTTTTCCTTCTGAAAAAGGCTTATCTGGAGCAGGCACTGCGGGCTGCCGTGCACAGCAGTGTGGAACGGAGCCGTAGGGGGCTGGGACAGGGTAGCCTCAGGATCTCCTTCCTGCCCTGGTGGGGACAGTGCCACCCACCTGCCCCAGTGGTTTGTGTGGCTCGGCTGCCACAGGGACACGGCAGGAGGAGGGAAGGGCCATGCAATGCAGCCGCCAGGTCCCAGTGGCATCTCCAGGATGTGGGATGTGCAGAAAGGTGGGAAGGAGTCCTGGGAAATCCTCAAAACTGAGACAGGGAGAGCTGAGGAGAGCAGGGTTTGGGGCAGGGGGGTGTCTGGTCTGGGAAGTGAGGAAAGGAGAGGATGCTGGGCGGGCAGAGGATGGGGACAGGGGACGCTGGTTGGGACAGTCAGGCTTTGGGCAGGGCTACGGCAGTACGGGGGTGTTGGGAGGCATGCCAGGACAGGGATGGGAGGTAGGCTTCTGTGAGCTGGTGTGGTTTCCCACAAATTTAGGCAGAGATGTAATATTGAAAGGGGAGGGAAAGGTGTTGCCGACAGCTCAACTCTGACTTCTGGGTCCTCCCTGTTCTCATCTTCCCCTTCCCAAGCGCATGGACGGGGCAGGTCCCACTGCCTGGAGTGTGGGCAGGGTCCTGGCCAGGCCACCGTGGCGAGCCTGAGGCCGTGTGCTGCTCTCTGCCCCCGCCAGTTTCTCGGTGGATGGGCAGAAACTTGCTCCTGGGTTTATAAATATTCAGCGCCAGCAAAGCCCATTAATGTTGCATTAGGGCTGTGAATCGGAAAGCCCCAAAGCCAGGCAGCTCCTGCTGCAGCTGCAGCGCGATCCCGGTCCCGCCCATCCCGCTCCAGCCGGGGCTGCCAGGACAACACATGGCTGCAGCAACGTGCTCTTGGAGGGCATCGCCTCAGCCCGCTCCCTCCAGCACACCTGGCACAGGTAGCACGGACTGGAAGAAAACGAGGGCATAGTGTGGAGCTCCCAGTCCCCAAATCTCCCACTCCCAAGAAATGCAACGAATGGACGTTGAGGGCTGGGTGGGTTTTTTTGAGTGGGATGTGCTGCCAGCCAGGCATGGCCCCCTGGGGTAGAAGATCTCCAGATCTGGCCAGCTTTTTGGGAGAACAATGGGAAGCCCCTTGGCTTCGCAGTCAAGCTGACTCGGTGTCTTGGGCTGCTCCCTCCATCCGGCACGGAATTGCATCTCCAGGAATAGGCAGGAACGCGCGTATTAAAACAGAAGCTGGAGAAAGGAGTTACATCTGTGCAAAGCAGCGATCCAAGTGTTACTATCGGGACCAAATTTTCTCACTTCCAGGAGAGCAGCTCTGAATGTGACAGTCTGCAGACTTGGGCATCAGTTCAGCCCAGCTTCCTCATCTCAGCGTATCTCGCAGATCCACCCAGCAGCCGTGTCCCCTCCACCCCAGCAGCATGCCAGTGAGGAGCCGGAGGGGATGCAAGGAGCAGGAGCTGGCTGGGAAAGGGGGCACACAGAGGGAAGGGAAGGGGTAAAGCTTTGGGGTGCCAGTGTGGAGCGGCCAAGGGGGAGAGAGGGGCTGGGGAGGCCGGGGAGCGGTCAGGGAATCACTGACATGGAGAGCATGGTGAACTCCTGGAAGTTCAGCCCAGCTCTAGGGAATGGAAGGCCCCTACTGCTTGTGGCACTGATGTGTGTGGGGTTGGCTTCCCAAACCTCCGGGGTGAACTGGAGGGAGTGGCCGTGCCAGAGAGCTGCCAGCTCCCGCGGGGCTGCTCCGGAGGCGGCTCGGTGCGCTCAGACCACACAGAGGATAAAGTCACTGCTCGCTCCTGGCCGCTGTGGTGGCACCCTCCTCCCTCTCTCCTTCCTGCTGCTCTGCCTCTTCCCCACAAACTGTCCCTGCTCCTCCCTCCAGAGCTTGGGAGAGTCACAGGGGAGCACACCCCTGCCTGGCATGCAGAGAGCCTGAGGTCAGGCTATATATGCAAAGGATGTTGAGGTCTGGAGGAGAGGAGAGGAGGGCTGAGTCCCTCTGGGCTGGAGCAAGGTTCAGTGGCTCTTCAGGATGCCAGCAGCCTCCCTCCCTGAGGGCTGGGCAGTGCAGGAAGCTGTCTTTGAGCTCCTGGAGGAGAAAAGGACTGAGACAAGAAACTGCTCAAGTTAATTTCTCTAGCTCACCTGAAATACTGACCTGAGAATAGCAAAAAATAAAAAAGGATGAGAAAAGGGGAGGTGTATTTTATCAGAGATAAGAAATCCATTTTGTGTCAACAAATGTTAGAGACAATGAGAAGAAGTCACCTGTCCTGTATAGTTTAGATGGGGAATCATGATGAGATAGGGAAAGGTCATTTAGAAAAGCAGCAAAGAATAGAGGCTTTGCCTGTTAAGAAATAAATTCTGGGAGGAGTATGTTTCCTCAGATTTAGAGATGGGGAAAAACTGAGGATACAAGGACTGGAGCATCTGTGGGGAGGCAGTGGGGTCTTGGTGCTTCATAGCCAAGCAGGTAACTTTATGTGGATGGAGCTGGACTGCCAATCTTTAGGTAAAAATTTGAGAGCAGAAATATAGCAAGAGACTCACAAGGAGGAAGAAAGGCCAAGGCTGCCGTTTCCCCAGCTGGGCTGGGGTGGCACTTTGGGGTAAGTCACACTGCAATCTGCCTTGTTGGCTGCTCCCCCAGTCAGAAAAGAAGGGTTTAAAACATCCCAAGGTCCGTCCCCGCTGATTGTGAAAAATGACATTTTGTGACTGGATATAATGACACCACTGGTGTGTTCTGTTACACGCTGAGCTCTGGTGCCACTGCTGCTAAATTGCCTCAGCTTTGACCAAAGGGTGCTTCCCCTTCCTCCTGCAACTCCTGGTCAAAATCAGGGACGGGAGGATGCACACCAGCACAGTGGGTGCAACTGCCTTGAGCTGAGAACCCAGAGTTCACAGCATCACAGGAGACTTTGATTCCACGGGAGTCTTGTGGGGATCTGGAACACTGCTGAGCATCTTTCAGCTGTGACCTTCACCAGCAGAACTTGGTCAGTGCCTGGGCCAGCCTGAGGCCTGCCACTGGCAGGGATGCTCCCTGCTTCCCTGTCTTTTGAAACTGGCATTTCATTTATCAGAAATGGCTTTTTGATGAAAGGGGTGGAGGGGAGAAGAGAATCGCTTTTTTGGAAGTTATTCCATAGAATCATAGAAGTATTTCGGTTGGAAAAGACCTCAGCAGTGCCCAGCAGAGGGGGACAATCACTGCCCTGGTCCTGCTGGACACACTGTTTCTGGTACAAGGTGCCACTCAGAGGAGCTCACATGGTACCAGTGTGCCACTGGTGTCATAGCAAGTCCTTCACTGTGGGGCCCAGCATCAGCAGCCATCAAATCTGGATTGGGAGGCTCCTGCCTGGCCTGTACAGCAGGTGGAATCCAGGAATTTGGGGGTCTGCATTTGTGGTGGGGAAGATCTTCTTCAAGAGGACACAGCCTCAAGGTTCACCAGGAGAGGTTCAGGTTGGGCATCAGGAAGAATTTCTTCACTGGAAGGGTGGACAGGCATTGGAAGGGGCTGCCCAGCACAGTGGTGGAGTTCCCATCCCTGAAGGTGTTCAAGGCATCACTGGATGTGGCACTCAGTGCTCTGGGCTGGTTGACAGGATGCTGATCAGTCAAAGGTTGGACTAGATGATCTTGGAGGTCTCTTCCAGGCCTGCTTCTTGGAAGCAATTTCTTGAACACTTCCAGAGATGGTGACTC
>VXAX01004120.1:98477-205780 GCA_013399835.1 Leptocoma aspasia
AAGGTCCCCCCTGAGCCTCCTTTTCTCCAGGCTGAGCCCCTTTCCCAGCTCCCTCAGCCTCTCCTGGTGCTCCAGCCCCTTCCCAGCTCTGTTCCCTTCCATGGACACGCTCCAGCCTCTCCATGACTTCTTGAAGTGAGGAGACAAGACGCAGGAAACAACAGAACCCAAGGGAGAGGTTTCCAGAGGCTGAAGGTACCACCTCCAAACCCCAAGAAATCCCCTTGGGAATAACCCAGGGAACCCAGGGAATAAGCTGATCATCTGCGGGGGCAGGGAAGGAATTTGTCTCTTGTCTCTCTGCTGTGGGGAGTAATAAGCAAGTGAGGAAGGGAGGATTCAGCAGTGTTATTAGGAGGAGAACGGCATTATTCCCCCTGTCTGCACCGTATAAATGACTGTGTATTTTTCATAATGGGGGAATACATGCAGGGAGAGAGAAAAAATGTTTTAAAAAAGAAAGAAGGAAAGGGGGGAGGGGGGAAATGAATCGATATAACAGAAGCATTAGGGCACTCAGGGGAGTGTTTTACTGGGGCCATTAATATACTTCTCAGGTGGTAAAAGCCACTTAGCCTTTAAAAATGATAATGAAATGTTAACTACCCAAAGCATTATTGCTGAGTCACGGAGAGCCAGGCAGCCCTTCAGCTCCCATCTGATCGAGGGGTGCTGGCAGGGCTCTCACCAGCCCCGGCCAGTGTGGGGAGCGATGATCCGGCACATCCCGCCTCCCCGTGCACACAGAGCCCAGCTCCAGGTAGCCCTGCACTGCCGGGACCGTGCCACCTCCCCAGGCACACAGAGCCCAGCTCCAGGTAGCCCTGCACTGCCGGGACCATCCCACCTCCCCGGGCACACAGAGCCCAGCTCCAGGCAGCCCTGCACTGCCGGGACCATCCCGCCTCCCCCGGCACACAGAGCCCAGCTCCAGGCAGCCCTGCACTGCCGGGACCATCCCACCTCCCCGGGCACACAGAGCCCAGCTCCAGGCAGCCCTGCACTGCTGGGACCGTGCCACCTCCCCAGGCACACAGAGCCCAGCTCCAGGCAGCCCTGCACTGCTGGGACGGCTGTTCCAGCGTGGGCACCCCTGCCAGCCCTGCCCCTCGCCCCAGCTCCTTGCCCACCTGGCTCTGGATCATCCGTCCAACCCCAGGTGATCCCCAACTGCACAGGGGGACTCAGCCCCTGGGAGGGCAGAGAGGAGTGAGGAGGATCAGACCCAAATGCTGCAGCCGCTCTGCTTCCAAGCCAAAGGGAGCAATGTGGGAGTTGGAGGCCACCACCATTTACAAAGATCCAGGCACAAGGATGTTTGGAGGTGGAAAGCTGCAGATGCCATGGTCTGGTCTGGCTGCAGAGGATCCCATGGTAGGGAAGCTCAGGATCATGAGTACCATGAGTGTCCAGCTGAGAGCCAGGGCAGGGATGAGATGTGCAAGGGCATGAGATTCCCTCTCGGCTCTCAGGAGATGGCACAAAGCAACAAGGGAGGCCTCATGGAGTTTTAGTCTACAAACCCTTGGTGACTGCAGGTACCTGGCTGGTAGCACCCTAAACCACTTGACCAGCATGAGATCCTGGAGACCTCTTAATGTTGATGGAGACCCCCATGCTGATGAATGTGCAGAGTTTTGGAGGCACTGGGCACCCCCAGATTACTGACCAGCTCTGAAAACCACAGGGGTCAAATTCTGGCTGTGCTTTGTCAATGGGGGAAGCAGGGGTTCACCCTGCAAGGGGGCAGGAGTTCTCACTTCTCATCTTTTATGTATCTCTGACTCTTATTTGATTGCAAAGGGCCCAACCAGCCCCCCATGGTGTCACAGGAGGAAATTCAACAGGCTGGCATGGTCCAGCGAGCTGCAGTGTGAGATGAAGGTCTTCTCCTAGGACGATTCAGTGCCCAAGCAGAAAATTAATTTCCTTCCATCCGTCTGTATATGACCCAAAACCTTCCCTAGTCAGGGAGATTATGAAGTTTTTTCACGAATGTGGATTGAAAGTCAGAGGTAGCTGTGAAGGATGCTGGAGGAGGTCTGAGTCTCTGGGGGGACAGGGAGCAGCTTGGCTCCTGGAGGCACACCATCACTCTCATCCACTGCCCCAGCTTCAGGCACTATTGGAGACCTATTTCCGGGGAATTTTTTTACTTAGGTGAGTTTTTGCCTCTGTTAGGGAGGAACTGGCAACACCTAAAGTAAGCAAACACCTCTCTTTACCCCTTTTAGCCCCACACAGAAGTCACTGCATTTGCAGCAGTGGGATGTATTTGGGAATGCTGGCTGTGGCACAGATCCTGAACTGCAGTGTACAGGGCAGAGTTAAGGATATTACAAATGCATGTCTGGGACTCTTGCACACCACTGAGCAGGTTGTGAGTGTCCCCAGCCATCCTGGCTGGTCTGAGGCTGCATTTCCTCAGTAGCTTGTGGGGGAGGGTCCTGTTCACCAGCATCTCCCTGGGAATGCAGCCCCAAGGTCAACCTGCCCTGCACATGATGCCAGTCCTCTTGGAGCCCAGGGAAGGGCAGTGCAGTGGCAGCTGGTGCTGCATGCCCAGCTCTGTACCTGGGAGGGGGAGATGGATGAACTGGAACACTTCCCACCTCCCTTCCCTGCCTCACCTCTGCTTCATCCTCTTCCAGGGGAGAAATCAGCAGGAGGCAGCCCTGATCTCTGCAGGTCCTGCCGGGACCACACTGGCAAAGCCTGGGTGTGCACGATGGAGGCAGGGCCATCCCCATGGAGCCTCCAGCCCGGCGAGCAGGAGGCTGCAGTACAGTCCTGCATCCCTGCCCTGGAGCTGGGCTGTGCCCCTAGCCCTAACCCAGCGAGGGCCGGGTTTCCTTTGTGCTCTGCAGAGAGCCTGCAGGTACAGCCGAGAGGGCATCTGAAGGGCATCTCCTTCCAGCGTGCCACTCCTGGAATTAGAGGGCACAGAGGGCTTTAGCGGCTGCTGAGAGAAGCGCTTCTCAAGCCGCGGGTCACGCCGCGCCTGAAGCCGTCGGGGAGCTGCTAAATGGGTCACGCTGCTCTGCTCTCCGGCAGAGGCTGGCCACCGGGTGTGGCTGGACCAGCCCCGCTGTCCCCAGGCAGCCCACGGAGCCGCCCCTCGCCCAGGTGGCACCGCAGCCCCGCTCTTCAAACGAGGCAGCCGCCCTCCGCTGAAGCGCTTTATCCCCAGCGCCCGCTGTGAGCAAAATTGCCTGGGATCAGGTGGTGCGAGCCAATTTTGCTCGCAGCAGGGGCTGCAGGTAAAGCACCTCGGTGGAGAGGAGCTTGTGCTGCTCTGAACTTTTCTGTTGCCCGCCTGAACTCGGGGAGGAGGAGAAGGGATATTGTGTGCACTCAAGCAGAAGCAGAGAAGATGCCAAGAGAGGAGAGAAGCAGATGGAAAAGACAGAGAAAGCTCAAGATGAGGAGAGAGCAGGAAGGAAGGAGCAGAGGAAGGATAAAGCAAGAGGGAGGTGAGAAAAGAGCTGAAGCTGGGATGCCACAAAGCAGTGGCCAAGGCAGCAAGAGAGCTGCATCTTCTCTTTCTTGTCCTACAAACCAGACACAGACTGTGGCAGCAGCTAATCTTCCTGGCTCGTGAACAAAAGGATTCTTTTCATGCCAGTAATCCAAGAGCTGCCATGCCACGGCTCTCCCAGCTCATCTGCTGTGAATGCACTTCTGTGGCGTCCAACTGAACGGGTTAGCAAAATAAAGACAGATGGCAATGGATTAGCTCTAACACTTCTTCTGTATCACAATGCAATCACTGCAGTCTTCTCCACTGCCTCTTCTCAGGACAGTTTGCTTGTGCAGCAGCTGTGCAGCCACCCCCAGTCACACACAGGTGTCCCAGCTCCAGAGCCACAACCCTGCAAGCAGGAAAGCCTTGCCATGGTTGTTGTCTTTGTTTCTTGGTAAATCCATCCTAGGGAGAGGCTGTGGTCGGAGTGAAGGGTGAAGGCAGCCACCTCTCCACTGAAATGGGATTTCTTCAGGGCAGGCTCTGAGGCACGTGGAGATGAAGGAGATGCATTGATGAGCAGCATTTTCAACATCTAGACCTATCATCCCTAAGAGTGGGGCGTGTGGTCCATTAAATGTGAAGGCAAATATATCAAGAAACAGAAATAGGGGTTGGTGCTACCTCTTCACAAGTCAACAAGAAGACTTCTTGTCTTCTTCATTTAGTCCACTTTGCCCAGGTCAGGCTGGCTGCAGATGTAGAGCTTACAGTGAGCCCAGGCCCAGGGGATGTGACAGGAACACGCATTTCTGCTGGACACAAAGTGTTCTGGAGACAGCCTGGCATTGTTCAAATTGGGACATTTTCCCTATGGTATTCCAGCCAGGAGGTATGTGGGAATTCTAGCATCAAGTCTCATGAAGAGCTGATCTTTAAAACTTTGTTGGTAACTGTCCTTTCCAACTGCACGAGTTGTTTGGGCTGAGCTGTCTCCTGCAGCACGGGAAACTTCACCCTAACATCTCAGTGGAGCCTGTCTAAGCTCAGTTTTACTGGGTTTGGCATCTCTGGTGCTACTGGTACCTTCAGGGATACCCAGCTTCCTCAGGGTGGACACGTTTCTGTGCTGCTGAAGGAGCCTCCTGATCTCAGTCAGTTCATGGCATGTCTTCACCTCTGACCTTGTGATTTGGGAAGCCATCCCTTCTGCATCTTCCTCCAAGATCACCCCATGAGCCAGCAGTCCCATTTTGTCAAGAACATGCATTTTCCCATGAAACTGACTATTTCTTAGAAGTCCTGCCAGGTACAATTAAACCAATTGTTCTGTCACTGGTCACCTAGAACTCATATAAACAAAAATGACCAAGAAACTTAAAACTCTTGCTCCCTAAAAAATACTGAAACTTAGTTAATGCTCTTGACAAGAATATATCTTGTCTCTGCATTGTCTTTGGAATAGTCCAGTTTATTTACAACCTATAAGAAAGATAAGGCTCCAAGCAGCCTGATTTAGTCTTTAAATTAGCCCTGCTTTTGGAGCAGATGACTGCCCAAGGTCCTTTTTCAAGTCCCTGTCTGTAAGTGGAAGTGGGATGCTGTAACCTTGCAGCTGAGTCCAACAGCTCAGAGCTGAAGCTGCCTGATGGATGTTCTGAGTGTCCAGTCCTACCTGCTTAACCAAACTGTGTACCTCAGTGTGCTCAGAGATGTTCTTATGGATGTCCTTTGCTGTTTTCTGTGGATATTTGATCAGAAGAATTCCTGATAATCTTACTTATGCCTAAAAATACCAAGTTTGTTCCAGGATGCACTGGACTCATGTGCTGGGTTCAGTTCTGGGCCCCTCACTACAAGACACACATGGAGGTGCTGGATCGTGTCCAGGGAAGGGAATGGAGATGGGAAAGGCTCTGGAGCACAGTTCTGATGAGGAGTGGCTGAGGGAGCTGGGGGGTTCAGATCCCAGAGGAGCAATGGAACGAGGTGTGAGGGAGCACCTCTGCCAGCCATCACACCACTGCCCACAGGAAAATCCTGAGTGAACAGCAGGCTGTGAGATCATGGGTGATATGAGGTGAAAGCAAGATGTTTTGGGAAAGGTAAGTGACCCCTGAAATGGGGCTCTGATGAAATCCTGGTGCCCTCTGCACTCAGCTGTATCCATCCAAGATGAGAGGGAATGAGGCTGGAAGGAGCTTGGCCCTTGCTGGAGTTGCACATTCCTGACAGGCTGAGGAGTTCTGCAGGAATGGCTGCTTGAAGCAGGGCTGTCTGCAGTGCCCTGCACCCCTCCCCTCTGGGAAAGGCACTGGCAGAGCAGAGGCAAAGGCGTGGTCCAAGCAGAGCTGTCAGTGCTCATGCTGAGATGGAGCTTCACTGCAGCACCAGGCACCAGCCCACGTTGCCAGGCAGGGACAGTGCAGGCTGGGATCTTCACTGGACACCTACTGATACTGATATTTTTCTCTCAAGGAGCCCAGAAATCAGAATTATACATCCCAGAGCCCAGCCCAGAGAGGACAAACACTTCCATCCCCATGACAGCATTAGGAGCTTGCCCTGAGCAGGGCCAGGACACCGACTGGAGGCACTGGGGAAGCAAAACATCAAACAACCTTCCACAGCCTGAACTTCTTCAACACAGACCAAGGCATGTTTCCCCTCATAAAATGTGAGACGTGTTCCTTTCCCGCTGGCATTCTGAGCTCTGCCAAAGCCAGGCTGAGCGGGCAGCCTGGATTTTGACACTTCCTGTCTTCAGGGCGCTTGAATTTTTTGCAACCTCCTCTTTGTGTTTGCTTTTTCTTGTGCAAGGTGGAATTGGACAGGCAGCCAAGCAGCAGGCACCGAGTGTGTGCTGGTGACAGCCTGCCAGGGCGTCCCGGGCTCCTCCAGGATGCTGACAACAGACAAGCCATTATCACCCCTCCCATGCCTAGGAAGGGTCTTGCTGTGATTGCAATCACAGCCCTCTGCACAGCTTTCCCTGCGAAGCACACATGGCTTTTAGGGATGCAGTTTGGCTGTGTGGGAACCAGCAACTGCTCCTTTTGCCACCTGACCTGCTCAGAGGCCGCTTCCAGCTGCTCTGTCCCACCTTTCTGCTTCCCACTGCATTACCTGTCCCCGGAATTATGCCCTTCCTTACTTTGCTGTGCTTCTGTCACTGTTGCCAAGGGCTCCTGGTGACTCAGCCAGGAAAGCCTGGCACTTTGGACAGCTGTGTCCTCCTTGGGAGCCGTGTGCCAGTGTGCTTGGCTCTGCTCTGCAGCTCCCTTCCCTCGCATCCCAAAACAAAAGGCAGTTGCTGCTGCCGATGCTGCAGGTGGTGATTCAGCCCTGCCCTGCCAAAGCCTCCCTGGAGACCAACACCTGGATCCTGCAAGTGAAACTCGAGCCTCCAGCACACAGCTCTGCTCCCTGTAATGGCCATGGTCACTCAATTGGTAATCAGCTCGGGAGGAGGTGGAGAAAGGGTAAAAAAAAGGGCATTGAGATGGACAGAAACCTGGAAAGGTCCATCCACAGCAAAACCATGGAGCTGCAGCCAGCACAGGATCATCTCCTTCATAAGCCTCCTAAGGCAGTGCTGCAATTTGCATCTGGATGCATTTCATTCCCTATCAACGTTCATTAGCAGCTGCCCAGCACTAAGCTGCCTGTTTGGGAATAATTAATCCCTTTCTCTGAAGGTCATGGCAGTGCTAACATCATAACTTCCCTTTCTTTGAACGTGCAGACCGTTGGTGCTGTGAGCATCCTTTAAAGTGCTCCTGTGAGAGGTACCCAGAACACACAGGCAGTGGGGCAGCATGGACAGCCAGCTTGGTGCTGCTGGGGTTTATTTTTACAGCAATATCAAAGTTGCATGACAACTTTGCTGCTTGAGCTGGAGGCAGCAAAGGTCTGGAACAGAGGGGGAAGAACGGAATAAACCTGAGAGGCAGTGTTCTGTTGGAGTTTTTGCTCCTTATTGTAAGCTCAGGGCTCTTTAGTCATTCACAGACAGAACAGCGACTCCAGGACAGGGTTTTAGGTAGCTGGGTCACCATAACTCTTCCCTGCCCTCGAGCCCGTGGGCTTGAGCACTGAAAAGTAATTTTCAGTGACTCATGTGTCAGTGTTAGCCAGCCAAGGGAGCCCCAGGGGCTGCCTCAGCTTTGAAGAGACTCTTCAGAGAACAGCCTGTGCAAATGGGGGCATGGGAGCTGCTGCTTCACAGCAGAGTGCCTCCTGCTGGGGTTTGTGGCCAGCTTGGAGAGGCTGCTGCTCAGCCTCTCATGGGACAGGAATGCTCCCCTTCCAGCTGTGGATCCACCACTTTCCACCCCTGGGCACAGAACTCCAGAGTTGCAGCTGCTCCCAGGACTGGTCTGAGCTGCCTGGTGGCTGTGCCTGTGGTCAGGAGGCAGAGGGGAGCTGGGAGGGTGTGTGGCAGTTCCTTTGAGGGCTGGCCACACTGCACAGCTCAGGACAGCTTCCACCTCACGTGCCTGGGGAGCCTCTGGTCCCAGGCCACAGCAGACACCTCTGTAGGCCATGAACTTTGCCACCTCTGCCAGGTGGCTCTGGCTGCCCTTGAGAATTCCTGTGCTGCAGCGTCTCCTCGCTGACTTGTGGCCATCACTGCTGGCTCCTCCAGCCCTGCCTGCTGTGGTTATTCCCTGTTATTCCCAGAGGGCATCAGGTGTGCTGTGCAGGATGAGAGGTTTTGGCTGACAAGAGCCATAGCAATGTGACAGTAGGCCAGATCTCTGACTTCATCAGGGCATTCTGCTTTGTTCTCCATGAGTTTCAAACAAATTATCTTCAGGACGTGGTACAAGGTGCATTAGTCCTCCTTCAGGTCAGGGTGCTGCTTCCATGGCCAAACCCAGCCTGATTTTATCAAGAAGAATTCCCAGCACAGACAAAAGCCAGTATCCAGCTCTGGGGTCCCAGCACAGGCAGGACCTGGAGCTGCTGGAGCAAGTCCAGAGGAGGCACCAGGATGATCAGAGGGATGGAACAGCTGTGCTGTGAGGAAAAGCTGGGAGAGCTGGGATTGTTCTGCCTGTAGAAGAGAAGCTTTGGGGTGACCTAATTGTGGCTTCTAGTACCCAAAGGGAGCCTGCAAGAAAGATGGAAAGACCATTTACAAGGGCCTGGGGTGAGTGGACGGGGAGAAACGGCTTCCTACTGAGAGAGAGTGGGTTTAGAATAAATGTTAGGAATAAATTCTTCCCTGTGAGAGTGGTGAGGCCCTGGCACAGGTTACTCAGAGAGATTGCAGATGCTCCATCCCTGGAAGTGTCCAAGGCCAGGTGGACAGGGCTTGGAGCAACCTGGGATAGTGAAAAGTGTCCCTGCCCACGGCAGAGGGTTGTAACAAGATGATCTTTAAGGTCCCTTCCCACCCAAGCCATTCCATGGTTGTATGAATATGGCCTTTGTGTAAATATGACACAGCAAGTCTTTGTTACACTGGAGTAACCTGCTTATTAATACTTTAAATAAGGGCATAAAATGGAACCTGGAGCCATTTCAAACTCCCAGGCACACAGATAGCTGTTTTACTTGATTGAATCCATGCAGAGACAGTTTCTTATTAAATAGACAAGAGGTACTCTATCTATTAAAACCTTGCATGAAGGTGAAACATGTTTTGGTGTCTCTGCAGAAGGCTGCATGCTCTGTTGAGACAGGGGCTGGCTGTATTTTGTGTTTTGTGCAGCACCTAGGAAGGCTGGAGCATAAAATCCAGCAGCTGCACTCCCTGGTGTAGGATGCCAGTGCACGCACAGCATCGTATATCAGTGCAGCTGTGGGTCACTGTGGCATGACTTGATGATGAGAGGCTTGCATAGGAAATGAGAGCAAATAATCAGGCATTGAGTGCTGGCTGCTCCTTCCAGCCCTGCTCTGACCCCAGGTCAGCAGCTGAAGCCCTGGTGGCTGTTTGGGAGCTCTGATCCAGCACCAGCTCTGGGGCTGTCCAGGCATTCTGGACTGGTTTCTGTTTGCTTTGCTCAGGTGGTGTGGTGGGTACCAAGGACATCCACGATCCACAGGATGCTCTGGGCTGAGCAGCCCCTCCCTATCCAAGTGCAGATCCCTTTTCTGTGCATGGGGTCAGGTCTCCAGTGCTGCATCCTGTGTTCTCCTGTGGAATATCATCATCTCTGATGGGCCTGCTGAACATTTCTGAATTGATCATTGACTAAAACTCCCATTGTTGGCAGGGTGCTGGCAGATGCTCTGCATCCAGCTGATCTGGCCCCCAGGAAAGACACTGAGGTGCTGGAGTGAGTCCAGAGAAGGGCAATGGAGCTGGTGAAGGGTCTATGATTCTGTGCTACACCTGGACATTTCTTGTTCTTCATGCCCAGAGGTAGCTGTGCAGATCTTCCTGTGCCCTCTTAGGCTGGAAACAACCTACACCTCACTCCCCAACCCTCCTGCATGTCTCAGGCTTTCCCTTCTCACAGCTCCCCAGCTCAGGCACTCAGGATCACAGCTCCAGGATGGGTTGGAGTATTGTAGGGAAGTGCTGAGGGTGCCAAGCTGGCAGGAATTTTCATCAACCCATGAATGGCTTTTAAAGAAAGGCTGTTTCATGTGGTTCCCCACATAAGAACCAGTGGAATAGTACAGAACAGTCCATCTCAATCCTCTCAATTCCATGTGCCACTGAGCCCCACTGAGAAAAAACCCAGAGCCTCTCATGCAACCTTCTCCCAGCCAGCTTTCCATGTTCACTCATTTCTTCTATTTCCCCTTCTTCTGAGGGCTTGCTTTGTCCCTGTAAGGTTGTGTTTGTGTGTCTGGGTCTTTGTTGTAATTTCAACCAGCTTCTGGTTCTCAGGACAGACTCTCTAAAGTAAAGGTAAGACGAGGCTCTCAGACCCGTGCTCTGTTCTGTACACACTTAAATAGCCCCAAAATTTTATTGCAGACTCATTCAACCCATTTTGCTTGTTCCCAGTCCCTCCCATCCTGACCTCAGTGTTTCTTGGGTCCTTGCAATCCCCAGGTCCTTCCTTTGCATGAAAACACACTGCAGCTACAAATTCCTTCCTACATATTTAAACACCACTTGGCCATGACCAACTCATGGCAGCATTGACTTAGAAAGATTTATTTAAATTCATTGAAGGGTGAAGGCAGTGCCCACCAATCTGATAGCAGCGTTTGATTTTCATGGATGTGGGATCTGTGATTTAATAGGTTTTCCAGGCACCATGGTACAACAGTTCTCCTTCAAATGCAACAGGATTGGGGAGCTGACCTCTCCTCTGTGCCTCTGAATGCTTCCCTCAGTTCCTGTGCTAGTAATGCAGAGCCTGAATATTTCACCATTATTGGAAGATAGTTTAATCCTCTTTGTAACTTGGCAGAGCAGATTAGAGTTTCTTCTATATTAAATTAGAGGCTTCTCGAAAGCATCCTAAAAAGAGCTCATTTCATTAGCATGCTGTTGATTTATTATTTATAATGACTGTTTACAAAACAGCCTGTGAAGATGACGAGGCCCCAGTCAGGTGACTGCATATTTCCACAGGCAGATCCAGCCCTCCAGAGCAACCTGCATGCCTGGGCTCTGCAAAAAAATTAGCTGCTGATTAGAAGTGATTTGCAAGGAGAGTTTAAACATGCTAATCCAGCCCTGGCTGGAGGAATGTTGTTGTGATGAAGCTCATGGGGAACCTTAACTGGGGGTTTTAGTGATGTTTGCCATGAGGTGTCCGTGTTTGCTTCTTTCTCAGGAGCATGGAACCCCAGAATGGGTTGGGTTGGAAGGATCTTAAAGCTCCTTCAATTCCACCCCCTGCCATGGGCAGGGACACCTTCCACTATTCTGAGGTGCTCCAAGCCCTGTCCAGCCTGGCCTTGGACACTTCCAGGGATCCAGGGGCAGCCACAGCTTCTCTGGGCAGCCTCTGCCAGGGCCTCACCTCCCTCACAGGGAACAATTCCTTCCCAATGACATTGTGAGGCAAGAATTGGTGCAGTCCCGAATTCCCCCTTGCTGTTCCCTTCCTCTGAGCACCATCCTTTCAGTGGACTGGTCCCAGAAGCTGTGTCACCAGGTCCTGACCCTCCCTAGAGGCTGGTGACATTTTAGCATCTTCAGCCTGAACTGGACTCCTTGAGTCCTCTGGGGCTTGAAAGGAGCCTGGGGCAGTATTGTCCCTTCACTGCCCTCCTGTGCTGCAGGGCTCTCTCCAAGCCCACTTTTTTGACAATTTACATACGTTGAGCTAATTAGCAAAAGCCTGATGAGTGCTGGGCTTGATTCTCATGGTTTGGGTGATTCCTTTACCCTGCACAGCAGCAGGAGGGGAGAGGCAAGTGCTGCACAGCGTGGAGCATCCCTTCCTTCAGCATCAGTCACAGAACCAGCTCCCAGAACCAGTTCCTGAGCCTGCAGGGACTGGAGGAATGGCTGGGGATCTCTGGCTGTGCCGAGGCCAGCAAAGGGAGGAGATGGATTGCTCTGCTGCAGTGACACAGCCTGAGAGCTCCAGGCAGCAATGCCAACATCAAGTGCTTGGCTGATGGTGCAGGTGCTTTCCTCTAAAGGAATCAGGCTGGCTTGGGCTCCTTTTTTGGGAGTGACTTCCTCTTCCCTTTGTTCTGCACCTCTGGTAACTTCTGTTTCAGAGAGTCGCTCAAGAAGTTGCACCCAGATGGCATCCCCTGGTCTTCAGGAGGAAAACACCCTTCCCAATCCTACACACAAAGGCAGAAATCTGACAGAGAAGCCAGAGATCTCTCCTGAAGGCTGGCCTTTCAACAATCATCCTGGAGACAGAAGGTCCTAGCCCCTCCAGGAGGTCTGTGCAATCTCTGCAGGGCTCATAAAGCCACATCAGCTGCTACGTGGAGACAAAACAAGAAGTTGTGGCTGCTGCTAAGCCACAAATCTTCCATGCAGGACTGAGAAAATGTCTCCAAATAAGTATGGTTTGATGTTAATTTTGTTGGGGAAACAGTGTGTTTCTTGCTTTTCTTTTTTTTTTNGGGGAAAAAGTGTTTTTTTTTTTTTTTTTTTTTTTTTTTTTTTTTTTTTTTTGAGAACATAATTTTCCAATCAGGCAATAAAGGAATGGGACCAACACTGCTTTAGCACAATATCTCCTCTGCATCATTTTTCTTTCAGAGGAAGCACTAAGGGAACTCTTCAGACTGCACCCAGGTCACAGCACAAGAATGATGTGAACCAGCAGGAGTAGGGGCAGAGGAGGCTACGGAGATGCTCCCAGGGCTGGAGCACTTCTGCTTTGGAGTCAGGCTGGGAGAGATGAGGGTGTTCACCTGGAGAAGAGAAGGCTCAGGGGAGACCTCAGAGCCCCTCCCAGTGCTCTGAGGATCAGAGGGCTCACCACCCCTGCCACCTGCACCTCTTTGTCCTATGCACTCTTGGGGCAGCTTGTCAAATGATTCCCTGCAGCTGGAGAAAGTTCCATCTCATTTAACCAACCTGCCTGCTGAAATCTCAGGAGGTTCCTGAAAAACCGGCTGAATCCAGTCCTTTTTCCTGGAACTTGATGTCTGAATTCGACTTATTGGATGGATCTGCTCTGCCCCATCTTGGCCCTCAAGTCCCTGTCTCTGTGTTGGGCTAGAAGACAATCTTTGCTGCCTTCAAACACACCTCTGGAACTGGTTGGAATTCCAGGATCAGCACATCCTTGCTTTGCTCTTCTCTGAAATGAGGGTCTTAGCATATTCAGTGGCATGTAAGTGAGACATAAAGCACTTGGATGGGAAACCAAGGGCAGCACTTTCTGCACAGGTACCTATGGCTCCGTGAGCTTGAGACAGAACAGGGACTCAGGGCTTTTTGTGTCACATAGATTCACGTTCCCAAGCCAGCAACCCCTCTCCTGCACTGAGAGGCTTCATTTGAGTTTCACACAGCCCTGGGGAAGGCACTGGGTGCTCCCATTCCTGCCTTTCAGATGTGCTAGGTCACACTTGGGTCAGTTGTCCCACAGCCATGGCACTGTCACTGTAACGCTGCTGTCTCGCTGTGACACGGCACGTGGGACACCACCTGCCATGGCAGTGCTGGCACTTCCCACGCTGGGAAGGACTCATGTCTGCCTAAGGATGGGCAGGAACGTCACAAATTGCTTGTTTGCAGGTCCTGGCCTCTTTGCCTGCATCCTTTCAAAGCTTTTCCTCCATCCTCCCAGCCATCCCCTTGTGTTTCCTCATGTGCTGAGTCCCCTGTTTTCTGGCCCCTGTGTGGGTTGTAGGGTAAAGCACCACCACTCAAACACGCTCTATCTGCATCTGATAAATCTCATGAGGTCACATCTGCTCTGTCTTGCCCTGCTGGACTGACAGGAGCCCAGAAGATTTGCCTCTAAATATCAACCTTGTCACTTGTGAGTTACTCAGGAACATTAACTGTCATCAATACGTGGATGATGCAGCCCTCTTCTTCCCAAATATGTTCTCCCTTATAAGGATTGGTACATTTTTACAGGAGGGAAATACCAAACTGCACAAACACACAAAAAGTTCTTTTGTGTCTCCTTTTAGTTGTTGCTGATGCAACTGTTTTTTTCCCAAACCTGAAGGATGAGTGGAGAACAGAACAGGAGGAAATGACCACATTGAATGGTAATAACTGGATTAAGAGATTCAGCAGCAGACTCTCACCTGTGCTGTTTATAATGCAGATTAACTATTTAATCCATCTGTGTCTCCAGCTTCAATTCTCTATTCCCCTTGTCTTGCTTTCTCCTGACATCCTCCCCAACCCCCCTTGCTGCTCTGTGGCCTGGTGGCTGGGTCCCTCCCGTGCCCTCCTCCTGGGCTGTGGCTTTGCCCACACCCAGGGCTGGTTGTGCTCAGCTTCTCCATGGGAAGTCTCCGAGGTGAGGGCTGTGTGCTGCTGGTGCCTGAGCAATGAGCCCTGCAGCTGCTCGGTCTCCAGGAACCGCTGGAATGACCGCAGTGTGGGGATGATTAATCAGGAAATGGTAGAGAAAATGCTTATAATGAAGCACTCGAATTTCTGACTTTACTGGAGGGTGCAAACTCACAAACAAGGTCATGGAAAAGAAATCCACTGAGGAATTGAGGATGACTAAATACAAGGATTTTAACTCTGGGTCAGGAAGTCTCTAAAGCACAAACTATTGCGGACTGGAAGGATATCATGGGGAAGTGTTTGACCATGATCACGCTGTCCTATGTATTGGTCAGTGCTGGGGACAGGTGTTGAGCCTTTGGACCACTGTGTCACACCACAGCCATGACATCATTTACCAGATTTTGATGGTGGAGACAGAGAGTGGCCCTTGCCAGGTACCATGAGATGGGGAGTGAAACACCAGGCTTGGTGTGTACATCCTCCACCCCTCCTCTCTTCTTACACTGGCCACGTCCTGTGGGAACTACACCTGTGCCCTTGGAGAAGACAGCAGAAACATCTCCAAACCTGCTTGACCACAGTGCAAAAGCAGGCCCAGCCCAAACTCCTCTGTCTTCTGTGGAGAGTCTTATCCAGCATTTAAAATCCAGCATTTAAAATTCCTCTGCCAGCTTGGTGTGGGACCAAGCAGAACACCCCTAGTGCCAGACTCAACTTGTAAACATAAAGTGGAGTGAGGTTGGCCTAAAGTCACAGGGGTGTGGGAGGTCCTGCTCTCTGCACTGCCAGCACAGGCTTCACATCCTCGTCCCTCTGGAATTTTTCACATTCTCATTTCTTTGTCTCTGTTACTGAATCCACATAGATTATATGAATGTATGTTTGTTAAAAACCCCAAATACATCCCTGAGATGCAAAGACTTTTCAAATCATGGGTTTTAAAGGGGCAGCTGTCACAAAGGGGCTGAGGGTGGTTAATACAGCACATAGCAGCCTCTGGCTGAGAGGAGTATGCAGCATTGCTGATAAGCTCATTTGATAAAGCCTTTGCTAGGCACTGCAGATGCAGGTTAAGTCCAGCCTTTAATATCTGTCCCAGTCCCACAGGCAGCACTGTCAGACAGGGCTGCCAGGAAATATTGTAACCCTGTCCACCTCTCATGCAGCTTTCAGTGAGTCCTGACAAGCCCTCACCGTGTGGTCTTACATGTCACAGCTGTCACTGACCCGGCCATAGATCACCAGCTGATACCCAAGCAAATGCAAGTTGGCACCAAGGTTTCACAGGCAGCACAGACCCTTTTTGCAGCTCCGTGGGGTTATGGTGTCCTGTATGGCTGAAGCAATGATTAAATCCCACATAATTGTGCCAGCTGGTCACTTGACCACAGAAGATCTTTTCTGTTGGGAGCTGCTGCCCCCTGAGATTTAATGTTGGGGCTGGGTTATAACAGCCTTATAACAGCCTTCAGCTGCATGAGCTTGTCCCATCATGAGAAATAATGGATGGGAAGGAGCTGTTCAAGGAAAGGAAAGCAGGCTGTGCATGTGGCCTCATCTGTCTGCTAGAAAAGGCAGAGGATTGATCTGTCCCCTGGTCCTCACACTACAGAGGACTGGGTCCCTGTGGAATCACACTGGGCTCGGGTGCTGCTGGCTGCCAGGCTACACTAACCTAACCCACAGCTGATGTCTCACCAGCTCTCATGGCATCCTGTCAATTGAGGAACTGGGAAGGGAGGATCTGGGCTCAGGGTGTTTTCAGGACATGCAAGACATGTGCCACTTGAAATGTGGCTCATCTCCCTTCTGAGCCTGAGCAGAGATGAGTTAAAGTCTGGGATCTGCACTGGGTGGGATCCCAGAGCCCATGATTTCAAACCCAGGGCTCACAACTCCTTTTATGTGGAGGGAGAGAGGTTGTCAAAGTTATACACCTCGAGGGTCATCCCTGGGTTTATGGAGATGGCCTGAAACAAGGGAAGGACTTCCTTGTGACTTCTCCATTTAACACCAGTTAAAGCACAGTTTTCCAGTCTACCCTGAGGCTGGGTTGAAAGATCCTGAAGGAAAAAAAAATTGCTTTTGGGTTCTGCACGACTTGAATTCAGCAGGAATATTTGAACGTCTGGTGTTGCACGTGGACACCAGGCTGTGTCTGAAGGAGCACAGGGGCATTTCCCAGCCCTTCCATCATGGTCCCTGCACCATCAGCACTTTCTCCACTACTAACCTGGAGGTGGCAGAACCTCAGGGCTCCCCTAAACGTGCTGCTGATCCAGAAGACATTAAACCGTTATCTCTGTGTCTCACTCCATCAACATTTTTTCAGCCCGTATTAAAAATCCTACTATGGTTTTTTAGCACAAAAGGGGAAAGAAGAGAACCTTCTATGTTCAGGACATTTGGGACATCACTAGAATTTCATCCATCTGTGATTGGCCCTCAGACCGTCATACTCAATTTATTTCTCAGCCAAAGTTTTTCAGCCATCTGCTCAAGTGGAACAGCTTCCAGCATTTATTCCCAATAGTGCTCCTCTGAGGGAGCGCATGGATTTTCTCCAGTACGACAGCATCACTATTTTCCAGAAAAACCCTCAGCCCAACCCCGCAGTGACTGGCGGGGAGCCCTCCCTGCTCTGCACCCCGACCTTGAATTTTAAGCAATTGATCAAGAAAACACAGAACAGTTTCTGTTCCACTCAGGACCACCGTGACTGATGTTTTTTAAAGGGCTCCTCTGCAGAGATGTTAATGAGGTCGCCTTGGATACTCAGCTTAAAACGGTGTCGGTGTCGCTTCAGCTTCTTTTATGTCAGCAATCAACAACAACAACAAAAAATACAAAACAACCCATCAGTGGATCTGCTTGAGGAGGGGTGGGGGACTCCTGGCAGGTGACTGGAGCAGATAGTGATTCACAGTCCACCTGCTGCCAGCAGTTCGGTGCTGAGCCTCTCTGATTTTCCACTGGAGCATCAACACAATGATCTCCATAATTATTATCTCCTTAAATTGAAAAAAAAAACACCAAAAAAAAAACCAGATTAGAAAACTCTGATTTTTCCCAGCCATCCTATTGAAAGTGCCCCAGGAAAGGACTTCAGATTGGGAGTAGTAAGAGGTTCAGGGACAGTCAGGGAAATAGAAAGCAGTTTCTCCGTGTGAACAGAGGAGAGGCTGTGTGTTCTTAGGGAATTGTTTGCCGGGCTGAGACCCACTTGCATTACTCCTGCTTAATGAGTTACCATCCATCAGCTGAGCTGTGAGAGTGGACCATGTCCAGGTTTGGAAAGCAGGGAGAAAAACACCTGAGGCAGGAACATTCAACGTTTTGATGATCTACATAACACAGTGCTCACCACGACTCCAAACAAGTTGCTTGGCTTCTCTGAACCTCAGTCTCCTGCTTGGTGAGCAAGGGTAAATTCAGTGCCACAGGCTTCACTGGAGTTCTAAAGGAAAATGTGGAACCACTGATGGAAAGGTATGAGCAAGTTCAAAGGAGTGGCTTTGGCAAACACACCTTTAGATATGAAATGAGATCAGGCTGATCCTGACTCACCAGCAATCCCATCTCCCTTTCCACAAAGCTGCTTCCTATCAAGCTGCTTCCCAGCCCAGCTGTCCCCTGGCCTGTTCCCCTGTGAGGTTATTCCATTAGGACTGTGCACTTGTCTGCCCATTTCTCCACTCCCTCTGAACACCAGCTGCAGCCTCTTGGGTGTCAAGTGCTTCCCTCCCCACTGCTTCCTTTGGTGGCATCTGAAAACTTCCTGAGAGTGTGCCCAATTATCCAGGCCATCAGTACCGGTCCCTCCAGGATCTCAGCAGCAATGAGCTGCCGAGTGGGCTCTGTGCTGCTGATCATCACCCTGCCAGTGCAACAGTCCAACCTGTCCTCCAGCTTCCTTCTTTCCTATTTATTGGGCCCACATCTCCCCAGCCTGGCTCTAGGGAGAGTAAGCATTGAAAGCTTTACTACAGGCAAGGGAAAACACTCCATATTCCCTTTTTCACCCTGTATCATCACAGCCAGTTTTGTTGCCTTTCTAGGTAGTTGGGTCCATCAGCTGTGATGTGACCTTTGTTTTGCTGGGTTCAAACCAACCCATCCCTGACAGACATTCTCCTACCCAGACCAACAGCTTTACAGTTGCACTGGTACTACTTCTGTAAAAGAGTCACAGAATTGCAACATTGTTCAGGTTGGAAAAGACCTCTGAGATTACTGACTCCAACCTGTGGCTGAAAACCACTTTGTCAGCTAGACCAGTGTGCAATCCTTTCTTGCACACTCCCAGGGATGGTGACAACCCAATGCTTGACAACCCTTTCTCTGAAGAAATTCCTCCTGATGTCCAACTTAACCTCCCCAGCACAGCTTGAGGCTACATTTCATCTACAGGTTGTGTTGATCCTGCAGCAGGCATGGTCTGTGCATACAATCAGAGCTGTTCCTTCATCCAGAGACTCCAGAGCTCCCTGTCCAAATAGACAACGTGGTAGGAAGACAAAGAAATGTGAGACCACCAG
The DNA here is from genome assembly GCA_013399835.1 of Leptocoma aspasia. Classification (NCBI taxonomy): domain Eukaryota; kingdom Metazoa; phylum Chordata; class Aves; order Passeriformes; family Nectariniidae; genus Leptocoma; species Leptocoma aspasia. Next base: position 117,355 of record VXAX01004120.1, read on the forward strand.
GGATCATTAGTCTGAAGTTGGATGTTACGGTGGTTTAGTTAAACTGCACTTAGAACAGTTGTGTGGACAGTCCTACTCACAGTGGAAAACACCCCTGAGTTTCTTTTCTCCTGGTTTATTGTGGACATGAGGTAAGCCAGGATGAGTGGAGGCTACTTGAATTCTGAACAGGAATGTCCACACAGACAGTTTAATGAAGTTTAGCTAATCCAATTTGCAAAGGTTAATTCAGATTCATTTTCCTGGTTGTCTCTGTGTAGATAAGGCCAAGGTCACTTCCCAAGGTGACTGGCTGAGCCAGGCACAGGATCCACACTTTCTTTCACCGTTACTTTCCCAGGCTGGTTTGTGCCTATCCAGGCACCCCCTGCACAGAAGAACACAGTTTCTCCCATTTTCCTCCATCAGCATCGCTGATCCTTGCTGATCAAGATCACTACAGACCCTTTCCTGGGTGAAGTGGAACAAGCCCCACTGCTCCTGGGCCCACAGCTCACACTGCAGCCTGGAGGTGAACTGCAGCACACACACAGGAATTGGTGATGCTGAAATCCCTCCCAGGAATCCAGAACAGCTCTGGGATCTTGCTGGTAGAGATGGGCACTTCCAAGCACTCCAGCTGGCTGAAAATGCAGATCTCCTAAATCATCCTGATGCTGTTTTTTCTGACTCTTCTGGGCTCTCATGTATGTAGCTACAGTTATCCAGAATCTCCCAGCAAAAGCAATAGAGACAGTTCAGGAAATGAAAAGCTCCCATTTGCAACCCCGCCAGGTGCAGACTGTGATGGGACCTGATGTGCAGGGACATCTGTCCCACAGTTCTTTCAGCAGGGTTCTCACCTCTGCTTCTCAGCAGCTGGTGCTGGCCCCTGCAGTGCCCCAACTGCTCATAACGGATTGAGATCCAAGGATATTTTAGAGTATTTAAAAAGATATATATAATCTAACCAAGAGTGAAGAGCTGCCTTAGCCTTAACTGAAAACTTTCCCAAAGGAGTTACAACCCTAGAACAAGGAGCTTACATCTCCTAGTACATGATGAATGGGTGCAGGAGCTATTCTGAACAGCAGGCAATAGTGAATGGTTACATTTCCTTGGCCAAGATGAGGAAGCTTTAAGTAACTAATTAAAAAAAATCAATAGAAAGTCTTTTCCCACGATCTTTTGCCATGAGTCCTTGGCAATAATTTCAGTGCTCACTTCAAAGAATTGAGGTCTCTTTTCTGGGCCTCTTTCTACCGTGGCAAAGGAGTTTACAAAGAGAAGTTGCTTGAGCCCAGTATCTGGCTGTTAGCTTGCTGTTCTGTTTTAGGGAGGACTTGCAGTCCCCAAGTCCTTGTGATCAGGGGTCCCTGCACGGCTTGTCCTGCAACCATGACGTGTGTCCACATCTCTGGTCTCTTGCCATCTTTAGAAGATAATTCCTCTGGACTTCCTCAAGTGATCCCTTCTGATGTTTCCATATGTGGCTGTCCAGCTCCTCATCCTCTTCCCCACCACTGCAACCTCTCTCTTAGACCTGAAGTGCCCTGAAATGTCCAGGGCTTGGTCCCTGCTGCAAGGACTTAAGTTGGGGAGTGAAGAACAAGACAAGGAGCAGAGGGGACAGAGAGCTGGGAGTGTGCCAAGGAAGCAAGGGTAAGTTTTCTGCCAGCAGTGGTGAGAAGTGCTCTCCATCTTGCCCTGGCACTGTAGCCTTTCCCTCCACAGGCCATGGCACAGCTGGGACATCACCCAGTTGAACACAATCTTTACTTCCCACATCTGCAAAGCAGTTTCAAGAGGTCTGTCAAAAAGAGTGCTGAAGGTGTGATGTCCTCTCTGTCCAGGAGGATTTGTCCATACCCTTCTGCTGCATCTAATTCACTCAAGATTTTGCCTCATTTCAGCAAAACTTTAATTCCTGTTGAGCAAGTGAGAATGTTCCTTCTTCTTGGTCTGGTTCAGCTGCTCCAAGTTAAGGCAAAGCCCAAATCTACCCTACAATTACTAAGAAGGGACCCAGTTGCTGCCTCTCCCTTTCCATCTGCAATCCGCTGCTGCATTTTGCTGCTCTCCTCCTTTTCAGGAAGAAATTTAGTGGAGGCACCTGGGCAGCAGACCAGGTGTGCTGTGGAGTCTGTGCTGCATGTGTCACTACGTGGGAAAGGCCAGCTTCCTTCCACAGGCAGCTCCCACTATTCCTGTCTCATCTTCCCAGCCTGACAGCTTGGAAACAAGACTGAAACAGTCTGAGCTCACACCCCAATATCTGCAGGAAAATCATCACCACTATTCCTCTCACTGTCCCAAGAAACATTAAAGGCAACCTCCAACTCTTCTTTTCCCTCCCTCCCAGCAGTATGCTCCTTTTAGCGTGTAGCCAGAACAAAAACCACAAAAAGGGATTATACTACTTTCTACTATTTTTACTATTTCTACTACTTTCTACTTCTTTCCAATAGAAAACTCTCTTTTTGAGACAAAATAGACCATTGGGAATCAGATCCTCAAGGAGGTGGACTTACCTTTGCTGTGGAAAGATGGCTTTGAGCCAAATCAGACCATTTCTGCTTGGTGAAGAGAGAGCCAATCACATTGCCCTAGCTGAGTCACATATGATTGGTAGCATCATATTGTGGTCTGAGTTTCTCATGTTACCCCAATATAAAGCAGGACTTAATTCCTTCTTGTAGCCCTAAAAGGCTGTCACAAGGCAGTGGGGCTCTTCTGGAGCTGCAGAGCATCTGAAGAGCATGTACAGAAGAGTTCATATAGCAAATAAGTGTAATTTTTTAACTTAACACATGTTAAGGAGCAGCTCTAAAGACAACCCTTCATTAGTGTCTGAACTGTTGGTCCTTTCTGTTTTGAACTGAAGCATCAGATAATATTTAGGTTCCTAAAAGATTTTTTTATAGCTGGGAAANTTGGGTCTATTGGGTCAATCAATTTTATTATGACTAATACAAAATCCTATTTCTTGAGCATAGACTCAAAACCCAGGATGCAGTTTAGGACCCAGTCTAGGTGCTCAGTGCTTCCCAGAACCTGTCCCATGTGTTCAGGCCTCTTCCCAATGACTGTAACCCTCAGCTCCTTCCCATGGGCATAAGAGACTGCCTCATTTGCAGGTTTTTCCTGGTCACTTGCATTGACAATTTTTCCCTGCCACAACGTGATAATCCCTGTGTTTGGTGCTGAGTTCCCTGGGCAGGTTCCTCACGGTGCTGTCAGTCCTGAGTGGAGGGCTCTGATGTCTTCTCCTGTTGCTGCACAAAGGTGCTCCTTCCATTGACCTGGCATGGGTCAGGGAGGGTCTGTAAATTGTAAAATATAGAAATAAATAACATGTTCTATGATAAAAATATCCCCTTCCAGGAGATCCCATGCAATAGGGAAAATCAGTTCTTTGACTCCCGTTGGGACAGGAACAATGCTCAAAGGATTGTGAGGAGTGAGCATCACTTCCCATTACCTAAAGGAATGGGAGCTTTGTGGCTGAAATGTTGAATGAGCAGCCTGAAGGTCTGGGGTCTATTCTAGACCAAATGTGGCCTTTCAGAGGGCTGGGATTTTTCAAGAGCACTCATCACTGCTCCAGTTCTTCTGTGAATGAAACCTCCTCTGATCATAACCAAGGAACCACCCTGTGTCCTTCTGATTGCCACCTTTAAAATGGATGAGAGCCTTCTGACCTGCTTCACAGATCTGTGCTGCTCAGCCACACTATCAATCAGCACCTCTGAAAAGCCCAGGTAGGAACAAGACCTGCAGCAGTGCCTGATCTGGGCAGCTGCCAGGAGATCTCTTGGGTCTGAGTTCCAGTGCTCTGGAGATGCTGGAGCCAAGGACAGCCACTTCCCAGCACGGGGCCCATGGCACACAGTTAAACAGTGTCAGGGCCAAGAAGTGGGGGTTTCTCCCACCCAAAGGAGGCCCTCAGGCTCACAGGTTCTGGGGGTGGTTTTTCCACTGTAGGATCAGAAATATCTGGGATGTCACCTGGGATCTCCTGTACCAGGGAGCTCTCTGGTTTCAGGGACTGGACTCCCTCTGAAGGAAACTCAGGGCTCCTCAAGCTGAGGTTGTCCCAATTTTCAGTTATCTTGCCAGTGCCAGAGCTGTGAGAGGTTCACACTCCCAGGACACCTGAAACAGGTCTCTGGACTTATCCTGTGGCCTGTGGGAGGTGAGGCTGGGCTTAGTTCTACAGGAGAATTTTGATTTTTCCAGTTCCTGCTGCTGTTCTCCCCTAGCAAATGGATTAGGCCTGCTTGCTGCAGAACATTTGTGTGTTCTGTTCACTTGCTGCATTGTCCTGCCCCTGAGCTGCAGGCGGTTCAGCAGGAGACCAAGTTCTCCCAGCGCCAGCTGCAGCCCTCAGTCCATGCACACACCGCTCCCTGCCAGATTGCACTGAGAGTACAAAGGAGAAGAAAGAAACTGGCTCCTTGGCTGGTGTTTGTGCAGCTTACAAAGCCTCTTTTGCAGGGTTTCTGATCCCAGCTGGCCAGGGCTGCCCCAGTGCTGCCCTGCTGCAGAGGCCGGGGAGAGCAGAGCAGAGGGAGGGCGAGCAGGGCCTCTCCTTGAGAGGAGGCTGGCAGGGAATGGGGACACTGCCACCTCAGCACCCTCACCAAGGAGTTCCCCTGCTGCAATCTGGCTGTCCAGCCAGGGATGCATCTTTGCTGGCCCACTGGAATGCCCTGTGTGCCAGCAGGGGCAGGGGGATGTGCCATGCTCTGTAGCTGTCATGGATGTAAAAGCTGAAGGAGAATCCCCCACTTCGAGTTTTGCAGTGGGGCCCTGTGCCTGGGACCCCAGGCTGTTCCCCGGCACCCCACTGCCCCCTCGGGCATGGCCAGAGCCAGCCCTGCAGATGCCAGCATGCCTGGCAGCTGTCCAGAGGAGGGACACAGCTGGGTCACAGGAGGCGATGGCTGTGGCTGTGCACACACCTGAGGCTGCGGATGCACCAGTGTCTCTGTTCCTCAGTTCTGCTTTTGGTCACCGGTGATGCAAAAGATGGTTTTCCATATTTTTGGGGTGCTGCTGTTGAACAGTGTTTTGGTTTGGGCTGCCAGAGATCACGGCTCATCTTCTGGCTGGCCCTTGTCTAGGGGTGTGGCTGTGAGCTCCTGGACATGGGGACAGCCCTGGTGAGGGGCAGTGCTGTCACACCACCCCCATCCAGGGCATTGTGCTTGTATAAATGATCAGGATCACGTAGATCCTGGTGGGCTTTGAATTTTGACCTTTGTTTGCTGTGGGGAGGGGACTGCTGGACTTTGTAGCATAGATATCTCCTCACAAGTGAAAGTTGTTGGTCCCTGAGGGAAGAACAAAGGAAAATTCTTCTGATTTGAGGGGGAAAGGCCAGTGTTATTTATTTTACAGCTCTGAGGAGGTAAACAGGGCAGCAGAGTCCAGGACAATTAAAATATTGACTGAGCAAGGATGACATCTCAGAGATGGGTCTTTTTCTAATTTTAAAGCCTGTAGACAGGGAAACAAGCTGACATCATGTGAGATTTTAGAAATACAGCTGAGGAGAGGCCTCCCACATGGTGGCTCCAGTACAAACCAAGGCTGGGCTGCCCAGTTTGGTCTCATGGCTACTGAGGATGGTTGGCTTCCCTGCCAGAGGCTTGTGCTGTGCCCCCCAGCAAGCTGCTTGAGCAGCAATGCACAGCCTGCTTCTGTCTTCTGAGGCTGCCCCGACAGCCAGCCCAGCATCTCTGCACCCCCTCGTCATGGGGTACCCAGGGAATACACAGGGTCTGAAGGGAGGGGGGCTAACCCCCACGGACTGCACGCTGAATCCCATCCTCTCTCCTCCCTTGGGTTAAATATGAATCCCATCCTCTCTCCTCCTTTGGGTTAAATACTGTTGTTGATGTGCTCTGGAATCACCAGGGGATGTGCTGCGGGTTTTAGCATCAGGCTATGCTCCTAGAGGGGGGCTGCCCCTGCCCGTGAGACAGCGGATGTGAGAGTGGAGACCTTGGCAGTGAGGTGGGGACAGCATTAATGCAGACTTTGGGGCTCCGTGTCCCTCCTGCTGCCGAGGAACGCGGGGCACGGAGCCTGCCAGCCTGCTGTCTGCAGGGACAGGAGCAGGAGGGGGAATGGGGGCGATGATTCCTGCTGCTGGCAGCGCTCTCGGTCCTGGGAGAGATCCCAGTGCGGAGCCCAAGGAGCCGCACGCCCGAGGGTGGGATGCAGACTCCGGTGGGTGGGAGCGCTGCGCTGGCCGCCCGGGAGGAGATCCACCTCGGGGAAGGATGCTGCGGAGGGAGGAGAAGCCCGGCACAGCGCTGACAGGGCGAAGCTGCTGGCAGGCAGCTGTCTCCAGGGTGGCTGCAGCACTGCAGCATCAATTAACCTTTGGGGAACTTCTGCCAGTGCCGCTCAGGCGTAGCCGCGGCTCCGCCGTGCCGAGCGATGGGGCGCGAACCTGCCGCGGTGGAAAGCTGCAACCAGACTACAAAAGCCCGACCAGGAGCCAGCCACCTGAGCCGAAGTGCCTCTGTCTCGCTCCCCAGCCCGCGCTAAGTGCTTTTATCTCCTCTCCTTGTGTTTACGAGGGTGCCTTTCTCCTTCGCGCGGTGGCAGTGCCGCGGAATGCTAATGGAGAGCGAGTGGCGGCTGCCCTCCGCAGTCCTTGGCTGGCAATTTCCTCGGGGCCAGGCCCCCGGCCCCGCTGGCTCCGCAGGGACACTGTGACCCCCATCCTGCAGCCCTGCCCGGACCCCTCGCCAGCACCGTGCCTGCCCTGGCACCACCCAGCTCCGTGGGGCAGTGCCAAGGTAGTCATTCCCCGGCCAACCAGAGGGACCCTGTGAGACCCGAGCTCTCGCTGGCCGTGTAGCACAGATGTTCCCGCACTGCAGCCTCGCCAGGGCCAGCGGGGAGGCCGTGCTGGTGGACAGGGGGCTCTCGGCACCGCGTGTTGGCCCCCAGGCAATGGTGAGCTCATGGTTCCTGCAGCTCCCTCCTGGTCACGGCTCCCGCAGCTCCATCCCATGAGCACTGTGCTTTGTGTGTTCGTCAGGCATCTCTGGCCGTCTGGGAAGTCCAGACTGGGAGGTTAGTGGGCAAAATGAGAGGGGAAAAAACCAGAAAGTAACGGCAAGGTTTTAGAAGGAGCAGCAGTACCAGGGAGGTGTCCTACAGGGAGGAGTCTGGTCAGGCTCGTCCATAAATCATGCATGCTCCTGCACACAACCTCTTCTTGGCCACTGAGCTCTGCTCTTCCAAGAGCAAGATACTCCTTGGCCAAAGCTCTCTGAGGCAGTCAGGCATCAAATTCCTGGAAACGTGGGCTAAAAACATGCGATTCATCCCAGCCTGATGTGGTGACTGCTGCTAGTGCTTGGGGTCCAAAGGCACAGCCAGGGGTAGCCCAGACCCCTCTGGCACATGCCACTGTCATTTTGGAAGCTGTGGCAGGGATGTGCCATGCTTCCCATGGCTGCTCCCAGCCAGGCAACACGCAACAGGAGCCTTCCTCTTTCACCCTGAAAGAGATGGACTCCTTCCTGACCAGGGAGACCATAAGGAATCAGGAGTTTGGGGTGGTGTGGCAGCATCCCCTGGATCTCATCATCTTTCCCAAGAGCAGCCTCTCCGTGAGCTCTCAGCTCAGCCAGGGCAGCGTTGCCAGCACTCTCCCAGCCCGTGCCTCCCCTGCCCGTTTCCCTGCATGCAGCTTTCCAAGGGAGCCATTTCCGTGCTGCAGGGGAGCTGCAGGCAGCAGAGCCAAGAGGCAGCAGCAGCACCTGGCTCCCTCCAGGTGCCCAGCCTGGGGACACCTCTGCAGCCCCTGCCTGCACCCAGGTCTGCCCGGCGCCTGCCTGCAGCTGTTCCGTCATGGAAAGGGCCACGTTGGCCACTTTTCCTATGATCTCACCCTGGCCAGAGCTGTGAGTCATTGGAAACCTGGTCCCTCTGGGGCTGAGCCAGAGCTGGCTGAACTGATGGAAAGACCACCAAGGCCTTTGGGACCAGTCTGAGCTCCACTGTTGCTGCAGCCCTCATGGTGGGGGACAGCATGTGGTGGCAGGAGCAGGGCTGGGACCAGCTCTGTGGGGAACACCAGGGGTGCTGCCACAGCAGCTCTGCCTCTCCTGCATCCCTGACACCCCAGCAGTGATGCTACTCCTTGGTGAGCTCCCATGGCAGCCCTGGCCCCAATATGTGCCATCCTTGGCATCCCCTCTCTTGCCAGATGGTGATTTATAAACCCCTGGGGTGGGGAAGCTGGAGAGCAGCAGGGCAGCTGTGTGGGTTGGTGAATCTGCCACAAGGTGGTTTCCAGTAAGGACAGCTCATTTCTTCCAGAGCATCTGAAAACATGAGCTGGAAATATCCCCACCCATCCTTTGTAAGCAGCACCCATGGCAAGGCTTCCCCAAGGTGGAGCTGGGCTTTTGCTATCATGTAATAGCTCGTGATGTGTAGATGTTTTCTGTGTGCCCAGTAATAAGCTGCTGAAAAGACAGATCATTTACTGGCAGTAGCAAGGAAAAGTCAAAGCTGTCTCTCAGTACAGCTCCACTCCTGGAGATTTCCCCCTCTGCCTCATGAGTGAGGTGATGCTGGTTATTCCAGAGACTCCCATGTGCCCTGTACATCCTTGTGACAGCCTGCAGGGAATATCTGCTTCCCAAGGCTCCTGGTGCTTGTACCACCGTGGGTGTCTGCCTTCAAGGAGGTCCTGTCACACTGAGAGCCACCTGAAACCTCACTTTGCCCACCAGTGAAAACACTACAGGGGGAATTTCACCTTTAACTATCAGATTTGTCATCTCTAGGGAAAACCACCTGGGGTTTCCACCAAGTTTCAGGTCCAGCTGAAGGTGGGAGGTGAAGGACAAGAACAGGAAGAGACAGAAATTGTCACTCTCATTTTTCAGCCCTCTAATGTTTTCATTCTTGTGATGGAGTTTCTCACACTGCTTTTGTAAACATGCACGTTTTTCTGTTTTCTTGTTTTTCATTCTTTCTCCTGGGAGGAGAAAGATTTGATGGACTTTGTCATTGACCAGTGTGGTTGGAGAGGATGTAACTTCACCTTCCAATCAATAGTCGTTCCCTAAACTCTATATAATGTGAAAACCAAAATAAAGTTTGCTTCTTCTTCTTTACCTTCACTCAGCTGTGTCTCTGCGTTTCGTGTTGCGCGCTAAAGTAACAAGAAATGGTGTAGCCTCAAACACAACAAGAGAGCAGCTTGGTTGTCTCCTTCTGCTCTCTTCCTGTAAGGCATCTGCATGGGGCTGTACTTGGCCACATCATTTCCCTCCAGTTCCTGTTTTCATTAAAATGCCAGTCAGTGGGCTCACCAAGGCCTAGATCTCGTTGTGGTTGTTCCTCTGTGTCTGTGCTCTAAGCAATGGATAAAGCCTCCTTGTCCAAAACCAGCCTGAACATCTACCATTACTGCTGGGAAGTGCAACGCTTTTCCTGCATAGTGAAAAGTGCTGAAATCCCCCAAAATGTCTTTCTGCAGCCTGGTGTTTCAGAGTGCTCTGTGGGTGTCTGGTCACATGGAGTCTGGCCCAGCCATGGACAGAGCCTGTATGCTGATGATTTAAGCTCCTTTGGAATGATGTAGTAGGATATCATCATTATATCATACTGCTGTCACACAGGTTGGGTTTAATCTGAGCAGAAACTGAATTCCCAGAGAGCAGTACGTCTTTTAAAATTAGGCTTAGCTAAATGCTTGTCATTGCAGGTTTATTAATGCTGAATACAAGCAGTAATTGCTTCAGCTTCTCATGAACTTGGTACAATTTTGTGTGTGTGGCTTTACCTGTCAGCTCCCGCTTTTTAATCTGTGTCCCACAGCTACACAGCAGCAGGTCCCTCAGCCACCCCTCTGGGATAACTAGAGATTTGCAGTTTATCCCAGAAATTCATGGTGTCACACATACCATGGCTCTGGAAGTTTGCAGATGGTTCTTGTGCTGGACACTATGGTTGCATTTAGTGATATTTTGCCACAACGGGCTGAGAGTTGGAAAGTCACCTTTAAAATCTAGAGCTGCTTCTGAAAGCTCTGGAAAGTGATGTTTTAAGAACCTCCTCTTCTTAATCTGTGGTCTGTTACAGATCTTCCAACTCTCCTTCTCCTCCCAGTTCTGGCTGTCTAACACTTGTATTTCAGAGATGTTCACAAACACACAGACACAGGCAGGGCTTCTTGGTGAGCACAAATTCTATTGCAGGAGCACGTGAATGTTCCTGTCTGCGAGAAACAGAGCTGGTCCGGCCCACAGGGACCATTGTGGTGTTACAGGAAAAATCTGAGAGGTGTATTTTTAGTCTTTGAAGGATTTCCATCAATGGCTCATTAGGGTTATTGAGGCAGCAGTGATGTTGCCAAACACACTCTGCATGCCTACCCTGTTTTGCAAAGAACAAAACCATGTAACAACAAATTAATGCACAGACCGTGGCTTTTTCATGACCAGTGGACATCAGTTTGGCCCTTTCCATACCTAGATAGTGGGTCTTAATTTTCTAGTTTAAAACCACTGAAGTGTCAAGAAGTGCCATGCTGCTAGTCTGGGTCCAGATGCTGTCACAGCAGATGTCCTGGGCCTGGAGCTGTCACTTCTGTACGAAATGTCCCAGTGTCAGTTTTGCCACGTTACAGGGCACAATCCTTGAGATGTTGTGGTGACATGACACACTTTGACTGGTTTTAGCTATGACTCTCCTTTGCTTGGCTCTTTAAAGTTCTCCCTTACAACTTGCCAGCTATGGAAAGAGCTCTTTTTACTCTTGTTTTGACAGTGGAATTGATGCCAGTTTTGGGGAAACACTATAAATATCCCCAAGTCTGTGATCTCTGGTGTTAGTATTTCCTGGCAGTGCTTTCAAGAGTATCTGATTGATAAGCACTCAACACAATGGTGAGTCCTGACACATTTTTAAGTGTTCACAGATGTGGCAGATAACCTTGTCCCATCATCTTTGGATGCCAGATTGAGGGCTGGACGTAGTTTATTGATAGCCACGACTCCATCAAGGTCCACCATTATCAGTGACTCACAACTCAGCCAAGTGTTCGCTTCATTTCCAAGACACTTTAAAAGATTATCCTCACAGCTTCATCTATTTATTATTTTTAAGATGGGCTGGAGTATGACAGTGCTTTGGTTTCTTATAGTCACTTTCTAGATTCTTACAGATAATTAGAGAGCATAAAGCTGTTTGTTTTTACAGGAAACGTTACTTGGGTCGTGTGCGAGTGATCTTTTGGGACATCTGATGTGAAATGGCTTCTGAGGAAATTGTCCAGTTTGTCAGTTTGCTCCATTTCACGAGCCTTTCAGTCACAAAATCACCATCATGTTTCTGGCTAACACCTCCAATTATCATTACATTTTCTTCTGCTGCGGCGAGCGACCTGCAAACCCACTGATGTCCCTCAGTAACATTAATGAAGCCACTTCTACAACCAACTTCTGCATTAGCCCAGCTCCCTGGTGCTGAGTTGTTGGATTTTCCCCTCATGGTGCCTGGCTTCAGACAGAGCAGGATCTGCCCTTGGTGTCTATATTTGAAACCTGCTCAGAAATGCTTAGTCACCAACAGTCCCCTCCCCGTACTCTTCAGTGTGCTCCAGAGCATTGTAATGGCTTAAGATGATGAATACTATGCAGACAACACACCCAGCTGTCCAAGCACACAGTCAGCAGAGAAATGAAGATATGCCTGCCTAAGTAAAAGTTTGATTAATTGCATTAATTAGGCCCTAAGGTATGGTTCATAAAATAAGAGTACAACTGGTATATTGGATTGGGGAATTGACTATGTGACAGGGAACAAACAGTGGCACGAACGGGAGCTCGTCTCTGTCTGGAATGGCATGATAAATTATCAATTAAATAATGGAGAGTGACAAAGCTGCAGTCTGTGAGAGGCGACCTCCAGCCATGGCTGTGGCCAGCCCGGGTGGGTGACTCAGCCACATCTGTCAGTCTCTCCAGTGCTTCCATACAAGTTTGTTCTCCCACAGTCCCACCAGCACAGCACTGGGCTTGTGGCCCCGTCAGCTCTGCAGGGCATTGGACCCTCATGGGATAAGCGTGGACTTAGCAGCCATGGGGCCACTGGGCTCCTACAGGGACTGTACCAGAACATACACCAGCTGCTGATCTCCTCCTGCCATGGCAGCAGGACCACCTTCTGCTGGGCAAAGTGGTGAAGAGATATTAATTCATCTCAAATGCACTGGTTTTGACCTTCCCATGTGTCACACCTTCTCTTCTCAGTGTGTCCCATCCTTTGGCATCACCGTATTTGCTCCCCAGGCTCCTGCCCCAGTGGGAGAGCCATGGGTCAGCTCAAGCAGAAGGTCTAGCAGAATTTCTCCTAGATTCTGAGACTTTGTGCGAGGCTTTTGTGTGGCCACAGCTGCAGCTTCCTCATCCTCTTCTGTCCTTGCTGCTCTGAACGATGGACTCCTCACTGCTCTTCCCTCCTATCGTGCTGCAGACCTGTGGGGATTTGCCTGCTGCCAGACAGGGGCTTGTCCTCAACTGCACAGGCAGAGGCGAGGGGATGGTCTGTGTTTGTGTGTGCTCCACCACATCCCTTTCCCGTTTCCCCCGAGTGATTCCGGAGCTGCCGACAGCCCGGGCTGGGCGGCTCCCGCCGCTCCCGCCTCCGGCAGTGCTGCTGTGGGAGCGCTGCAGGCACAGCTGTGCAGGAGCAGCCTCCCCACATTCCTCCTTGCCGTCGTTATTAATGACTCCGCGTTTCCTCCAAGCCAAGAGCAGGCTGGGACAGATGTGTTACCCCCTGCCCCAGGAAGCTGATGAGAGATGCTGCCTCCCCAGCGGCACTGCTTCAGTCTCTTCTAGAAGAAGGTTCCTTCAGGATCGTTTCCACCAGCTCTCACTTTCCACAGCATCTTCTCTCATTCTGCATTGTTTTCTGTTCCTAGATTTGTTCCATTATGACTTTTAGTGTCACACAAAGGCCTTGACTGAGATCTAGGCTGGACTCTGACAAACAACCTCTACAACACCTCTACAGAATGAGTGAGCAGGTCTGTCACCAGTGCGGGTGGCATGTATGATATCGGGAACCCCAGGGGAACTTCAGCACTGACAATGACAACTCAGGAGATGGTGTGGGCTGAATGATCTGCTCCCTTCCCTTGGGAATGGTCCCTGCAGCAGAGCGGGGACTAAAGGCAGTGTGAGAGTGGAAAACCAGCAGGGAAACGATCACAGTTCCACCCTGATGAATGGCTGAGCCAGGGAGATGTGCCTGGTCATTAGTTGTGTTGTCTCCATAGTGGGTGTCCAGACAATGTAAGATGTTGCTTGAACATTTCTCTTGTCGCATGTCCCTGGCAGGGTGGGATGTTGGGGAAGTGACAGCTCTCTGGTGCTTGGTGTCTGTTCATTCTCAAACCATCATTGGGAACATTCCTCTCACCTCGTGCCTATCAGATTTCTCTGCCATCCATCCTGCACATTCAGACAGGGCCCCTTCAGGCAGACCAAGACTGACCCCAGTTGTCAAACAGAAACCAGGGTAGTTCAAAGATGGTCGAAATCACCACAGCCTGGTTTTTCCTCTCTCCCTTCCCTCTTTCTTCCACAAGCCCAGTTACCGGTGTTTCCTTGCCCTGGATGAAGCAAGGACAGTAGCTTGGGACAGAGCAAGCACATGCATTAGTGTTTGCTAGTGCATCCTGGGAAAGGACAGATTCATCCCAAAACTAAAGAAAGAAACAATTCCTGGTCCATTAGTGCTTATGGCTGCCATGCTGTAATGAGTGAAGATCAGACACGGGAGGAAAGCTAGAGAGGGACAAGAACTACAACCATGGGCTCTCATTCCCTTGGGATGCAGGCACATCTCTGTGCTGATGTAAACACACCTCTACCAGGTGTTCTAATGACTGAGCAGCACTGGGGACCTCAGAGATTTTTTGCTTCCCTGTTCTTTCTTTACCCTTTCTGAATGACTTCTGGAGTTACGAGTTGTGGATTACTCATCACCTTCTCTTCAGCTTCCTCCGAGTCCTTTGTGTGCCATTTTCCCAAGCTAAGCAAGGCTGTTATTTCTGGACAACTCTCTCCTAGCAGTGATGCTGACACAATCACTGCTGTGTCTCTGCCTGTCTCTGACATGATTTCAGTGGGTTGCTCTCTGTCCCCTGGCAGGCTGGTTTCTGCTGGGGATATTTGTGCAGCAGTGTCCCTGTCCCTTTCAATATCAGGATGTTTCTGGCATGTGCATTTGGAGATGGGTGGCTGCTCCGTGAATTTCTCTCCTCATCTAGGTTTGGTTGTAACAGGTGTAGCATAGGTTGTAGTTGGGATACTGCTTCCACAGGATAGATGATCTTTCCATTTTGCTTTGAAGAATACTCCCTCATTCTGCAATTGTAAAGCCACAATTTCTGTGAGAGAGGCTGTACACACCTCGGGGAGGTTGTTGTTCTTGTCTCATCAGATTTCTTGCAGAACAGGGCATATCACCTTACTCCAACTTTCACAGGAGATGCTCATTGAACTTGTAGCTGAGCTGCAGCCTGGTTTTCCAAAAGATGCCCAGCCTGGAAGTTTGGGATTAGTCTATTTCCAACTGCAGACAATCTGGTAGAGCATCCCTCTATTCAGAAAATGAACTAAGCTTTGAGCCTGCTCTTGGAAGCATGGAAATCTACTGGCAACGGGCATGCTACAGCAAGCAAACCTATGGCTGATTCATCTGTCTCTCTGCTCTTGCTTTGGGTGCCCCTAGTGAGGCAACCGGATGGGAATTTGATTGGTGTCATCACAAAAAGTGGTTGATGTTTAACAAAAAGCTATGAGAGCCCAGCTGCGTTTGGCTGCAGCCAGTGCATGTTGCCTTTCTCTGCTCCCCTGACCCATGGCCCTGCTCTTTTCATGGTCCCACAGGCAGCCAAGCTTCCAAAGCATTGGGACATCCCACAGCGACCGGGCGTGGTGCTGGTACCACTGCATGAGGCTGCCCTGCAGAACCTCCTGTCAGCTGAAGCCCTTTGGGGTGGCCCTTGGTTGTCACAAGGAGACAACTGCTGCAGGACAAGCGGCAGCCTCAGTGTGACTGCAGTTCTAGCCCCTGCCACCAGCTCTGGCTTCCATGGGTCTGTGCAGGCTGGTGGGAGCACTGTGGTGATTGCAGCCTATGGGGTGTTGTGCTGGTTGTCTTGCACATCTTTGTTCTTTGCCTCATTTGTTTGCATCTTTCAAACATGACTTGATAGCAGTCAGGGAGCCTCCTTCGCCCTCCTCAGAGCTCACTGGGGACAACTGAAAGCTTTCAGAGTGTCCAAAGGTGGGACGTGAGGATGGAGAATGGCCCAGAGAGGCCACACATGGAGCAGCTGAGGGCACTTGGCCTGTCCAGCTGGAGCAAAGGAGACTGAGGTCAGACCTCCCCAGGGGCTGCAGCTCCTCCTGAGGGGCAGCTCTGATCTCTGCTCCCTGGGACAGGGACAGGACCTGAGGGAATTGGCTGTAGCTGTGTCAGGGGGATTTAAGTTGGACATTTGGAAAAGGTTCTTCCCCCAGAGGGTGGTGGGACACTGCACAGGTTCCCCAGAGAATGGTCCTGGCCCCAAGGCTGCCAGAGCTCCAGGAGTGCTTGGACAACACTCTCAGGCACTCCCACCCACTCAGGGTGGGATTGTTGGGATGCCCTGTGTAGGGACAGGAGTTGAACTGGATGATCCTTGTGGGTCCCTTAGAGCTCAGGATATTCCATGATTCGATGGTAACTGCATAGGGCTGCCATCTTAACCAAGAATTGCCTCACATGTGCCCCGGTGCTGGCCTCCCAGAGGACCCCCAGTGCCTCCACAGAGCTGGTGACAGGCGTGGGCTTTGGGGTCTGGCAGACAAAGCACATCTCCCAGGCTTATCAACCCCTCACTGCTGATAGCAGCCCCAGAGGGGGTTCCTGTGTCAGCGCACTTTTTGGGTGGCAGAACAGATGAAAAACCCCATGATCAAATGCAGCAATCCCCACCCATGCCCTTGCCTCATACATGGCAGCTGGAGAATTTGTTGTGCAATGCCATCCGCTGTCCTGTTCATTCCAGATGAAAATCTCTTCTCCAGGGACTCTTTCCTCAGGAAAAACTCTTCATTTGTGTAAGTACTTCAGAAGGAAAGGCTCTGAAGCAGGTCTGAAACGAAACCCTTCTCTCTCATCAAGGCTGAGGAGTCCAGCTAAAGCAGCTACAGCACCCCTGCTTTACTTTGCAGGAGAAAAAGAGATCCTTCCCATGACAGGGAGACAGCTCTGCCAATGTTTCCTTCTCATACCTAGCACTGGCAGTAATTTCAGCTGTGGCAAGATTCATCAAAGTTAATCATCTGACCCTCATCTACATGAGATAATTTTTCAGCGAGCAGGATTTGCCAGTAGCCTCAGCTGGCATCACGCAGACCAACATGAACAAATCACATCCTGTTCCAGGTCTGGCTTTCCAAATCCCAAGCAGGGAAAGAGAGCAGCGGGCGTCAGATCCTGAGGAAGACCTAGATTCAATTCAGCTCTTGGTGTTGGGCCATACGGCTGCCTCAGGTAGCTCTTCAGCGAAAATCTGACAGTCCCCAAAACTTCACGAACACTTCTGGCCCTGAGCGTCTGGCATCTTGCACAACCTTCTGATCTGACAAGTTTGCCAACATCCTGAATGGTGAACATCTCATGGGGTAGGCGGTTCTTGGGAGGCTTCCATGCATCTTCTGTCGTCTCTGAAAACCTGTCTGAAAAAAATCGGTCTCCTTCTGGCTTTGCGTTCAGCCCGGCACCAAACCTATGGAGGCAGGTTCAATTGGAAAGGTCCCATCTCTGCAGGGGTTGGAGCCAACCTTCTGATTTGATGTGAACAGTATGTACGAATGCCACTGAATGACATGTTTCCATGATAAAGAGTGTGGTGATGAAATTCTCCTGCGTGCCAAGGATGGAAACAAAAAAGTCAGTGGGCAGCTGCAACACATCACAAGAGCTGGAAAACAAAATCCTTTCTGATTCCCAGAGCAGTTCTTGAGGTACTTGGAAACCTCAGATTCCTGCCCCCTGCGAGGGACCTGCACTTCCCCTGAACACATAAAGCACTGTCACTGTATTAAAGCTAAACAAATACTCCATAGAGAATGGGGAGATATTGTTTGAGTGACAAAGGCTGATAAATCATTCTCTGGACATTTTCCTCTTTGCTTGGCTTCTTCCTGTTGATCCATAGGAAATCGGTGGCACTTTGCATGTGAAAATCCATAACCCAAAAGTCCATGCATTGATGACTTTGAGCAAGCTGTGTTCTCAGGTAAAACACACCACTTGCTTTTGGTTTTCGTCAGCATTATTTGGTGGGGAGGAGGGTAAAGAAGGCCCAGGGTGATTTTTGATGTGGGGACAACAGAGCTGATCTGTGTCCTCATGTCAAAGCAGCCCTCATGCCTGTCTTGGAGAAATGCACACCACACATGTGTCACCTGTCCCCAGTGCCACAGCTCAGTAGTGCTCAGGCTGCTGGGAACTGAGGGCAGGTAGATACACACTTGGCACTGATGTACATGATCCCTACATGGACAGCTGGAACGTGGTGGGCACCTGAGGTTCAAGAGTCCAGCAGAGACCTGAGGAACTCGGCCTGGTCTGCCCCACCTCGGATACCACCCCTGAGCTCCCCTTCCCTAAAAGGGGGATGGCAGCACTTGCTGTGGTCTTGGTACGTTGACCCTGGGCAGCAGCTAAGCACCCAGAGAGCTGCTCATTTGCTTCCTCCCCACAGCAGGATGGGGAAGAGAATCAGAAGAGCAAAAGTGAGAAAACTCGTGGGTCGAGGTAAAGAAACAAAGCTGTGTGCCTGCTAAGGGAAATAAGGAATTCATTCACTCCTTCCCATCAGCAGGCACATGTCCAGCTGCTTCCTGCAGTTCAGGGCTTCAGTACACATGGAGAGACAAACATCATAACCACGAACAGCCCTTCATCCTCCTTTCCCTGAGCTTTTATTGCTGCCATCATATGGTCTGGAATATCCCTCTGGTCAGTTGGGATCAGCTGGCCTGGCTCTGTACCTTCCCAACCTCATGCCTGGGGGTGGAATGGGAAACAGAGAAATCCTCAGCACAATGCAAACACCGCTCAGCACCAACCAGAGCACCAGTGTGTTATCAACCCTGTTTTAATCACCAATCCAAAACACGGCACCATACGGGCTGCTGGGAGGAAAATGAGCTTCATCCCAGCCAGACCCACTACACCCACAAAACTTCAGCCCACAAAGCCTCCCTGTGCCTGGGGCAGCACTTTCTGTCTGCCATTGGTGAAAATTTCTCAGGGCTCTAAAGTGCCACATACAGAAATAGGTCCATCAGGATCATCTTTCCCTGAAAATCTTTTGATCCAAAGGGAGAGACAGCCTGAGGCTGGAGGGAAGAGCAAGGGGCCCAGAGAGTGCTCCCCTTCAGTGTAGGATAGGTACCAGGAGACCTTTGCTTCACTTAGATGTCCTGAAGAAGGGCTGAGTCATTTACCTTCCTTATGCCTCATTTTCCCAGTGCCCAGGGCAGAACTGGCAGCACTTGTGTCCCAGGGATTGGTGTTGTTGCAGGGGCATCAGGGAGGCTGATGGGCTGTGTAAAATCAGCTGGTGCTAGCTCTGTTGTATGGATAATTTGTCACCCTTTCTGTGACCTTGTTTATCTTCGAGCTGTCTCTTCCACAAGATGTAACCTCCACCTGGATACGTCTGATTTGGTTCAAGACTCACGGAAGTTTCCCTGCAGATCTGTGCCACAAGATGTGATCTGAACCTGCACAACATATGGCTCAGATCTCCGTATTTCATATAAAATGGGACTTAGCTTCGTAATCCTGAACTAAACAGAAAGAGAGGCAAGCAGAGCCAGAAGGGAGCATCACTGCCACTCTCCTGCCAGTTTTCTGGGTCGGCACTGACTTACACACATCTTCAGCAGTCAGCCGGTCTCACCCACCAAAACTCATTTCCAAGCATCCAGATGGGGACTGAGTCAGGTTTTAGCTGAGCCACTTCCAGGTGGTGCACCAGGTAACCCTGGGCAGACATTGCCTTGCGCTGTGCTGGATGACACTGTCATTCAGGTCTGCACCAAGCAGGGTCCCTTCTTGGCCTCGGGGTCATGAAAGAGTTCTGGAGTGAGTCACCAGTAGCACTATTGATCTTGTGCTGCCAGAGGTGGGCAACTGTGTCCATCCAGCAGTGTGGAATACAGAACTGGATCATGAACTCGCCCATAAGGGCTTCTCAGTGTGGGGAGCAGGCATGTGCCCAGGCAGGCAGGAGGCACTTTGCTGTCCTGTCCTCTGGCTGCCTGTGCCTCTTCTTGAGCCTCAGCCTTTCTGGGTTTGACCCATGTTTTCATATTCTTCTTTATCCATTCCTTGGCTGTAGTTATGCAGTTTGTTTTTTCCTTCCCGAGTTTCAGCACAGCGAGTAGTTCAGGAATCAGCTGTTTTGGTTGTTTGCTGTGTTTCAATGCTTTCCTTTGTACCTGTATGCTTAAGAGCATTTCTGTAAGGAAGTGTCAGCAGCCCTCCTCTCTGTCCCCCTTAACCCTTGGGATGTCCCCTCCTGGTTCTCCAAAGCCATAGGAGATGTCTCCAAGCCCACTGCCTTTCTCTTGCCACTCTCCTGCCACTCAGAGCTGTGAACTCTCACAGCTGCTCTCACCCAAGGTGCCTCCCACTTCCAGTTTGCAAGGATCCTACATCAAATCCACGCAGCCTGAAGCTAACAGATGTTTTGCCATCCCATCAGCTCACTAAGAAATTGAGATTCTGATTTTTTTCTGTTGCTTGTACCGCCCGTACCAAAGGTTCTCTGGGATAAAAGCCGACTTCACTGAACACCTGCTCAGCCCTTTGCTGCCCTGTGAGTCCTTCTGTAAAGGTCTAGTCATGCCATTTTCCTGCAGATGCTGTCTTAGGATGCACAGTTGAAAATCAGTAACCTCAACAACCCTAGATATCACGAATTTGTCTGATTACAGGGCTCCTGAGTCTTTCTCCAGGTCTCTTGGAGATGTTTTCCACTGAAAATGGGCTCCCTGGCCACGCTTCCCCACAGTTTACTGAAGAGCTAGAGTTCCTCTTTACACCTTACCTCAGACAGCTGGAAAGAACAGTCACGCTCACAAAGAACCACTGTTATTTTCTCAGAGGGGAACCTGAGTGCTGTGGTGAGACCAATCCATGCTGATTATCCCTTACTGGCCATATAAGAGAAAGTAAAGCACAGAGAGAGTATTTGGTGGCTGCATGGCTGCACAAAGGAAAGACCAGGCTGTGTGCAGCTCCAGGGCTGAAAAACCTTCTTCTTTCTCTACAACAGTGTGGGACCTGCTGGGGAGCACACCCTGCCTTTGTGACCCATGTGCATTGCTTATCCAGACAGGGCCAGTCCTTCCCTGGGTGTCCCAGCCCACGTCCTCCCTGGATGGGAAGTGAGGATTTCTAGTCCTTGCTTCCCACCCCTGCCACCATTCCTCCATTTCCAAGATGGAAAGAATGGGTGTGAAAGGGAAAAGAGCCAGTCTCTCTTCTGTGCCCATTGGAGCACGGCTGCTCCATGGCCTGTGCCAGGCCCTGCACGTGTGTTAAGGGTAGGATGCACTTTTTGACGATTCTGCAGAAAATGCATCCTGCTAGCTCCCTCCTCTGTAGCCAGCCCAGCTCTGCAGAGCTGTGAGTCATGCCAGGCAGCATGATTTTATTCCTGTCATTGCCACATCAGCTCAGGCTGATGCACAGGGGAGCTGGTGGGTTGAGTAAAGAGGTGCCATTTTTACACGGTCGCTCTCCAGGCAGGAGCTGGACTTTTCTCACAGTATTTTTTTTTACAGTGTCTCAGCAAATCAAACTCTGAGCACAGAGGGTCAGGACATGCTGCATATCAATGAGGGGGATGTACAGCAGTCACTGCATTCTCTTATGTCCTGCTATCCCCTATGGAAAGCTGGACCTCAGCACTGACATGTCTTGCTGAAGAAGTCTCCAGAAAGACACACAAGTCAGCAGGGAGCAGGAGGAGTCCTTGAACTGTCAGCAGAGGAGGCAAGACAGCACAAAGGGACTGTTGGATGGAAGGTGGATTTGGAAAGCTGTGCATGACCACTGGCCTTTGATAAGACACAACCAGAGTTCCCAGGGAAGCTGGGAGAAGTAAGTATCCACCACCTGCTTGTCCAAATCCAACCACCCTCCAGCAGAAAACAGCATGGTAAAACAGGGATCCCACCNCCTGCTTACTGAAGAGCTAGAGGTGGGAGAATCCACCACCTGCTTGTCCAAATCCAACCACCCTCCAGCAGAAAACAGCATGGTAAAACAGGGATCCCACCCTGGTCTTACCCTGCAGCTGGGGAGTGTTGTTCTGCTGCCCTGACCATGTGGATCTCCCTTCTGAGTTTATAAAACTAAAAGTTTGTTGTCTAAGTGATAACATTAAGCTGCTAAGTGACAACAGTTTTTTGTCTAAGTGATGTATCTCCTTGGCAAGGAAGTGGGATGTCTCCTCAGAAACCAGTCTGCCCCAGCAGAAGAAACTGGACAGCTCTGTCTCTGGCTGTGAATGGAGCTCAGACTCCAAGCTGTGATTTAGGTAAGGAGCTCTGGGGTGTGAGAAGCCAGCTGGGGTAACTCATGGTTTTGTGGAGCTTGGGGCAGACCAGTCCCCCTTTGCCCCATGCCATGTCTGTCCCTGACCCAGCTGTTTGGCCGTACTTCACTCAAGAGGGAAGGGGAAAAGAATATCTGCTGAGTAATTCCAGTATCCTAAGGCTTCCTAAAGGGTTTCACCCATGCCCTTTGTTTCCATGTCAAGCCTGGTGTGAGTTGAGGACCAGCCCATTTTTTGGGCCCAGTGTGAGAGGTTCTCACACACTTTCAGGCTGACTGAGAACACGCCTAAATCAGGGTAAATCAGTTACCCTGTGATCTACATATATAATTTCTACATTTTGCACAAACAAGGTCTCTAAAGGGGATGAAATCCAATAGAGGACCAAGGCAAGGAGACAATAAAGGAAAAGGATGCACCCAAGCTTTGTTACTGGACAAAAGAGAAACCAATGGCTTCTTCATCCACATCCATCAAAGGCACAAGGAAATATTGACGGGGAGTGGCCTCTGAAGATTTCTAGTCCAATCTGCTCAGAGTTTCCCAGTGCTACGCCAGATCAGCCATGGTTTGTCCTAACTGCTTCTTGAGAGCCCCACTTCTCTGGTGACCTGTTCAGAGAAGAAACACCCATACAGATAAAATATTTTTAACCACAATTTCTCAAGCCCAACTTGTGGCCACGGCTCTTTTTTTCACTTGTCACTGACTGATCAGATTCTCACCTCCACAGGACCACATCACACAAGGATGGGAAGGAAGGTGTTGCTAAAGGTGTCACTCTGAGTGTGTCCCCATCAGCGTGTCCACGGAGAAGGGCTTTAATGAGGTCTTTAGGAAGCTCTCAGAAAAAAGCCTGCACTGAGGGCCTCACCACTCAGGCAGCTGGGAGCTATGTCCTGACTGCAGGCTGCTCAAATACTGAGTGGGAGAGGCTCCCACAGGCAGAGTAAGCAGATTGTTCCTGGCAGGACCTGACCACTTGAGCCCTGTCCAGTCTGCCTCTATATGGGAAGAAATTGTCAAAACCAAGTGCAGCTGCTAAGCAACATCTCCAAGTTATCCACAGCTGGGAGAATTTTGATGCTGCTGGGACTGAAGTCAGGAGGTTTTGCATTGGTGGATCGAGCTAATAGGTTTTTTAAAATTGAGAGATGAAGAGATCCCACTTCCTGGGACTGGAGATGGCAAAAGTCCTTTCTTCAGAACATGGAGGAGGCCCCCACACTCTGGGGCCAGGTGTGCATGTACAGACCAAAGAAGTGACTCCAGACATGTGCCCTCTGCTTATAGCACAACACATCAGCATCCCCCATCCTGCTGGGCCTCCTTGGCCATGGCAAGAGCTGGCAAGAAGCTGCTGTTTGCAGAATATTTGAAGCCATGTGCAGGAAGTTATTATTTGGAGCTGGGGAGACTGAGGAAACACAAATACTTTCTTACCTATTGGCAGGAGCAAGATCATCTCTGTGCATCTGGTTGAAGATATCTGAGTAATCAATGATGGAATCACAGAATGGTTTGTGTTGGAAGGGACCTTAAAGATCATCCCATTCCACCTCTGCCATGGGCAGGGACACCTTCCACTATCCCAAGCTGCTCCAAGCTCTGTCCAGCCTGGCCTTGGACACTTCCAGCGGTGGAGAAGCCACAGCTTCTCTGGGCAACCTGTACCAGGGCCTGACCACCCTCACAGGGAAAAACTTCTTCCTAATATCTAATTCAAACCTACTCTCAGTTTTAAGCTGTTCCTCTTTGTCTGAACAATAATGGTCACAAGGAGTTCAGTACCTTCTTCAAATCAGCTTTCTTGAGTTGAAAAATGGTTAGAATGGTTGCCTGTGAACCCACCCAAGGTCTCCCTGGAAATTACAAGCCCCTTGATTTTTGTTTGCTAACACATTGTCTATTTTTACTGAAACCTTCTCCAAAACTGTTCAAAATTTGTCATCGACCAAAAGCATTCTGTTTAAATACAGTTTCTGAAAAAAGTGAATGCTCATAATTCTGCAGAATATGGCAAATGTCAAATTGAATTAATGCCAGCTCCACTTACTTATTAAAAAGGGAAAATCTTTCCATTTAAGTAAGTTCCTATCAATTATTTTGGCCAGCTCCCCTAACTGTGGCTTTAATTGTGATCCACTTATCCCACTGGAGCCCATCAAATGAGCAGAGGTGAGGACACGGAACAGAAATTGCTTGGGAGTGAAATCAAGGGCAGATGAGGAATTCCCTACCCCCGTGACAGAAACCCACCCATTGCCAAGGAAAGCTCATTGCTCAGACTTCGAACGCTACAGCTTGTGCTTAATTTGGATACCACGGTTCTCCTGCTAGGATGAAAAAGTGCCAGGCTTACTCCAGGCAGAAGAAATTGGGGGCTTAGCAGAGCTGCCAGGCCCCACCTTTGCACAGGAGCAATGCCACGGTCTGGCAGTGACAGCAGTGGCAGCCGGCTCAGATGGACGGTGGCGAGCTGGGTACGGGTGGGAGGAGGCCTTTCTTTACACACTGGGGAGTCAGTCTGCCTTGCTTTCACCTCAAACCAGGAAGTTATCACTCTAGAGCACAGCCCAGTGTCATTAACCTGTGGGGTCTCAGCAGTGGTGGATGGGATAACAAGAGGCCATGGCTGCAGGTGGAATCTTCAGTTGGGTATTAGAAAACACGCCGTCCCCTGGTGGGTGGGGCAGCCCCAGGCTGGGTCACAAAGGTGTGGGATTCTCAAGACTTGGCCAAACAAAGCCACATCTGACTGCCAACAGTCCTGCTCCAAGCAGCAGGATGGACCAGAGACCTCCCGAGAGATGGACTCTCTTTCCATGTTTTATTTCATGTCCCAGTCTGGCAGACTGTGCCATTGTCTGTTCCACCCAGCTCAGGTGCAGCATCCTCTGCTAAGAGCTCCTGTGGGCAGGCAGACCTTGCTAAGAACACTGAGCCATTTCTGTGCAGCGACTTCTTGGGGGGAGCTGAGCACATACAGGCACAGGCAGCTTAAATGTTGGAAGCATTTCCAGCCTACAGGCTCTGTCCTCATAAAGCTTTGGAGAAATACCTTTCTTCCCAGGTCAGCTGATGTTGACACAGCTGGATGGGCTGCTGATGAACCTTCTTGACCTCAGGGCAGCCCAGGGCCAAGGAGTGAAGGTGGACCCCTCCCGGAGCTCATCCCAGACCCTTCTGAGGCCTCAGCCCCTCTCAAAACTCAGTCCTGTCCCCTCTGGGACCTCAGCCCCGGCCCAGACTGGCTGGTTTGATTGTGCTCTACCTTCAAACAAGGACAAATGAGGCAGAATTCAGAGAAGAGCAACAGAAATTATTACGGGGGTGGAGGTAATGGCTGAGGAGGAAAGATTTTGAAATTTAAAGACGGATAGCCAGGCTACAAGCCTACATACAGAGACATTATCATCAGTCATTAAGCAACACAACACTTCAGAGCCAGGGCAGGCTCATGATTCAAGACAGCCCAGTCTCCAAAGTGCTGTAGCCCAGAGGAGCAGTGCAAGGCCAGGCAGAAGGAGCTTGCTCAGGCTTGTGAGCATGAGCATTTATTTTTATTTTTTCTCTCAATGCAACAGCTCACAGTATGAAGTGAAATTCTGTTTGGCACCAGGCAGTACCACAGGGGCACCAGGGAAGGAGAACCTCCTAGCACCAGTGATGATCTTGGAGGTCTTTTCTACCTTGGTAGCTCTATGATTCTATAATTCTATGATTCTATGATTCCATGACTCTGTGATTCTGTGGTTCTATGGTTCTATGGTTCTATGATTCCATGTTTGGGGAGAATATGAAGAAGTTGGGAAAATTTCCAGCCTTTTTCCAAGAATTTTCTTGGCATGGCACTGATCAGCCAGAGAAAGCGCCAGAGCCCCACTGCTCAGGATACTGAAGTTAGACTGGACAAAGCATCGGGCAGTAGCCAATGGTGAGGAATGGCCAGCAGATGGACAGAGCAATCAGAGGAAGGCTTTCCCAGCACAGATTTGCAGGAGAGGGGCCAGCTTTGCCTGTGGTGTAACCCCCAGCCTCCTGCAAGAGGCACCCAAGCCCTGCTCACACCTTCACCCAGGGGAGAGCCGGGCTTTGGTCTCAAAGTGCTCCCACAAAGTTTGCAAACCGCAAATGCCACGTGGCTGCTGCCACAGGGAGGGAGCGAGGGTGGGGAGAAAGGGGAACAATTAATTTGTTTATTAAGGGGAACAATTAATATGCAGCTGGTGCACGGCCTGGGAGAAAGGAGCCGCCGGTGACCACCCGGAGCTGCCGCTTAGAAATCCACAATAAAAGCTGAACGGATGGCTGAATGCAAGGCCCAGCAAATCAAAACAGATGCAATAAGCTGCGGCCAGTGGAACCAGCAGCCAACAATGACAGCAGAGCCCACGGGCTGGGGGGCACGTGGTTGGCACAGAGAAAGGAGGAGGCCAGAGAGAAGCGCAAATGAGCTCTACCAAGGGAATCAAAGGCCTGCTGTTCCGAGAGCCAGAACAAACGCCAAGCGCGCTCCTGCCACACATGGCACTGACAGCAGGAGCTTCGTGGTCCTCCGTGTCCCTCCAGGAGCCAGCCAGAGGCAGGCTGCTTCCAGGCTCAGCACAGGATCCTCCATTCTCCCTCCTGCCTTCCCCCAGGGAGAGCTGCCCTCAGTCACACACTGATGGAAAGAACTCAGGGGTCTGCTCTTCCAAAGCGATCCTGCAGCCAAAACTCCTCTGTCTTCTGGCATCCAAGTCTTCCCCATCACAACGGAGGGAGATCATCCTTTCCTTACCCATCATGGTTTGTGGGCTTGGTCACCTGGGGCAAGGGCTGCGCCAGCTTGTGGCTCGCAGATTGGCTTTGCATGGTGGGACATGTGTGAAGGCCTGAGAAAGGGAGGAAAGGTCCACACTGCTGAGGCCACCTGCCCCTTGCACTGCTGGGACATCGAGCTGTGGGTTAGCACAGCCACTGTCACCATGAACCTGGTGAGAGATGATTTTGTAGCCAAGGGCACAGACCGGAAGCTCTTGCATCAGTGACATCCGCAATGTGTCTGTGTAGGACATGTGAGCACATTAGAAATGAACAGTAAGTGTTTGAGATTCATATCAAACATCTGGGAAAGCAGATTTATGTGCCTGGTCAGGAACATTTATGGTTTGAGCACCTCACCCCTTCCTTCATGTCCAGGGCTGCAAAGGCCCTGAGTCATTGGTTTCCTTGCACCAAGCTAAGCACAGCAAAGCAGAAGCTGAGCATCCTTGCACTAACAAAGTTTACTCCAGGAGCAGTAAACCTCCACTGAACAACTCAGGCCTTTTAAAGAAGGATAAAACCCCCATAAATGCACCTGAAAACTCCCTTTTGACTCCTGGCATCGCCTCCATTTGTTTGTGGCCTCCCTTGTGAAAGACGATGAAAGAAAATTTTGCAGAGGGTAGGGTGGCGTATTTTTTGAGATCCTTCTTGCTGCTCCCAATGCACAGCCCAATTTAGAGGAGTGTTGCTTCATCTCCCCAGCTCCTCACAGTTCACCTGTAGAGCAAGACAGGCTCTGCAGTGCTGTAACAACCCATTAGACAGCCAGTCAATCACACCAGTGATCACTGTAATGGTGTGCACACCAGCGGATGCCTCCCCACCAGAGCTGGGCACAGCAGCGCTCCTGCCAGTCCCCCCAGTGTCTGCCAGGGGATCAAAGGATATTAAAGGGGTAAAAACAAAATTCTCAACCTGATTTCCTCTCCAGCTGCCTCCTCCTGCTGGTACAGACGCAGTGTCCTGAGGATGCCATGGCCATGTCAGAGAGGGCCCCTCCAGCTGGGCCTGTCTAAAAGCTCTCCTCTCATCAGCTCCCCAGCACCTGCTCCCCAGGGAGCCAAAATCAGACTGCAGGGTGTGCTGGAAGATCTCTGTCCCTGTCCCTGCCCTTGGCCTTATTAAGCCCTGTGATGACTGATGCTGAGATCTGGTCCAGGAGCCCGGCTCTACAGGGCAAACTGCTCTTCAGTGCTGTCCTGCTGCTCTCCCCTCTTCCAGTTTGTTGTGTCCCGTCCTTAGTGTGTGATGGAAACAGGGAGCAACTCCAGAGTTACCTCTTGGTTCCAGAGCAGATGCACTCTGTGGTCAATCTCTCACAATCTAGATGAGGACAGCTTTAGAAATTGCATCAGGGGATGTTTTTATTTCTTCTTCAGCCTGAAGCCCTTGGAAAGCGTCGCCCACAGGATTAAGCTCTTCTCAGCGAGACACAAACTAACTAAAATATATCAAAGCAAGATTCTCATATACGCCCCCAAACCTTCCAAATATCCAAAGCCTTGCTTTAAACCAGCCTAACCAGGAATCTCTTGATGCCCCAAAACAGAAGGCTTTTCTGGAAGGGAAACCTTGGGTCTCTTCAAATTACTGGATATTGTGCAGAGGTGAGTGGATAAGAGCCTCTGGACTATGCCACTCAAATTGATCTAATTGTTTCTTAGTCATTTATCAAAACCACACCAACTCTGTACTGGGCCAGCAAAGCCTCTGCTATAGATTTGGCAGCAAGATGTCCAGATCTACAGTAGCCATTGACACCATCATGATGGATCTGCTGAAGAAAGCCTGGGTAAAGGAGGGGTATGTATATAACAAGGAATATGGTACACATATAAATATCTGCAGACTTCAGTAAGCAATAAATCAGTTGAGAACCCCTTAGTGTTTAGAGAAAACCAAGCTATGTTCTAGTCAATCAATCTGTTGCTGAAAATATTATTAATGCCTGGCACATAGATTTATGAAGAAGGCTAGATGGATGCAAAAGAAACGTTTGTTAGTGGGAATTTTTGATGACTGTGCTGAAATATCATTCATTTGTGAAAAGAAATCTAAATGCAATCATCATGGTTATTTATCAAGGAACAGAGTCATCTTCATCTCTTAGTTTCCACCTTAAAATTCAGGATACCTGCAGGATTCTCCTGTCTCTCTTTTTGTCTTAAACGCACACAAGTTAAAAATGGGTACCTGTAAACAGCATCGTGGCAGGAGCTGCACCATCATCACATCATTCCCAACACAACAGGAGATGCTGGGCCTTGGTCAGTGTTCAGAACCTGATGGCACAAAGTCACCATGTAGGATGTCACCTCAGTGATGTCTCCTGAGTGTCTCCGTGCAGGGATGGACACATGAGGAGGGAAAAAAGTCCCTTCTGTGGACTTGGTCAAGCACAGGGGTTACAAAGCTCAAAGGCATTATAACAGAACTTCTAGAGAAGGTCAACAGGGAGAACAGCTTGTACCAGTATGAGCATCTCGGGCACTGCTCACAGGTTTGTGGATGTGTGCTGAACCAACAGCATCCAAAAGTGGTGCAACTCCTCCTCATCCCAGCCCTGCTGGCCATGTTTCCACTTTGCCATCACCAGTTCCTGCCTTCCCCAAGGGGATGCCTGAGCTGCAGAGCTGTGTGTGGTCACTCCTCCTCAGCCAGCTGGCAGGTCCATGGTGTGGAAGAGCCAAGCTTCGACACTGTGGGATCTTTGCCAGAAATGCACAGGAGACTGTCAAATCCCATGGGACACTGGCTCCAGCCTTCCCAGCACCTCCATGGACATGTCTAAATACATGGATGGAACCAACACGAGATGAGTTACTGTCTCCACAGCAGGCAGAGCTCACGGCAGGGGTACAGCCCTTCACCACACCGAGCAGAGCAGCTCTGGGACCAGTGCTCCAGCACCAGCCTCAAGCTGAGCTCTGCCCCTCCAGTCCCAGCCCCAGGCTGCCTGGCCCAGCTCTCTCAGCTCCCTTGCTTCCCTTTACTGCTGTTTTTGTTTTCTTTCCACAGCTCGTTTTCTCGGTCATCCATGTCTCTGTGCATCATATATCACGCCTGTGTGTCCGGAGGAAAGAAAGATCCCCTCCAACCCAGCAGCCCTGTAACGGATGGACCTTCCTGATTCGCAGCGAGCTGACAGCTTGTGAGAACAACAGCTTGAATTACTGAAAGAACTTTTCCCACTGAGTTAATCTGCAATGGATGTAGGTGACCTTCTAAAGGCATCTATTAATCAAAAAACCAGTGCCCATTCACTGTGCTAGGCTGAGCCCTTTGGGGGAGGGGGAGATACTAATTTCCCTCTGAGATAAATCATAATTTGACAATAATCATCTGCCCTAATCACTCCGATTCTTCCCTTTAATTATTTGTACACACGGCTCTTCCTGCCTGAGAAACACAAAGGACAACATTAAATGTGGAAATGCTGAAGGCTCTGGCCACAGCCTTAAATCCCTGTGTGGAGCAGGGCACCCAAAAGAGCTGAGCTGACAGGGTGCACCCTCCTTCCGAGGTGCAGGGAGCAGCCTTTCCCACTGCTTCCAGCACAGGGAGAACACTGGTCCCAGCCCAGGGACCAGAGCATCAAGGAGAGGGCTGCTGGAGGGGACAGCAGGGAGCAGAGGGGCTCTAGAACTGTCCCAGCAGGCCGGGGTGACACCTCAATGCTGCACCCACTGGAAGAGGCTGACCCCTGGGAGGGCTGTAATAACAGGGAGGCTGTGGAGAGCACAGGGTTAATGTCACATCAGTGCCCCTCAGATGTTGGGAGGAAGGGCTGTGAGCTGGGGAGCCAGCAGACCGTGGGAGGGAGGAAGGAGAGAGGAAGGAAGGGAGGGAGGGGTGGTTTGGGTGGCCTTGTGCTGTGCTGATGCATTGCCTTGGCCTGGGGCTGGCACGGGGTCTGTGCCCAGGCTGTGACCCTCACCCAGCACTGGGAGGGTGGCTCTGGCAGGCACCAGCAGCCCCCTGCCTGGGGAAGCTCTCAGCTGCTGCCAGAGCGAGTGCAATGCCTGGGGGCCCGGTGTGGGCCAGGGCTTCACTTCTTGGCATCCCCTGCCACCTGGCCATTGAGCTGGGGGTGTGGAGCTGGGTCCCACCAGCAGCTGGTACTTTTATTCAGCCACCTTGGAGCCTTTGCCTCCCCAGGGCATGCTCCAGGCAGCACAATGCTGTGTCCTTGGGCACCCCTGGAAACAGAGGGGACATTGATGGGGGTCAGGTGACCATTTTGTAAAAATCTGCACCTTTGAGATAAGAATATAAATGACAGTGATGTGGGAATTTGCCTGTGCCTGAAGTGGGAGCAGGCAGTGGGATGTCCCCATGGCAGCGAGGGTACAGTGGTCCTCTGCACGTGACTGACTGAAAACTGCTCAGCAAAACTCTTTTTCAGTAGACTTGTGGGATGAGGCAAACCGTGCATGCTGTCCCTGGAAAAATGGGATTCCTCCTTGTTCTCATTAGGAAGAAATCCTCTAAAACTGGAAACAGCCAGGAAATGCTGCACAGCAGCTCTTGGGAAGTGAGATTTCTCACTGCACCCATCTCCTCTCCCACTGGCCTGTGCCCATAGCATCTCCCACCCCTCAGGCACAGGCTGGGTGTGCCAGCTCCTCACTGCCAGCCCCTTGGGACCGACAGCCCAGTGCCGGCAGCCAGGATGGGGTCCCGAGCGCAGCAGCATCACTTCAGAAACACACCAGCCACGTTCCATCCTCTGCTTTGTAGAGTCTGGGGCCACGACCTTTTAGAATTTAAACATCTGCCCTCCCAAAAAAACAAGCAAAATAGGAGACAGCCTCCACAAGCTTCCCCAGCGCTACTGGGCTGACTTCTAGCAATTCCCGAAGCCCGGGTCACTGTGCTGTCTCACAAGCTCTATCGTGGACCTACAGCACCATATGCTGGCCTAGCTTAGCATCTACACAGCAGTGCCGCCCGCCTGCTCGCTGGGGCTCCCCGAGCAGAGCGGAGCAAAGCCGGGCATCGCCTGCTCTGGGCCCGGGGAAGCTGCAGGCGGTGGCGATGTCCCCCACTCCCTGCGGGGGCACAGTCGGTGATCGGTGGGGACACCCCTGAGAAGGAGCTGAAGCAGCAGCCCCGGTGTGCCCCGTGCCCAGGAGAGCAGTGTCCCGGGATGCCCATCCCGCCGGTCTGGGCAGAGGGGGATGGAGCTCAGCTGCGGTGTGGGCAGCCGTGTCCTCCCTGTGCTGCTCCAGCCCCGTCCTCCCCTCTGCGCTTTGTCCCTCGGGCGGTGCAGCACCAAAGCCCGCCCTGGGGGGAAGATCTGCTCCAGTTTCACCAGCGCTGGGGGTACTGGTGCCCTCCCTTGGGACCCCACAGCTGCCCCAGGGCCCCTGTGCAGACCAGCAGCTGCCCCACTGTAAGCCCAGTTGGGGCCAGCTCTAGATCCTGCCCCACCAGCAGCTCAGAGCTGCCAGACTTGGCACAGCCCAGCTCACGATCCTCCCTCAGATGGGAGGGACAGAGTGACCTTGAGCAACTCTGGAAGTAACCACATTAACATTGAGCTGGGGAGGAGCAGGCTGCTTCCCGAAAGTCTAATCCATGGGACTCCCTGCCATGAGAGCCCGCCGGTGCTGAGAGCCAAGGATACAGAAATAAAGATTAAATACAACTGCCGAGAACTAACTGCATCCCTGAGGAAAACAGGCACAGTGCTACTACGTGCCTGGTGCCTTTATCTCCTGGTTCTTGTCACAGGATGCCCTTTGGTCTGTCCAGCCTTGACCAGCGAGCACTAAAGCTTGGATTGCAGTGCTTTGGGACGTAGTTTAGGGGTGGACCTGGCAATGCTGGGTTAAGGTTGGACCCAATGACATTAGAAGGCTATTCCAGCCTTAATGATTCATGATTCTGTGCTTATCTCCAGGCCAGTGAGGCATCACCGAGCACGAGCTTTCTGTGCCCACTTTGCAGTGCTGTGGTGCTTCCTGAGCCGTGGGGGACGGCTCAAAACCACACGTTGCTCTGGAGCAACTCCGGTGGCAGACCCTGAGAGTTTGGGACACTACAAGTGACACTTGGCCTGTTTATGACTGAGTCCTGCCATGGGCATGAGAGATGGATGGTTCCTCATGGAGGAGAGAGCTCTAAAGTGCACCATGGCCCAACCCAAAAACTACTGGGAGAAATCTGCCCTCATATAACCGTAGGGTGGTTTGGGTTCCAAGGGACATTAGAGCTCATCTCGCTCCAATCCCCTGCCAGGGGCAGGGATACCACCCACTAGACCAGGTTGCTCAGAACCCCATCCAACCTGGCCTTGGACACTAAGCCATACATCCCCTTAGGTCCCTTCTGACCCCAAAACTTGTAGAGGCAGTGTGGCTGTGCCCACAGAGCCAGAGAGAAATTTTAGAGATAATAAGTGAGTCTCTGAAGAAGAAATGTAAACAATAGTTAAGTTTAGAGACAGTGTCCTTGGAATTATGTTAGCTGAAGCCACCAATGGAGTCAGATAAATTAACATAAGATCAACCAGCTAATGGCAACTATCAGTGTTATAAAAGTCTGTGTTCAAAATAAACCTCTCTCCATATTGTCATGGCTGGCTGGTGAGTTTCTGTCTCGCTCTCTAGCATGACTGTGACAGAGGCAGAGCTGGAGTTAGCAATGACCCATCCAGGCATTGCATGAGCAGCAGGAGCTCACCACATCCTCCAGCTGCCCTTGCTTTGCAAAAAGCCCATCCCACCAGCCTGGCTGAGCCTCTCCTCCCTGTGGGATGTGCCCATGAGCAAGATCATATGGAATGCCCAGCAAGCAGAAGGATGACCCTGCTGTCTCACAGCACCCACCATGCCCCTGTCACCTCCAGATCAGTTTGCCCACAACATTGGGGTCCCAGTGGAGACCCTGGGGAGAAATGGAGAGAGACTTTGCCCCCACGGTCCAAGGATGCAAGAAACCAAACAAAATGCAAGAGGTCAGCAAACACAACGCAGCAATTAGCACAGGAAGTGGGGAGGAGAGAGTGAGACAACACAATTTATGGAGCTCAAGAGAGGGAATTCTCTGTGGGCACGGATCATGCACTATAAATACCTTCAAGGTAATGACAGCAATGGAGTGAATTATTCACCATCTCTGATGATGGGAGGGCAAGAGGCAGTGACCTGGATCTGAGGAAGGGAAGTCTGGGTGGGAGGAAGCCTGGGCAGCAGGAACAGCCTGGCGTGGGATGTGCTCCCAGGGGCAGCCCTGCTTTCTGTGCAGAGTCCATCTCTAATATGTCCTTGGCTGAGTCCACGTCAATCCCAGTGTTGGAGGGGCCAAGGCCAGCTCATGGGGGAGTTCCCAGCCTGCCTGTCCCTCCTGCATGGAGGGAGCCAGTGAAGTTTCCTGCATGTGGTGGCTCTGGCCCATACACAGATTCTGCTGCTTTCCCAGGGCTGTGGCTGAGCAGGCAAACATCTTCCTTTGCCTGGGAGAGCCATCCATGCCCACCTAGCCCCACACAGGTCAGTTTGGTATCTCTGACAGCCATCAACCTGGGCAGATTAGTAGGAAGGAGAGAGAAGAATCTAAGGCTTTGACTTGGAGAGAAGAACAAGGGAAAATTGCCTCCAGCAAGATCCCAGCATCACAGACTGGCTGAGGTTGGCAGGGAACTCTGAAGGTCACCTGGCCCAGCCCCCTGCTCAGGCAGGACCACCCAGAGCCAGTTGCCCAGTTCCATGTCCAAACAGCTTTGAAACACCTCTGAGGATGGAGACTCCAAAACTCCCTGTGCAACCTGTGCCAGTACATGGTCACTCTCAAAGGGAAAATGTTTTCTGATGTTCAGAGGGATCTTCCTGTGTTTCCATTTGTGCCCATCACCTCTTGTCGTATTACTGGGCACCAGTGAGAAGAGCCTGGCCCCATCTTCTCTGCACCCTCCCTTTAGGTTTTTATACACATGGATGAGGTCTCCCTTGAGCCTAAAAGATGAAGATTTCCTGTGCACGGCCAAGAAACCTCCCGCCTGCTGCTGGGGTTGTTTGTCTGCCCGTAGACGTGTGTCTGTGCTAAGGAGAAATAACCATGGTGAGGGTATGGGGAGGCCCAGAAAGGTGCTGTGCTTCCACTGATTCTCTTGGAAAGCCTGTGGTTCAGTCCTGCTCCTGCTCCCTGTTGCTTCACAGCAACCCCAGTGGAGAGCTGTAACAGCTTTCCCAACACCTGCTCTTTGTTCTCTCTGCTGCTGGTCATAGCCGATGACACGAGGAAAACGGAGGAGAGGTGGGAATAGCTCTGCTGTCCCCTCTGTCCTGGTGACCTGTGGAGGCAGCAGTGCCTCCTGCATGCTCTGGCA
Source organism: Leptocoma aspasia (assembly GCA_013399835.1). Taxonomy (NCBI): domain Eukaryota; kingdom Metazoa; phylum Chordata; class Aves; order Passeriformes; family Nectariniidae; genus Leptocoma; species Leptocoma aspasia. The sequence goes on from VXAX01004120.1 coordinate 152,166, forward strand.
GCCTGGAAATGCAAAATTATCCGTTTTGGAGGAGACTTGTTGCATCTGCTGGGTGACCCAGACTGATTTCTGGAGCTTTTCCTATCTCTCTGCAGATGGGTCTGTCCTTATCTGTGTCTCCCCTGGGGAAATCTGCAAGTGCTTTATCATAGCACCAGGCCTGGAAAATAGCTAAGGGTCCCCCAGAACTGTTTTGGAGGTCAGGGTGGCATTGGGGTACCCATCATCAGCCACCCACCAACCCTCCTGGCAGGGGCAGATGTTGGAAAGCAGGAAACCAGGGAGAAGAGTGGGTCAGCTCAGGTGGTTCCTGCAACCTCTCCAGGAAAAAGAAAGCAGCGCTCTGATCTCATGCTCAACATGCAGAGTCACATCATGAGCCAGGACCCTGGATGTGCTGTCTGAACTGCATCAGTCCCGTGTGTTTCTCATCCCTCACAGCCATGTGGAGGAGGTGGCATGGGCTGAAATGGCTTCTGGAGCAGAGAGTCTAAAGGACATTTGCTGGCTCTAAAACCCACAGAAACCACAGGAGATCCTGTTCCCTCTTAGCTGGACAGGTGGCCGTAGGCAGGGTGATCAGCCCCAGTGTTGGGGGAGAATAGAGAAAGGAAAATCCACATTGGAAGAACATCACAGCTTTGGCAGCCCTGTGCCAGCTGCCTGGTTCGTGTCTCCCAGAGAGAAGGATTGTTAAATTCAGTTCCTGGACACTGCAGTGGCACAGAGCTGTATGACAAGAGCAGGAAAACAATGGTCCCTTAGACTGTGTTTGGTTCTGTCTGGCACTGGCAGAGACACAGTATCTGTCCTAGGCACTGATTCCACATGCAGAGGACAAGGACATGGGTCTGCTCCAGCGTGGGACATGCAGCTTTACAAGCCAGAGAAAAAGAAAGAGGAAGAGCAAAGGAAACTCCCTCCTAAATGTGAAATAAGCGGAGGCTGGCTCCAGAGCCTCGAGACAAAGCCATAAATCTGCCCAGCCCTGCTGCGAGAGCATGAGACACCCTGCAACAGCCGCATGGCGTCACGGTGTCCTTGATCCCTGTTTTCTCTTCCATCCCTCCCTTCCATCCCTCCCTTCCATCCCCGCCACCCCGGGTGGCTCCTTTCGGTTCCTGCGCCGCTGCCGGGCCGCTCTCCCGTCCCGCTGCTGTTGTACGGCAGCGCGGCTCACGGTGCATCCCGATCCCGGCTGGGGCCGAGCCTTGCGGCAGGACAGGGCTGGCCCTGCTCGGCTCGGCGCTGCTCGGGACCAGCAGGACCGGCCCGTGCGGGGAATGCAGCCCCGAGGGTGTTTTCGGGTCATGCGGTGACAGCGCCCTTGGCCACGGGATGCTCAGCGGGTCTGAGCCGTGGGTGACCCATGACGGTGGTGGCCCTGCCCCCAGGCTGGCTGTGGGTCACAGGACCCATCGGCTCGGCTCCTGACACTCCTCTGTTTGCTGGGCTGGAATTTTCCTGGGGAGCTGAGATGAAAGGAGGAATTCTCCGGCAGTCCCAGGAAGGGGGAGCCACGTCGACGCCTCTTCCCAAGGCACAGCTGACACTGAGACATCCCGAGAGCCACGGGCTAGCCCAGCTCCCCGGCTGCTTTAAAGGCAACTCTGGAAGCCACAGACCCCCTGTCCCACATGAAGGAGCAGGGAGACGGTCTCAAAGGCCACCCAAACCACATCCAGGCGAGGCCATTTCCTGCCTGTCCCCATCTGCCGATGTCCTGGGCATTGTCTGGAAATGAGCACAGAGGGCATAAAGCCGTGGCCTTGCTGTCCCCCAGGCTGGCTCTGTGCAGCACAGGCGGAATCAGCACAGAAGCCACAAGTCTGTGCCACATTTGTCTCCTTTCTGTCCCTGGGCTTGCTGCACGAGGAGCGGGGGGAAGAGAAATGTGTTCAGGCTGCAGCTAATGCCAGAGCCTAAGAAAAGGATCAGTTCACCCCCAGACAATTTGCAATGCAAAGGGAGCAGCTCCTCTCTTGGTTCACTCCTCCCCACGACCAAGCACATGCACAGCCCCTCTTTCCCACATCCCTGCCTTGGGAGGAAAGCAGCTCGCCATCCCAGTGCAGACAGAACTCTGAGCCTGTCCACTGCCCCCACGCAGCTGATTTAAATCCCTGGCACTGGCACCCGGTGCCCGTTCAGCCCCTGGCACCAGAGGATCAGGAGCGGCGAGGACGTGGTGCCAGGGAGGGGCACCCAGCACGTTGGCACTGCTGTCTGCACACAGCTCAGCTCCCCTGTCTCCAAAGGCTTCTCTCCCAGGCGTGCCTGACTAATTAGTAAACGGAGCCTAAACCTTTTGGTCTCCATCGATCTTATCTTTAAACCCTGCAGACAACAATTCCTCAATCGATACCTCATTTAATTGCTGCCACCAGGCTGACAGCTGGGCTCCTGGCTGCGCAAGCCTGGCTGTCACATGGCAGGTTGCCAGTGCCACCTTCTAATCCCAAACTGATTTATCCTCTTCCAGCTCCCCTGCTCTCCCTACCCCTCCCACTTCCGACCCTATTCCTGCCCCTCCTTCCCTGTGCAGGGATAGAAAAAGCTGGAGTGCCTGCATCTCCCCCAGGAGCACATCCCACCCCCTTGATGATTCCCCCTGAGCATGGCTGTGACCAAACTCAGGTTGATGAACATTTGAGCAGGAACAAGCAGCCCCCACACATTGCTGAGACCAAATTCAGCCCATTCCCAGGCGGGCACTACCACAGGGGGACACCTGGATGTCACTTGTGGCGTGTCCCAGCCAGCCCACACTGGGGGACAGGCAGACAGGCAGCTCCTGCCCTGCACATCCCAGTCCCAGAGCTGGCCTCTGTGCATCTACAGCGAGGACCCAGCATGTGCTGGGCATGATCTGGTGGCTGGCTGCTGTTCCTGGCCAGCCTCAGGAGCTGGATGTTTATGGATGTTCCTGGTCTCCTGAAGAGCAGCAGATAACAGAGGCAGGCCGTGCTATTTTGGGAGAAGCTGCCTTTGGAATCAAGCACTGACTTCCCAGCTCAGCACTCTCTGCTTGGGGCTGGGGGAGGTGTGGCAAGAGGATCAGGATCCTGTGATGGGGCAATGGCCATGGGGGCTCTGTGTTTGCTCTGGCTCAGTTTTTAATCTTGCTTCCATTATGTTTTTTTTTTTTTTTTGCTGCAGTTTAATGATAATCATAGGTGTGATACATTTCTGTCAGTGGCAGAATTGGGAAATAATTGCTGTAACCTGATCTTAGATCAGCTATATGTTTGTCATCTGCAGCTCTTGATGGCCTCTCTTGGTGAGGATGCTGATTGCTCCATCCTTGTAGCCTCAGGAAACATCAGTGTGTTATTTTGGAAGGGAATAACACTTGTAAATGAACACCTCATCAGCAATACCACCTAAATGAAACCTCAAAGTTGGGATTGTGCCCCACAGCACAAACCCCAAGCCTGTGGACTGTCCAGCGAGGGAGTGGGTGCCTTCTTCCACCAGTAACACTTTGAGTGTCACCTGTCCTTGCAGCTTTGAGTTACTCCACTCCATGGTGACCCAGAGTCGGCCTTATCCAAGAAAGAGAAGGTTCAGATATGAAAATTAAATCACACACTGTACTGTTGGCCTTAGCTGGAATCCTGATTTTGAGCCAAGTGAGAGTGACAAGGCCTGCACTGTGCAGGTGCTGAGGGGAGCCCTGGGCCTGGGGGAGCCCATGTCCCACCAGTGCCCAGCAGGAATGTGGAAATCTTCTCCAAGATACCATTCAAGGTCTTCAGAGATCAGCACTGAGGAACTAATACATGAGGAAAGGGCAGGGGAACTTGCCCACAGCTCCCTGGGAGCAAACACAGCTCTGGGGAGCACGGATGCACTGTGGGAACACCGGGCTAGCTCAGCAGACCCCTGGCTGCTGCAAGGCACTGGTGTCTCCTCCAGCAGTGACAGGCAGGATGTACCACATCTCACACACCTCCTCTTCCAGTTTGCTCTCCTCCTGCAACAGCTACACCAAGGCAGGATGTGACCCTGGGCAGAAGCCAAAATCTGCTCTTGGTGCAGGCTGCTGAGGCTGGAGGACAGAGCAGAGTCAGGCTGAAGGTAAAGGCACCTGAATTCCAGGTTTCTGGGCCAGAAACCAATTCCAGAGCCTTTCAGCCTGGACAGAACCTCACCCATATATCCACGGTCTTACCACAGGGCTCAAACAGCCTCTGTGCAAGCAAGGCTGGGCTATACCAGGGTGCTGCCTTAGCAGACAGTCTGTCCTGCTCTCATCTCCCAGGCCACAGCTTCCCAGCGAGCCAGGGAGGGAGGGGATTGCTCAGCAGCTCCAGGAGTGAAGGCCAGGGAAGCTTGTCCTGGGAGTGGGAGGGAAGGATTCACGTACTATCAGCAATGAGAAGTTGTTTCCACCACCAGCTTGGGGCTGTCCTGTGCAGGACCAAGAGCTGGACTCAACAATCCTTGTGCAGGGCCAGCAGTTGAGCTTGGTGATCCTTGTGGGACCCTTCCAGCTCAGGATACTCCATGGTGCTGTGACTCTCTCATCTCTGCTGCTCTTCCATAGCCTGTTTCATTCAGGGCTGCTCTCTGCTGCTCCTGCCAGGTGCCCTGTGAGCCAGGCTGGAACAAAGGGGCCCAGGTAGTCCTGGTGGGAGAGGAGAGCCCCGTGGGCAGGGCAGGGGTGGCTCCCCGTGCCACCCAGAACATGGGAATGCCGATCCTTGGCCGTGGTGCCAGGGGGTGTGTGACACATGGCACCGGGAGTCTGCAGTTGGCCCTGAGCGTGCCCCAGATGGTTTGATGCCAGGGTGTTTGCACACAGCTCTGCCATTTAATGGGGAGAGAAGGCAGAGCTGATCCCAGCTGAAGCCACACACCAAAATGCTGACAGACTGTTTGTCGAGACACAAACATTGGCAAATGGCCCTGCTTGCCATGTACTGAGAGTCACGGCAGCGAGGGAGGCAGCCCGAGAACAGGGATGTCTCTGGCAGGGACTGGGAGTCCTCAAAGTGCACTTCAGAGGGTGTTTCTGGGAAGAAGGAAGCCACTTTCTGGGGAGATTTGAAGCAGCCTTCTCCAAATGGGCAGAACTGGGATGTCCAGCTTCTATAGATGAGGCTGGGGGTGATGGGGACAGCAGGGTATGATTGTTGTGCACAGTTTGGGGGATGGAACATCCTACCTGGCCAGCCAGGACAGGATCTCTTTGGTCCTTTGGCTGGTGTTCAGGGGTATTTATCCAGAGAAAGCCAGCCCATCAGCACTTGGGATGTGTTAGTCTCCAATCCCAGCAGGAATGGAGCATCCAGGGTGGTGCTGGTGCTGCCTGTGATCCATGGATTTTGGTAGGGCTGTCCCTTCCCCACCAACACCTGCCATCAGCTCTTCTCCTCTGGATCCCATCCTCCAAGAAAGGAGGGGATGGGAGCTGTGGGGACGGTGGCACTGAGAACACGAGCCAGAGCTGGGCAGCCTGGAGCAGAGCCAGGGGCCAGCACTGTGCCCAGCGGGTGGCACAGGTCTGCTCACCTCTGGGACAGGCTGGCACCCTCCCACACCCGTGCCAGGAATTTGCAGCAGTGCTGAGAAGGGAAGAGCTGCCTTCAAACAGCACCTTCCAGCCTCTAGCACATCCCCTGGGGAACCTGGGTTTGGATCCTGGGAAAGCCAGGTCCCCTTACCCGAGTGTCAGCCCAGAAAGTGCCACTCTCAGGCCACCTGGGTGCCAAGAGGTGGCTGAGGGCATCGAACTGGGGAAAACAGGAGCTGCTCCTGTGCTGATCTAGCAGCTTCACTTGGCCAGCAGGAGCCTTTTGTCTCTCAGGTGATCCCCCTGATTGGAAGCAACTTTGGAGCCTGAGTGTCAACCCAGCTGGGCCTCAGTTCAAGGTGATCGACTTCTCTGCTCCTGTGTTTCCAGAAGCTCTGCCCTGCAAAATGCTGAGCACTTCCCAGGGCAACAGGGAGAGGGGCTCCCAGAGAAAGGAAAACATGGCCCGTGTGGGTGGGGGCACAGAGGGTAATGAGGGGGGAAGGAGCCGCCAGCTGGGAAGAATTCCAAACAAAACAAGGTTTTGTCATCTACCAGGACACCAGATTGATGTTAAAGGAGTCCATAGTTTTAAATTACCAATAATACCACATCAAAAATACCAAAATTTGGGGTGAAGGTTCAACAAACTATGGAAGGACTCCTGTGTTTTGGTGACAGACAGGAGTCCATCCCTCCACCAGCCACCACCACACTCCTGCCCAGCTCCAGGCTGAAAGCAGCCCAGACTGTGGCACCCACTGTCCCCCAGGCAGTAGCATCACCAAGGACTGCCTGGGGAACCCAGTGGGGTTGCTTGGAGCAGCCATCCCTTAATTTGCTTTGTCAGTGCAGCCCAGGACTTTAACCTTGGTGTTTGCACCTGCATGGGGTGCTCAGCCAGGGAATGCCAAAGGATGCAGAGCAGCACGGTCAGTCTGTCTTGTTTTGTGCTTCCTTCTGCTCTCTCCTGGGGCCCCCTTCGTGCTGCCAGCATCACAGTATGTGATGTTTTTAAAATCCTAAATCATATGACAGAAAGAGTGGTCACCTAAAAAGCAAAGAAAGGTTTTAGCTTGTGTGAGTTACCGTGAAAAACATTAAAAGGACTTGCACAGAGGTGGAGAAATGCCTATAGTCAGCTACTCTGCAAAATCACAGCATGTGTCAGACAGGGACACCCCATTGCCCCAGTCCAGGCTCTGGGACAGTTTTCCAGCTAACTTGCACCAGGGAAATATCCTGAAATTTGTCTCCTGTATCAACTCAGACTGTTTTTCTCCTTGGCTTTCAGACCCCTCATGAATTCCTTGCCATATCAAAAGAGAGGAGACAAAAGGGGCTGAGTTCGTATTTCTCAACCCACCAGGAATGCCCCAGGCAGGGCAGCCCTGCACTGCCCAGCTCCCAGGGCACTCACCCTTGCCCTCGGTGTCACCTCTGCCAGGTGTCCCTCAGCCTCCCCTCCACACGGTCAGCTGCTACCAAAGAGCCTCCATGGCCCCAGGAAGGGGAACAGGCTGCTAACAGAAATACCTCACTTCAGAGTGATCTCCCTGACCTGAAACCCTCTGGAGACCTCTGTCCAGATCATCATCATCCTGCTGATGCTCAGCTCTTCCTCCTCCTGGCCTTGACCCTCTTGTCCCCACTGCAGAGGTTTCCCTGAGAGGTGTGGGGCTGTCTCTCTCATGGTGCCTTGCTGCAGCCTTTTGTGCGATCTCCCCCATCATCCTCCTCTCATCCAGAGGTTCTCCTGCTGATGTGCTGGGCTCAGCGCTGGCACCGCAGCATCCCGTGGGATCCCGTCTCTTAGCAACGCGGGGGAAGATGCTGAGCACACGTCTGGTCCATCGGTCCATGGAGGCTTCGTGCACAGGGCAGAGGGCAGCTGCTGCCGGCAGGGAATGCAGCTCCCCTGCACGCACCACCTCCTTCTCCTGTGACCCTGGCAAGCGGCTGAGGTCCAGGAGGTTGAGCGCTGTCGTGGGTCACCTCAGCCTGGCACCCCAGCCCTGCTCTCCGGCCTATCACAGAGCTCCCCAGAGCCCCTCCCCGCACCAGGGACCTGCAGAACTCCCCGCACCGTCCCTGTGTCCCGCCACCGCTCCCCGGCACTGCCGAGCCCCCGGAACGCGCTCAGAGCGCCCCAAAAGCGCCGCCAGCCTGGGGGCGCATCCCCTGTTCTGGCCGCCAGGGGGCAGCACGGGGCAGCCGTGCCCTCTGGCGCCCCCCCGCGGGCGCTGGCGGCGCTGCAGCGCGGCCGGGCCCGGTGTCCCGGGGATCCCGGAGCGCGTCCCCATGGACCGGGCGCGTCCCGGGGCCGCGTCCCCGCCTCCGCCCCAGGAGGCGGCCACGGCTAGGAGGTACGGGGTGAGTGAGCGCATCCCTCCCGTCCGGAGCAGCATCCCAGCCTCGGGCGGAGCGGTGGGGTCGGGAGGGCGGTTCAGCTCCCGGCTTCCGTGTCGGAGGGATGGATGGAAGGAGGTGCTGCCGGGGTTACGGTACACCGGTGGCGGAGGCATGGGGGAGATAGCCGGGCTGTGTTGTACCTCATGCCGGAGGGATGGGGATGCCCCCGGGGTTGTGTTATCCCCCGTGCTGGACGGATTGAGGTGCCTCCAAGCTGTGTTATCCCCGTGCCGGTGCCCCTGGATTGTGTTATCCCTCTGTGCTGGAGGGATGGGGGTGCCCCCGAAATTGTGTTATCCCGCTGCCGGAGGGATGGGGATGTGTTATCCCCGTGTTCGAGGGATGGGGGTGTACCCCGGATTGTGCCCCCCACGTGCTGTAGGGTTATGGGTGCCCCCCTGTGTTATCTGCTGTGTTATTCTCTGTGCCAGGGGCGACGGAGGTGCCCTCGGGCTGTGCTATCCCCCGCGACAGAGAGAAGGGGTTGCTCCCGGGGCTGTGCCATCCTCGTACTGCAGGGACGGAGGTGTCCCCGGGCTGTGTTATCCCGCTGCCGGAGGAATGGCGGTGTCCCGGGGCTGTGTTGTCCCCATGCCAGAGAGAAGAGTGTGCTCCTGGGGCTGTGTTGTCCCTGGGGTGCCCCCCGGCTGTGTTACCCTTCTACCCTGTACCAAAGGGAAGGAGGTGCCCCCCGAGCTGTGTTACCCCCGTGCAGGAGGGATAGGGGTGCTCCTCGGGCTGTGCCATCCCCTGGATCAGCAGCAGGGTGCAGGACAGGCTGCTCAGGGCGCTGCATGCCCACCTCTCTGCAAGCCCAGCAGGGCCTGAGGCTGGAGAGACCACCTCTGGGAACACCATCCTCTTACAAGTGGTGCTGGGAGAAGTGACAGGAGCGGAGCTGGAAGGCGGCTGTTCCTCCCTGAGAGCTTCCAGGATGGAGTACTGCGGGATTCAGTTTGTGCTCAAGTGGTCTCACGCTATCTCAAAGCTGCAATTCTTCTCAGGCTGTTCAGGGAAGGACTTGGTGCAGGGATTTTGGAGGATTTGAGGCCTGACAGAGAGTTTGCTGCAAGGATTTTTCTGCACTCAGGTTCCTGGCCAGCTGCTTCCTTGCCCAGTGTGTCTCCAGGTTTCTTCTGTGTGAGGGAGCAGGCTCAGCTGGGTTTCAGAAACACCCTTTTGACCAGGGGTGTGTAAGACACGAGCCAGAGGAGCAGCATCCCTGTCTTGCCCATTCCCTTGGTCAGACATGTGTTTGCTGCAGTTCCCTGGTGTAGAGGGAAGGCTGAGAAGCAGGAACAGAAAGCTGTGATGTGGACAAGCCCATGGAAGCTGACTTGCAGGCTATCTTGGTCTGATGGACAGCAATGGCCCTGGGAAGGTGTCAGGCCAAATTAGCAGCATCTTGGCAGATTTGCAGGCATGGGATGCTGTGTCTGTGGGATGGGAAGCTCTTGCTGTGAGGAGCAGCCTTCTTGAGGTGTCTTCAGCCTCAAGTTCACTGTCAGTCCCTCTGGGTGGTTTTGATCAGAGTGGAGCTCATCTGCTCCCACCCTTGCAGATATCTCCCCTTGGGGGAGATAGAGGGCAGGCTGTGAGTTAGAATGTTTGATAAATGAGATTGCTTTTCTGAAATATCTTTTTTAATTAAAGGAAAATGTTGGTCACATCAGAATTAAGTTCTTCTCTGTGGGTTTGAAGTGATTCCTCAGTCAAAATGCCTTTGCATGGGATGAAAGACAATCTGAGTTAAAAAATCATTGTCCCAGAGTGAATACTTTTGCTTCTTTCTTCCTGGCAGCAGCTGGCAGCAGTGTGGCAGGAAAATGGTTACTGGATTAAGTGTGAGGGAGTGGTTCTGGATTGCTTCCTGGGCTGGCTGAGGTGGTGAGTGGCTGTGACCAGCCAGGCTGTGCCCCTGCAGAGAGCTCAGAGCCAGCTGTGCCTGCACCCCGCTGCTGGCAAACTGAATTTCACTGCTGGGAGCCCAAAGGCATCGTGCCATCCTCACCCCTGACCCCACAAATGGGACCAGGCAGCCCTGGGCTGGAAGTTGTGGTCTCCTCTGTGTTTGTCCCTGTGTTTTCTGTCACCCCTGGGCTTCATCCAGCACCATCACTCCCTGTCCCACACCGCTCTTCCTGAGGAAGGACTGTGACATCTGCTGCAGCACAGGGCAAGGCAGACCATCCTCCTGCTTTACTGCTGCCTGGACCTGCTCTGCCTGATCCTTCCTTCTACCCCAAAAGCCTTTTCTTCTCTGCAAGCTGCTGTAACAGCCCTAGCAAAGACTAGAGGAACCTTTCTTCACCTCTCAGCTTTGTTCCAGGCTGGTGTGCAGACTCCCCCAGCTCAGAGTGAGGGGCTGAACTCCTGAACTCTGTGCAGGGCAGGCAAAAGATCAGATTAAAAGGGACCTGACGTGGGTATACTGGCAAAATGATCTCTCTGGTTGTTCTCAGGGTGGGCTTGGCCATCAGGTTAGTCCAGAAACACTCACTTCAACTGAGGGGGATGCTGTGGGTCACTCCTCACCTCAAGGCTGCCTCAGACTGCTTTTGGCAAGTCTGAGTTTACCACACCTGCCAGGGAGACCTTCCTCTGGAGAGGCGTAAAGCTTTCTGGAAAGGGACCTGGATGGTTTCCTACTGCCTCCTTTGAGAGCAGGAACAAGGAACAGGGCTTTGAATGGTGTCCTGAGACCTGATGCTCTGAGTTTCCGTTCCAGCACAGGGTTATAAGCCAAGAAAACTGCCTGTCCTGCCAAGGCTGAGTAGGAAACTGGGCCTGGAGCAGTGACATGGTGTTAACTCCTCTCTGCAAGGAGCACTGAGGCTCCTTTGATGAGCTCATTATCTGCAGCATTCACTTTCTTGTTTCCTCCCAAAACACCCATCCTGCCTGGCGTAGCTGCAGCCTGATGCTCTGGAGCTTGTGAAGATGCTAAGACAAGCTCAGAGATGAACCTTAATCACTTCTTAACCACGTCCTTTCTGAACTGTGCTCTGCTAGGGAGCTGTCAGCCTGGCTGGGGGAAGGCACTGGGGGTCAAGGAGCCCAGCAGAGGTAGGTGGGCTGGAGCCAGGGGAGGGATGGCCTTGGAGCAGGGAGCATTAAACATGTTTTGGCATGTCAGTGGTCTGGCACACGGGGAATCCCCTTCTGTTTTGTTTTTTTGGTGATCATTTCTTGCAAAACCCTGTGTTTAGCAAATCAGGGAGAAGGGATCAGCTGTCAGTTTGGGCACACATCCCACAGGCTCCTGGGGGTGGGAGTCTGCTCTGGGTAGGACAGGTAGACTGACTGGCAGCAGCAAGTCTAGGAGTCCTCTCAGAGAGACTGAGAGCTGCTCTGCGTTGGTGGGGGACTGTGCATTCCAGCTGTTTGTCTGAGCACACCACACATCTGCACTGGGGCTGTCTCCATCAGGTGAGACGTGTGCGTGGCCAAGCTGCCTGCCCTGCATTTGCTCCTCCTGCTGCGGTGACCAGATGTCCTACTCCTTAGTGATGTTGTCCTACTTTCAAGTAGGTCATTCTATTTTTGCCTGGCCCTGTCCTTTTTGTGACTTTGCCTTCCTACGTGTCCCGTGCCCAGCTTTCCCCTGGCAGAGGCAGGAGTTCTGCAGTTGTGGTCCCAAGCAGCACAAGCCATTTCTCTTTGCTGTTTCCCAGGGACCTTGCACGGCCCCTAGCCTTGCACACAGGGCATGAGCTCAGGGACATGAGCTCAGAGAAAAAGAAAATCCCTAATTTCTGCTCCACACATCATTTTATGGAAGAAAAGTTGGGCAGTTCTTCCATTCTATGGAAGAAAACTGGGCAGTTTTCAACTGGGGTAAAGCCAGTGCTGTCCAGATGGGCACTGGTAATAGGAATAACAGTCTGTGATCAGCAATTTGCAAAACCCAGTGCCTCCTTGCAGATCATCAGATGCTGAAGGTGCTCAGGGGGAAGGGTCAGGCTTCCAGCCTGCTTCAAGGGTCTGGGTGCCTGGCAGTCATGGGAAGGTGTTTGTTCTTGTTTTTATGTCTTACCTTTGAGCACCAGCGCTCCCAGGATCTGGAAGGGAGGTTTGAGCAGAGAAGAAAAGGGCTGAGCTCATTCTCAGGTTGAGAGTGAGCTGGGAAATGGGAATGGAGCCTTGTCCTGTAACTGCAGACAGGCAGGTTTGAGTCTGGGTACTGCCAGCTCACAAGCCTTCCTTGGAAAACACCTTGGGCTGCCAGTCCCTGCTAGCCCTGATCTCTGGCTCTTCCCAACCTCTTCTTCACTTACCCTTTGACTTCAGTTTGAAAACTGCAGCTTCTGTTCAAGCCAGCCATGGCACGCTGAGGTCAGCACATCAGAGGCCTCTCAGCTAGCCCAGGTGGACTCCAGGTGTCCTGGCATGGCTGTGAGGCCATGGAAAAGGGCAGGGGAGCTGGAGTGCCCTGTTGGATAGGCTGTGCTGTAGCAGGGCCGGGAGGGAGCACGCAGGGTGGAAGCTGAAGGCTGACGAGCTTTGGACCAGTGCTGCAGTTTATTTATGGCCTGCTTAGCAATCTCAGGCAGGCAGTGTGGGTTAAGGCATCTCCTGTCCTGGATTGACAGAACAGATCCAATTAGCCATGAAAGCCTCTAATTATTTGTCCTGAATTGCTCCTGTGGTAACCAAGGCTCTGCTATCTTCTCCTTTTGTCTGTGTCCCAGCTGGAAATGCCCCAGTGTCCCTGCATCTAGAGCAGCAAGTGTGATGTGCAAGCAGAGTCAGCACAGTCTAATCAAGGGAGACAGGCCCTGTGAGTTAATGAGGGGATGGACCTGCTTCATTTACTTTGGAGAGTTCTCTAAGCCCCGTCCTGAGAGACAAAGGGCTGAGGTTGCCTGTGGCAAAGATAAGGCTCACAGGATGGACTGCTGTAGGAGAGGGGCTGCAGGCCACAGGGAGGAAAGGGGTGGCTGTCAGACAGGGCTTGACAGCAGACAGTCCCTTGTGTCTCATAGGAGAGAAACACCTCCCTTATGAGGAAAGGCTGAGAGAATTGGGATTGTTCAGCCTGGGGAAGAGAAGGCTTCAGCACGACTTTGTCGTGGCCTTTCAGTGCCTGCAGTGGCTGCAGGAGAGCTGGAGAGGGACTTTGGGTAAGGGCCTGGAGTGACAGGACAAGGAGGAATGGCTTCAAACTGACAGAGTAGCTTTAAATTAGGTGTTAGGAAGAAATTCTTCCCTGTGAAGGTAGTGAGGCCTGGCACAGGGTGCCCAGAGAAGCTGTGGCTGCCCCTGGATCCCTGGAAGTGTCCAAGGCCAGGTTGGGTGGGGCTTGGAGCAACGTGGGACAGTGGAAGGTGTCCCTGCCCGTGGCATGGGGTAGAACAAGATGACCTTTAAGGTCCCTTCCAACCCAAACCCTTCCGTGATTCCTCAATTCTGCTTCTGCAGCTTGTCCAGCTGATGTTGGCAGCTGGAAGCACTGGCTGCAGGGAGCACAGGCACGAGGTTGGCTCACCCAGGCAAGGCCTGAGGACTTCTCCTTTCCAGACACTCCTGCTAGGTTATGGCTGTGCATTCTCAGCTGCAAAACTATTTTAAGGAGAACAAAGCTTTGCAGGCCACTTATTGCATCCTTCTGCTTCTCCTGGGTTCTCGTTGTGTAGAAGAAGGGCCTTGGCTGTCTGTGAGGGAAAATGTGTCATTAATGTTCTTAGTAACCTTAACTCTGACCAGACATGACAGCGAAGAGCTCTCAGATGAGACAGGGCAGCCAGCCTTGGCTTGAAAGCAAAATTTTGCACAAATATTTGGTCCTGTATGAGGGGCCAGCTGAGTGCTTCCACCATTGTTTCCAGGTCACAGGGTCCCCCAAAAATGGGTTTTACATCATTGTCTTGAGATGCTGCCTGAAGGCAAGCCATGGCTTTGCTCACCAAGTGCACATTTTCTTTGTGTGTGGATGGATGAGCAGCAGAGCTGCTGGTGACATGGCTCTGCCCCTGTGCAGAGAGGGGAGAATCAGCAAGGATGCCCACCTGGGGGAAGCTGGGAGCTGTTCCCAGGCATCCTGCTGCAAAACAGGCTGCTGGAGCACCAAATGTGTCTCTCTGACCTCCATCCAAGGGATCTTCAGACAGGACCCATCCCTACCAGGGCCAGTGCTGGCCCTGGGAGTCAGCTGACACATCCTTCAAGCCTCTTGGTGTCCTTCCCATGCAGTCCAGAGCCTGCCAGGTTCAAGCCAGAGAGCTTGCTCCATACAAATGGGGACAAGGGGGGCGGGCTGTGAACGTACAAAAACTGTTTCTTTCCTGCCCACTTGGAAAGGGGAGCTATGGAATTTTAAGCAGCAAAGACAAAACTCTGCTGAAGAGGCCTCTTCTGTGCTTGCCTGTTGAAATCTCTGATCACAGTGCTGGGGGGGTCCAGGGACATGCCAGGCTTGCCCTTATTAATGGCTCTGTTGTTGTCTGCTCCAGTTTGTTGGTCTTTGCTCTGGGAGACGGTTTGCCAAAGCAGCAACTATTTTCCCTGGAGCAGCTTCCATGGGAGCTGTCCCCGTGGTGGGGGCTGTCCCCATGGTGGGGGCTGTCCCTCTGTGTGGCCAGGCTGCACAATGCCAGTTCTTAGACCTGGCCTACAAGGCTGAGCCAGAGTGCTCTGGGAACCTCCTTTATGGCCACAAAACCTGAACTTGCAGGTGAAGGAGGGACAGGTGAGAGGATACAGAGGATCTTTGTTCCATCTGGGACTTTTCCCTTCTGCATTTTAAGGGTGTTCGGCCTTGCAGCTCAGTACGCCAAGTAGGGACACCAAGTTCTCCCACCTTGGTCTCTGCTCTCTCCTGCAGCACCAGTTTGGCTGGGCTGGGGACACAGTGACAGCCTGACTGGTGTTCTTCATGCATCACTTTGACCATGCAGCAAAGCAGCTGTGCAGCTGCTGCCCTGCACACCTCCTGTTTCCCACCCCGAGCTCAGAGCATCGGGCCCTCTTACCTGTGTTTTTCTCCTTGAACCACTTAGTTTTAAAATAGAGCAATTATCTTCCTTCAGAAAGGAGCTTACCCGCTCCAATCTAGGGCAGTTTGACAGTGCAGCAGCCTGCACAGCTCTCCCTGGGAGCATGCTTGTGTTCCCTGCATGGGTGCTCCAAGGGCTGGAGCCCCCTGCTCTGGACCAGGCTGGCAGAGCTGGGGGTGCTCACCTGGAGAAGAGAAGGCTCAGGGGAGACCTCAGAGCCCCTTCCAGTGTCTAAAGGGGCTCCAGGAGAGGGACTTTGGACATGGAGTGACAGGACAAGGGGAAATGACTTCCCACTGCCAGAGATCAGGGTTAGATGGGATATTGGGGAGAAATTCTTCCCTGTGAGGGTGATGAGGCCCTGGCACAGGGTGGCTGCCCCATCCCTGGAAGTGTCCCAGACCAGGTTGGATGGAATAGTGGAAGGTGTCCCTGCCCACGGCAGGGGTTGGACTGGCTGATCTTTAAGGTCCCTTCCAACATAAACCCTTCTGTAGTTCTGTGATTCCTGTCTGTGACTTAGGAGGGTGGTTGGATCACTGGTTTGGGGTCTGAGGCATTACTGGGGCTGAGCAGTCTGAGCCCTTGGTGCCAGTCTGTTCTCTGTAACCACTCATGTGCCAGAGGGATGCAGGCTTGGCTCCTTGGGAGCGAGGCCAAGGTTCTGCCAGGGTTCTCAGCCCTCCCTCCTTCACCAAGGCCTGAGGGATCTCTGGATGGGGAAATCTGCTCCTGAGTCTGTGCGATAAGAAAATACAGACCTTCAGACTTTTACCTACACGTCTGTCAACAAGTGACAGATCTGCAGGGGGCTGGTAGGAACTTTCAGAGGTGGCCTAGTCCATGTTCATGCCTGAAGATGGGACCAGTTCTTTTGTAGGTCACTGCCAGCAGAGGCTTCTCCAACCTGCTCCTAAAATGCCTGCCTGTGACCCCTGTCTGTTTTACAGGATGGAGTGTTGGCTGTGATTCAGAGTATGTAATTGTGATTCTGGGTTTAAATGCCCAAAAAATGAGGGAGCCTTTGCAGAACTTTGTTGCAGTGAAGGGTTCAGTGACAGAGCAGATTCTGCCAGGTTCAGCTGCCACGCTGTCCGTGGTAGGAAGGGTTTACATCCTCACATGTGTAGATCACCTAATCTCCTCTGTCTTGGGATCCCTCTGCTGTCTCACAAGTCTACATCAGCTGTTGTTTAATTAAAAAATAAGCAGACAGGTATTCACCAGGAAAATTAAGCTGTTTTGTTCTTTATGTGTCCTTGATGCTCTCCTGGCATCTTATCTGGGGACAACAGCTCCAAGCCTTGAATTTGTATTTATTTTTGTCTTGCCAAGCTGACTGTTTTAATAGGGAGCAAACCCATGGAACAGTGAATGTGCCATGCCACACAGACTGGCTGTGGTGTTGGAGAGGAATGGTGCCTTGTCTCCCCTTTGCCCTGCCCTGGGCTGTGAGGTTCAGGGGCTGTGCCTGCAGCTCATGTTCAGCTCCATGTCGTGGGTGACTGCTGAGGACATTTGGCTTCTTCAGCCTGGAGCAGAGGAGGCTGAGGGGAGACCTCCAGGCAGTCTACAGTTTCCTCATGAGGGGAAGCAGAGGGGCAGCACCAAGGACAGTGACAGAACCCAGGGGAATGGCTGGAGCTGCATTGGCAGGGTCAGGTTGGATATCAGGGAAAGGTTCTTCCCCCAGAGGGAGATCAGGCAGTGACCAGGCTCCCCAGGGAATGGTCATGGCCCCAAGGCTGTCAGAGCTCCAGGGGTGCTTGGACAATGCTCCCAGGCACAGTGGGGATTGCTGGGGTGTCTGTGCAGGGCCAGGAGTTGGACTGGATGATGCTTGTGGGTCCCTTGCAATTCAGCATATTCTGTGATTCCATGACACAGCTTTGTGTAGCTGTGCTAAGCCAGACACCAAACATGGCCCATGTTGTGCTGTGAAATATGGTCAGGAGGGTCAGGAGAACCAGAGAACGACCTGTGTAGGGTACCCAAGGTCATGTGGAAAGGCAACATGAGCTACTGATGATTTCCAGTGTAGTAGAGGAGAGCCAGCTGACCAGAAGCTAAAGGGTGGGAGTAAACCCTTTGTAACAGAGGGTGTTTGTCCACACACACAGAGCACATGACTTTTCCTTTGGCTGAGCTTTGTGTCCTTTCAGTGAAGCTGAAGCTACAGCTCACGCCCTAGAAGCTGGGGATCTACAGATGTGAGCTCTCAGTACATTTGTCAGGGCTTGACAAACCCAGAGATGTCCAAGAGGGGAGCAGACTGGAGCTGTCTCCATACTCCCTGAGTCAGCAGAGCTTCTCCATCTGGTGGCTTTAGGTAAGACAATGAAGAATAAAGTTAAAAGGCTGATTTTCAAAGGTTGGAGGAGTTTGATCTCCTCGATTAAGGCACTGTAAAACACTGTGATCATCAAGCCCACCTTAAGTGTTTGTCTTGAGCCAAGCCCAGGACCTCTTCTGAGTGGGGACCTGAGGCTGCTGGCTACATGAAGCCCAAGCTCCCATGGATACTCTCTCACTGGATCAGCTGGGGCAGAGTTTAGAGGTGGTCCAGCTGAAGAAGGGTTTCCTCCAGGGACAGACAAAGCAGGACAGGACTTGTTTCCTTTGAGCTTTTCCTGCAGAAGTGCCAAGCTTTTACCCCAGATCACAGATCCCCCAAACACCCTCAGGGTCCAAGCCCCAGCTTTGTACCCTGAATTACTCCATCCCTTCAGAGCAAATGCAGTGGAGCAGATCCAGCCATGGCTCTGCTAATGCCTGGAGGCACGTCAGTGTCACTTTTCCTTGGCCTCTCCCACCTAGAGCACCTCTGACCAGTGCTCATGGCTTGAGCTCCCCCAGCAACACTGACCAGTTTTCATACTGGAAACTGGGATTTGCAGAGATGAAGTGAGTTGATGAAGGAAGTCAGAGCTGTGGGGAGGGAGAGAAAAAGAACTCAGGAAAGCTGTTAATCTGCCATTTTAATTTGCTGCATTGTACCCTGAGAACATCATCGTTGCTGAGCTACCACCCAGGTGCTCATCCAATGGGAACTGCTGGAGATTTGCAAGTAGAAGAGCTTTAAACAAGAGACAATGTGGATTAAGCCTGACACCCCATCGGATTCTCCTTCTCTGGGTCCCTGATCTTCCAAGAGGCACCTTTCCCACTTTGCATATAATGTGAACTATTGTATAAATATTTAGTCACTCTGTTGGGAACATTAATTATAAATGGAGACGCAGCTTTTGAAAGCTGCCTGTAGGTCTGGGCACCCAATTTCCATTAATTTTAATGAGAACCAGACATCCAAATCCCATTCAGTGGCTTTGAGCATCTCAGGCAGGAAGCTTCATGTGACACCCCCCCGCCTCCATTCTCACCACTCTGCAATGTAAGAGTGAGATGTGCAAATACCTTACAAATCCTGCAGATGCCTGAGTTGCCCTTGTGCCATGCCGTTGTTGTCTGCTGAGGATGGTTGGGTGGTAGCTTCAGAAATATTTCTAATAAGTTCATTTAATCCATCCTGTTAGTTCTTTTCCTTTGCACCCCCCTCAGCACTTTGAATGAACCCCCAGCCTGCCTGGTTTTTTGACAGAGAAGCTTTGATGCTTGCAAATGACAGCTGTGCAGAGCAGGTCTGAAATGAATGATTGAATTATCTGGCTGATTAAAAAATGTGCTGTGGCTTGGAAGATCTGACAGCAAGTACTCACTTAGGCAGCTCACATGAAAGAGAGCACACATGCACGTAGGGTGTGTGTTTGTGTGTGCATTGGGAAAAACAACCAGTGAGATGGGACAGACACACAGAGCAGCAGCTTCTTAAGCTCAGCATCCTTTCCAAAGCTCCAAATCTGCTGTGAGATGCTCAGCAAAGCTAAAACTCAGCGTGGTTGTGGAGATAATGATTATTTAGACAGACGTCAGCGGTGGTTTAGGAAATGGAAATTGAGCTAAAAAGTAGTGCAGGCTGGGGAACTACTTAACTGTGTCTCAGTCCCTCCTGGCCTGTGGCTGAGGAGGGATAAACTCTGCTGCTGGAAACAGAGGTTCCATCCCCTGTGCTGCAGACACATGCCATGGTGAGGAGCAGCCCCAGGGGCACCAGCTCTGTGGGAACCCATCCCATGATCCAGAGGCTGGAAAAACTTCAGCCCTGGTGAGATTAGCTACAAATGGCTGGAAGGATGGAGAAAGGAAGCTTGGTTATGGCTGTGCCTTTGATGCTATCTGTGATGGCAACAGCAGATGTGCCCATGCAGCCTTTCCAGATCTACCTCAGCTTCCTTCCCAGTCCCCATGTAGTGAACTCTCCCTTGATGGTACCTCAGAGACATTCAGCTCAGCCAGAACAGAAGAAAAATATCTGGAAGTGAAATGAATGAAAAAAAAAATTAAGAAGTGTTTTTTTTGCAAATGAAATATATTTTATTGGCTCAACAAGTTCACAGGTTCCTGCTGGAGTTCCATACAGGGGAAAAAAAAACATGTCATAAAAGTTGCAGTTGTAGTTCTTCATTGTGTATGGGCTTCTGATAGTTTGCTGAAATTTATTTTTTCCTAAATTGTCAAACTGCTTTTCATCTCCCTGCTTACAGAAGGGCCTTGCTTACAGGTCTTGCCCTGACCCCCAGCTCAAAAGAGGTGAAACACTGGGCTATAACTAATTGCTTTATCTGGAATAGTTTTGGTTTGTTCTCTCAGCCCAACCACTGAATAATTTGCTCTTTGCCCCTTCCAGTGCCATTAGTGCTGTTGGGTGTCTGTAAAAGCTTCAGCCTCGCCCTGTCCCAGTTCCAGTGGTCATTTCCAGAGACTAAATCCTGCAATAGTCCTAAGGGCACACAGAGCTAATGGTAACTCAATGGCATCTGTGTCATCGCTCCATCAACATCCCAAAATGTCTCTCTTATTGAACCCATTCTGGCAACTCAGGAACACTCAGAGCAGAGAAGGTGCTGGGATTCTGCTTATGTAAAACCTCATCATTGCTAATTGTCCCCCTGCAGCCAAGGTGTGGGAGCCCCAGGGCCCCTGTGTTTCTGTCCCATATTTCTCCCAGCCAGGACCTGACTGCTGAGCTTAAATAGAACATCAGATCATTTGAATTCCTTTTTCCATCATCTGAAAATGTCTGTTTATCAACATTTTATTTTATAGACAATAGACAAGTTGTTGATACTCCATCCCTACAAGTGTCCAAGGCCAGGCTGGACAGGGCTTTCAGCAACCTGCTCTAGTGGGAGAAGTCCCTGCCCATGGCAGGGAGTGGAACAAGAAAAGCTTTAAGATCCCTATCAACTCAAACCGTCCTGTATTTCTATTAATATAATCAAAATCAGGTTTATCACTTCAAAATTTTTTTCTAATCTCCCTTTCCCTATCCTAAGTCTTTCAAAAATCAGAGCCAGAGGTCCTGGCCTCTAGGTTGGACTCAGACTGACAATGAGCCTTAAAGGTGAGGGTAGCTGGGCCAGGACCTCCAGTCAGAGTCAGTGCTCCCCAGCACCTTGGCCTGAGTTTTCTGGTGCCCTTGGTCACTGTACCTAATCCTACAGGCTGAGCAGTCCTTGGCCTGGAAGATGCTGGGCCAGGGCCTCTCTTCCCACAGCTGAAACGTCCTCACTTTCTCTGTCTTGGGTTGGCTCAGGTAACAGCAAATTTTCCTTCCTTTGCTCTCTGCCCCATCACATCAGTGCTCCAGAACCTGCTCACAGCAGCAAAATTAGTCCTCACACCTTCTAAAATCCCTCTCCATCTCTCTTGGAGATGCTTCAGGGACTGGAAGGCCACAATGAGGTCACCCCAAAACCTTCCCTTCTCCAGGATGAACAAACCCAACCCTCTCAGCCTTTCCTCATAGCAGAGGTGCTCCATCCCTTTGATCATCTGGGTGCCTCCTCTGGACTTGCTGCAGCAGCTCCAGGTCCTTCCTGTGCTGGGACCCCAGAGCTGGAGGCAGAACACGTCCCAGTATTCCACCAAGGGCTGCTCTTGCACTCAGGCTGGAGCAGATCAGCCCTGGCACAGATGGATCCCTGCAGAGTGCCCGATCGAACAGGGGGATGGACAAATAGCTCCCCTAAACAGCTTCATAACAAAGTGAAAGAAAATCCATGTTCCCAGAACAGCTTTTCAGCCTCAGGGATAGATGCTGAAGGACTCGTGCTGCTGCCAATGCTCAGCCCCACAGTTTCTAAAAATGACAGATGATAATTTTCTGTTACTGAAAGTATTGCAGTGAATTTGGTGTGATTCTGGATCAGGCCTCAGTTGGACAGATAAAGGTGAATTGATTACTGAACTCAAAATTAATGGTTGCTTAAATGGCCTAATTGCATTTGTTCTGAGCAGAATGTGATCCTAAATTGATAATATGTATGCAAGGCACTTGAAAGTGGTCAATTTTCCCAAGTTGGGAACAATTACAAACAAGAAACGATTGGAGGAAAAAACGAGAAAAAATAATGTGTGTTCTAAATAAGGGTTGCTTAAGAAAACTTTGATAGATGCTGTCTCCTCCACAGCATGCACACAGTTCTGCAGTCATTGAAGATATTCTTAGCTAAGAATCTATCATTGTTAACGAAGAGAAAATCAGAAATAATAACAGCAATAAAAACCCAAACGGGAAAAGAAGGGATTTGATAACAAAAGCAATGAATTAACTGTTACATAATGCAGAGACCTGGAAGGCTAATCTGGAAGAGCAGTCAATGAAAATTATGTTTGGTGGCATTAAGGACTATTGGGGAGTGTGCATGTGTGTGTGTTTATGCATGTATGTCAGGAAGAAGATAAATGCTGCATGTTGGTTTTAGATGAAGCTGGTAAAGACTCTGCTCTGATACTGAAAAAAAAAAAAGAAAAAAAAGGTGTCCAGTCAAAGATTCATAGCTCTGGAGAAATGCAGCCTGATGTGTCCATATCCTACTGAGGGGATGGAAAGATGCTTGCTCCAGCAGTAACCAGGCAGCACATTAAATGGCAACTGGTAAATTGGAATGCTTGTACATGTCTAGGACTAGAAAAACTACCTTGAATGGTTTCATGTATGTCAGTACCTGGGTGTTGGGGAAGGGTGTACCCAGAGAAGCTGTGGCTGCCCCATCCCTGGAAGTGCCCGAGGCCAGGCTGGACACTTGGAGCAACCTGGGCTAGTGGAAGCTTTCCGTGCCCGTGGCAGGGAGTGGAATTGGATGGGCTTTAAGGTCCTTTCCAACCCAGGCCATCCTATGGTTCTATGAAGTTAGGCCAACAAAATAGGATGGCATTTGTTTAGGTGAGATGATGGATGGCAGAGAGGGGGAGACTCCTAGCACTGGGGTAAAATGAAAGATGGAAGAGGTGCTGCAGACCCCTTGTAGCCAGAAGAACACCAGACTCCCTGTGGGACTTCCAAGAACCTGCTCACTCACATCAGTTGCTGAGGATACAGTTTTCATACACTAAATGTTACGAAATTAGGACAAATCAGATGCTGTGAGTGGTCAGATCTGCTTGGGGAGCTGATTTTGTGTCAGCAATGGGCTCTCAGGAAGATAAGTGCAAATTCATACACTCAGCAACCCCCGTGGGCAGAGGAAAGATGGTGTTTTGGAGGACAGTGACTCATTTGAAAGTTCCCATGAAGGAAGATGGAGAGTGAGCAGAGTGCTCATCAGCACCATCAGTCTTACCTTCTGCCAAAACCTGAAATGCCAGGAATGATGACTCCCATATTCCAGGCTGGGATTTCCCAGGCACAAGTGCCTACACTGGGCAGGGAATCAAAAACCTCCACGGCACATGGAGATTTCCTTAGTGTGAGCGAGAGAGGTGACAAATCCCTGCGCGGGAGATCAATGCACAGTGTCCTCTTGGCACTTCCAGAGGGCTCTGGTGGCTGTGCTGCCCAGGCTGGTACTCAGTCCTGACTCCTGGCCCAGCAGCCAGAATGTTATTGAGGAGCTCAGAGAATGAACTGTGGTGTAGAAAAGCAGACCCCTATGGAGCCCTAAACAAGTTTCACTTGATTGTATATCCAGGAGGAGGTTACAAGGGAAACTGGTCACAGCCTGTGGGGGAAAGAAAAACTCCCAGGGGAACATTCTTGAAGTCACCAGGCTTTTCTGTGTAGGAAGAGCCAGTGGTGGCAGAGTGACCCCAGACACAGTATCCAGGTGAGGTCCTGGGATTGGAGTTGTTTCACCTGTGAGTCAGTTTGCTGTTGGACATTTTGTCTCAGGGGGAGGTGTTTGGTGTAGCTCTCTGCCTTCTGCCTACACCTGTGACAGCCCAGCTGGATGCAGAAATTCCAGGTGTGGACTTTCTGACCATACCTAACCTCCAAGGACAGACATCATCCAGGACAAAGAATTGATCTTAAGTGTAAGAGAAATGCAGACAAAGGCTCTCAAGGACTGGCCCTTACTCTTCAGAGGGGCTGCTATCCCCCTCCACATCTCCCTGTCCATCCACACCACCTGCATGCAGCAAGGCCCTCATACAGATGGATTCCATCAAGGTGGCTTGTACTGAAAGTTAGTGAAGCTGGGAAATCCAAGGGATTTCCTGAGAAAAAACAGCTGTGAGGGCATGGAAGCATGCTCATTCCTGGGTACAAAAGAACACTAGTAATGGTTTTTAATAAAAACTGAGAAGGCTGAGCAGCACCCACAAGTGTTCTTGAGTGCCACACCAAGCATCAAGAGCAGAGCATGGCTGGAAAAGTCTTTGCAATGGGAATTCAGCACTTCAAAAGCAAAGGCATTAAGCTGCAGTTAAGGCACTTTTTAATGGTGAAGGAAGTCAGTAAACCCTGTGGGGCTGCAGGGTGGGTGGTCCTGTCTTCTCCACTCAGAGCAAAGGGGGAGCAGAGTCTGTGGAGCTGCCAGCCTTGGAGCTTGGGTTTGGTGGATCCCACGGGGCTACAGGAACATGAACTCTCTCAGGACCACATGCTCCTGTCTTTTTTCCAGGTGTCCCCCTCTGCCCCCAGCCTAGCTGGAGCGTTCCTGAGGTCTGGATAGTGCAGGTGTTTGCAGTGTCCTTGTGGTGCCTGCAGTTCCCTGCTGCATGGCAGGCTCACAAGGGGGGTGCTTTGGCTTGTCTGGGGGCTTGAGGGGTGGCTCCCCTGATGCTGGCGTGGAGGGAAGGTGTCCTTGCCTCAGGATGCTCCCTCTTCCTCAGAGAACTCGTGTCATAGGTGGCAAAAAATCCAGACAGTTCAGCAGCACACACAGAATTGCTATAGTTTAGGAGTTTTCTTAATTGGAAGAAAATATTATGACATACTCGAGGCACCTGACAGAGATGAACCAGGAGAAAGCTCTGTACCCTGTTGCTGTTAGGAATGCCCAATCAATGACAGGGACAGGCTCACTACCCTGCCAAAGGGAGGAGAGGAGGTTTCTCCCTGAATCCAGCTGTTGATACGCTCATTCCCAGGAGCAGAATGATTGATAACACAGTTATTTGGAACCCACTAGTGGATATATTCTTAGAAACTAGAACCTCATTTTCTCATGCTGCAAAATGTCATTTCCTAGGACTGGTTGCACAGAAATTGGATTTTGTTCCTTGCCTTCAGAACTGAACAGCACAACAGACTGATAAATATTGATCGTGCTTTTATATTTTAATATTTTTTGTTAAAGCACCCTAACCTGATAATTGTTTGATTACAAATACATTAGAGTTGATCAGAAAGAGCAGCAGGACAGACCTTTATGATGGTGTTAATCGAATCTCTTCAATAAACAGACCCTGAGGGAGGTTAAAAGCCCCACACCTGGATTTGCCCAGCTTCTTGACTGTGGCCACAAGGTCCATTTTTGTGTCTCCCCAGCACAGCAACCTTCATTCACACTTGCACTTGTTGGAAAAGTCCTGAGTATAGCTGCGGGGTGGCTCATTACATGGTTCATTACCGATACTATCCCTGGCAAACAACCCCGTGTGCTGTGCTGGGGGTATCCCTGCTGGAAGGATCTCTGGCTGTGCTCTGCTGAGCTGCTCCAGGACATTATTTCACCTGCTGGCTGTGCTGCACTGTTGGGATGTATGGCTGTACGTTGTAATGATGTTTTTAATTTGGGGTGTCGGGGATTTGTCTGCTCATTCTGCAATGGAACAAGTTTTCCAAGAGACAGAGGTCTATGGAGAGGTTTTCCCCTTGGAATCAGGAACATGCATCTGGGGCAGACACCAAACCCTTCTTCCTCACCCAGAGGTTTGATGGGGCTTGGAGCAGCCTGGTCCAGTGGAAGGTGGCCCTGCCCATGGCCTGGGTTGGAACAAGGTGGTCTTTCAGGTGCCTTCCAACCCTTCTGTGATCCTGTGACCCCACATGCCTTCACAGCAGTCAGGGTGCACATCTGGGTTCCTGTGTGTCACCAAGACAGGGGTGATGGTAGTACAGAGGTGTGCCAGCTCTGGGGGAAGGATCCTTCCAGTATCCCAGCTGGCCCAGGCTAAGGGACCAATGGCTTGTGCTCCAGCTGGGCAACTTGACCCAGAGAGCACCCACCACCCCTCACCTGTGCACCCACAGAAACCCCCATTGTGTTACAGCCACCAGAAGGCCAAGGGACAGTGTTTGCCCTAAACCACCACTCTGTTAGTCTGGTAAAAGAGTCCTAAAGCAGGAAAAGCCTTGTGTCCCTGTGGCTCTCTGGCCCACACTGCATCCCCAGGCCTGTTGGTGAGCCAGGTTCCTGGGTAAGCCTGGGGACAAAGCCATTGCCTTTGCATGCAAGAGCTGTCAGGATGGAGATGTGTCAGTGGTGGTGAGCAGGCACCAGGCCCAGCCCACGGTGGTGGGGGAGGCTCTGGAGCCAGCTAGGCAGGCACTTGGACAGCACTGCTGCTGGAGCCTGGGATGGGATGGGATGGGATGGGATGGGATGGGATGGGATGGGATGGGATGGGATGGGATGGGATGGAGCTGCAGCAGGTGGGAGTGTCCAGAGGCACGGAGCAACCCAACTTGCAGTGCTGGGGTCTGCACCAAGGTGGGTCCTTGAGGCATTTCCAGTCTGCGTTTGGAAGCGCATCAGTTGTTAAAACACTGAGAGCATTTGGCAGGATTTCAACCCAAAACTTCAAGCCAGTGTCAATTCGCAGGGTGACGATTTGCTGGCAGGAAGCAGAGCAATCCCTCTGCGCTCTGCAGGTGCCCGTGGGGGGACAAGCCCCAGCACTCCGGGGACATCCCTGGCAGCTCCTGCGCTGCGAGCGGAGCCTCCCAGCCAGCGGCGGGGCTGCTCCTGCCACGGGCTCTGCCGGGGGTTTCGCCAGCCAGAGCTTTATTCCATCCTTCCCCTGGTCCATTCAGCATGCCTCCTGCCTCCTCCCCCTCTCGCCGTCCCTCCCACCCTGCCTGCTGGATCCCCAGCAGTCTCTTGACACCTTGGGGGAAGGCTGGGAGGTGTAACCATCGCCAGCGAGCGAGGGAGAGCAGGAGAGAAGGGACAAGGAAGCCAATAACAGGGAGGTCTAGGAAGGTGGTGGAGGGGGAGGGACGGCGCCACTCCTCCATCGGTGGGACTGCAGATTATTTTGCATGGATTGTTGAAGAGAAAAGGGAGCTGCATTTGTGAAGGGACCAAAAAATAAACAGCTTATTGCTCGGGTAAGTGCCAATGCGAGCTCCCCGGGTCTCATTGTCATGCTGTACATCGATCCCCTCTCCTATTTTGCTTAGTTATACTGGGTTTGGTTCTTATTAGGATTATTTGATGCATCAGCTGTATGCTTCAGAGGCTGGAGAGTGCCTGGTACGTGTGTGTGTGTGTGTGTGTGTGTGTGTGTGNCATGCGCCTGCATGTGGGAAGATGCCCATTCTCTGGATATACACTGACACATTTTTCCAGCTCTCAGTGTGGTGTCTCAGTGTTCGCAGTGTTACCCCAAAGCGTGCCGTACACACACACACAAATGGTGTTTGCTGCTCCTGCCTCGAAAATCCACTCACACACGCAATTATTGAAGCTGAAAATTAAAGGGAGGCTCTTAAATCACAGCCCTCAGTGGTAGGGGGCTGCTCCTCTTTATCCTGAGCCTGACACGTTCAGTATTGTGTCTTATAGCAAAGCTACATTTAAAGATCAATTCGGCAGTGGTTATTGCATCCAAATTACATGGTTGTCATGGAGATGGTACAGAGAAGCTGAAGTGATATGACTGCATCTGGACTGGAGTGGGGCTTCGCTGCCGAGTGAGATCCTGCCTTGCCTCCTGTGTCTTTTTTGTCTCTGCTGGGTTACAATTTCTTTTAATCTTGAATGAAGCCGTGCTGTATTAGAGGATTTAGAGGTCGAGCTGCTGGGAAGGGTGTGTGTTACCCCCACTCAGCACTGGGTTATTATCATAATTGTTCTATTAACGTCTGCCTCTCCCTGAATTTCTTCCACAAGTCTGGGAAGGAGGAAGGCGTGAGAAGGACAGATAGTTTTCTGAACACAGCTAGGGCTGGGAGTACTTTCTAAAAGGATACCTGCCATGCCCACACCTCCCTGCTGGCTCCCACACCTTGGGGGACAAAAGGGAAAGGATGCTCTGTTTTTAGCCATGTTTATCTTCCATTTTGCTGCCTCAACTTTGAGGATTCAAGGAGCCAGTCACCTGCTCGTCACTGTGTCACAGGAATGGCTTTCTTAAAAATTATTTTTATTATTATATTTGTTTGCTTTGCAACTGGTAATATGGATGTGTTGGCAGTTGGGAAAGAAAATCCATAATTTATGAGAATGAAATTTTCCTGCCTAAGGCTAGCTAGAATACAAAGAGTATATCTGTGGGAAGGGCATGTTATATGTTACAGATGTGTATTTCTCTAGTGGCTGGGAGTAAATCACACTATTGTGCTCATCTTCATTATTTTGGGTGTTAGGCTGGCTTTAGTCAATATTTAATCTAAGCTCATTGTGTGCTCACACAATAAATGTGCAATTTGGAGCCTAACTTTACATCTCTAAAATGCTTTGGGAATGCATGTGGCATTGTCTCCATAAATGCAATTTCACCCTTTTCTGTGAGACCAACCCTATTGTGGGCATGTAAATATAGTAAAAGGCACTGGTGGAAGCAAGCCCATCAGAATGGCAGCGTTTCTCTAATTGTATCACTAAACATAAGACAGAATTAATTACTAGGATAAACAGAGCTTTGTAGCTCTTGGATCAGGATAATATTTGCATGGAGTTCCAGGCCTGCATTATAGTAGCTGGCATTATGGCTTAAATTCCCCCCATGCCAGTAGATAATGTTTTTAGCCAGGAGTGGAGCATAGTATCATTAGATATTTTTGCATTAAAAATATGTTAAATCCCCATGTCCTTGTCAAATTGTCCATTGCAACTGTTCCAAAGTCTGTGATTCAACTAAGATTTCCCTTAATGTGATTTTTCCCATACAAGTCCAAGCAAACAATGGATAAAGTCTGAAAGTGGGTGGCCGAGACCAGAGGGGAAGTCAGAGAGATGGCTGACTCACAAAATGGATGGTTCTCATCCTGGGCCTCTTTTCCCCCTAAAAGTTAGGCACAAGTGGAGTTGAAGTGGGTGGTTTTCCCTGGAGATCCCCTTGGGTGTGTGAGGCTGGAAGCCAAGTAGTTCTGCATGAATACTCAGTTCCCTCCTGTCTCAGCACCTTATCACCCTTCAGCCCACCCTAGGATGTGGCTGGATTATTCTCTGGGGAAACTGAGGCTTGGCGTGGTTAAGTGACTTTGCCAAAGTGACAATGGCAGTGTTGGGCAGGGGACACAGGAGCTCTGCCAGGAAGAACCCCTGTGTGACCACCAGGCCCGTTCAGTGTCCTGCTTGCCCTGGGGAGGTGGAGATGGGGAGCAGTAACTCCAGTCCATGGAGACCAGGTGGATGGCGTGAGGGTGTGTTTGCTGAGGCCACTCATGAGAGCTCCACAGGGGGTGGCAAGAGGGACTCAAGCAGTTTCAGACCAGTTTCTGAGGTGCTCAAGATGAGGACTTGCTTTTCTGACCTCAGGGTGTCCTCCTTGCCCATGGCCCATCACGTGGCTCTTCACATGAAGCACTCACAGGTGTCTTGGCTTTCTGCTCTCCCCACTGGTGCTGCTCACCTCTCATCTCCCTGCTGAAATACCCTGAATTGCTCTTCTGGACTTCAACCCACAGTACCACCACTTCTCTGCTCTCCATGCCATCACCCTACACGTTTTTGTCCTTTTCCTCCATGGGTTTTCCCACCAACGAAGTTCCCTCCATCCAGCAGTGCCACAAGCTTCCGTGCCATGGGTTTGTGTGTTCTGTGCCTGTCCTGAGGCACACAGTGCTGGGTATGCCAGGCCACCATGTCAAAGCAACTCAAGTGAAAAGTCTCCTTTGAAATCTGAAGTTTCCCCATGTGGTGTCCGTGGTTCTGCACAAAGCTGGAGCTGGTTCTTGTTGCCAGAAGGAAATGGAATTCCCTGCTCAATCCACACACAGGCATCTGTGTGTGGCCCTGCTGACTTGCACAGGTTGGTGGAGTTGCCAAAAGGATGCTCCCTGGGCTGGGAGGGAGCTGTGGCTACTGCCAGCAAAGCGCTGGCTATGGGCACAGTGATCCCTGCTGAGGGAAAATCTTCCCTGGAGGTTGTGTGAGAGCAGTCCCTGGAGTGGGTGATCTCCTGGTGGAAGTGGCCACATCCCTTGTGGGTGCTGCTTGCCCTGCCACCTGACAGTCTCTGCTGTGGACACACCCCTTTGCCAGATTTGCTGGAGGTGAAAACATCCTCCTCGCCCTTTTGGCAGGAAAATTCCTCTCCCAGAGATGTGCTGGGACAGGATCCATGGGAGGCTCAGTGCATCCAGCTCTCAGTGGCTGCATGGAGCCACAGGAATGGTACAGTGGTAGATCCTGCACAGGAGGCTCGTGCTACTTCCCTGTGGGGGGTTATGGTGTGAGAGGGACAGGGTCAGTTCTGCCTCCCTCCATTCCTGTGACCCTGGGAAGGTGACTGGCAGGCTGGGCTCACGGGAGAGAGGCACCTGTCCAAGCTGGACAGCAACCACCTCTCCCTTCGTCCTCACTGCTGTCCCTTTGTGTTCCTGCAGGAGCTCCAGGAGTGGCTGAGATGCTCAGGGAGGTCCTTCCCTGCAGTTCATAGCCTGGCCTTCCTGACCCTGCCCAGCTCCCAGCTGGGGACACTGGTGATTCCTTCAGAGCAAACACTTCCCATCACTGGATCAGGCCCAGTGCTCCCTCACCTGCACCAGGCAGGGCCAGAGGGAGTAAGGAGCTGCAGGCAGCCTCAGCAGAGATTCTGCAGCTGAGCCCAAGACCCTTCTTGTGCTCTCCATGCTTTTTCTGGGCTCTGGGCCTCAGCCTGGCACTGGGCACGTGGTTTGTCACCTACCTCTTCACCACCACTGATTACATTCCCTCCGCTCTTTCCTCTGCCTCATTTCTCATCACCTCACGTACTCCTCTCATGGTTTCTCAGCTCTGTGGTTTTGAAGGGCCTGGCTGTGGCTGTGGAAGAGGCAAGGCTGGCAGGTGCCTCAGGCAGTCTGCTGTCGGTTGTTTGAACGAACCATCCCCATGTCCCCATGTCTCCATGTCCCCATGTCCCCATGTCCCTATGTCCCCATGTCCCTATGTCCTAGCCAGGAGCTGTGCTCACACTGGGTCCCAAAAGAGGAGACCACACCTGAAGGGATCTTCCCAGCACCAGTCTGAGGGGTTCCATGGGAGCTGGTCAGGGTGTCACCTGTGTGGCACCTGTGGTGCCACCAGCCTTACCTCATCTTCTGCTATGTCCTCTTCTTCTCTGAGACATGCTGGATGGCTCCCAGCAAAGGTGCTGCGGGTGGGATGCCCTGACATTGGTGGCTGCTGTGACACGCCTCATCAGGGGCAGGGAAGGGGCAATGCTTCCTTCCAAGCAGAATGAGCCCAGGATTCATCCCAGGATTTTCTGTCTTCCTCTACAGCATGTCTGGTTCCAAGGATAATCTCCCAAAATGCCCCAGTCTGGCAAAATCTTTGTGCACTGGTTTTGTGTCTCCCGCTCTCCAGCTCTGACACCTCCACACTGCAGAGGCCCCCAGTGTCCCTGGGAGCTTTCCACGTGCTGTGATTGTGGCAGGGACGTGCTGGGGACAGGGCTGCTCTGTGACCTTTGGGATGAAGTGTTTTCTGGGCTGGGGGCTCACAGCTGGATCTGGTGTCTTGTGCAGTCACTGCCCATCCTCGTGTCCCCTCCAGGCAACACAGCTGAGCTCCCTGTGGCTCTGTGGCTTTGCTGTGGCTCTGGGATGGAGAACTGAATTCCCCCTCAAAAGACAAAACCTAGAAGAGCAAATCCTAGTGATGTCCCCTTTCTGGGGGTTAGAGCACGTGCCTCTGAGCTCTCCTGATCAACATCAAGCAGGAGAACTGACATCAGACCCCAGTGCCTGATATGCTCACGGTTCACCAACCGTACTGAAAAGCCCAGGGAAAATGATGTGAGCTCAGCCTCCTCTCTGGCTTCTCCTCCCCCATCTGCAGTTGTCTCTCTATTATTTTCTTGATATGGAAAAACAAATTTGACCCAAATATCTTTTTCTTTTAAATCTTTAAAAAATTGTAAGATAGTAGGGAAATGCTGGGATGCCAAACTAAATTGAAGGGTTGCATTTTTTTTGTTTTCTATATTTGCTTACATGCTCCAAAGTCAAGGCATAAAGCTCAGTTCTTGCAACTTTTTTTTTTTTTTTTTAAGCCAGCTCTTCAGTGCTTTCAGCACAAGTGCATCACAACTCCAGATAAGGTTTAGCTGACCTATAATCACAATTCTCAGCAAGTGAGCAATTTTTCCAAAAAATTTCACATGGTTCTGGGCAAAAGCCTCATAGAGGTGGAGAGGGAGTTCCCTGTGGTACCTTCCAGCCTTCTTCAACACCTGATCCAGAACTGGGTGGTCTGAGGCTGGCTCAGGGAAACAGCCAGGTGCTGCCATATAGAGAGCAGGACCTGCTGACTGCATCCTCCTCCACAGCATGGCCTGGGCACGCTCACAGAGATCTCTGCCCACTCTGTGCATGGCCACTTGCTGTTGGCTAGTGCTGGACACAGGAACAGAGGATGGCCCTGGTCTAGTGGAAGGTGACACTGCCCATGGCAGGGGTTTGGAATGGGGTGATCTGTAAGGTCTTTTCCAGCCAAACCATTTGTGGATCCTGTGGCACCTTCTGCAGGTCACCCACAGCCTCTCCCTGTTGCATGTCCTAAAGCAGCATCTCCTCACCGTCCTGGCAGTCCAAGGAACATTTGAACAATGCTCTCAGGCACAGGGTGGGATTGCTGGGCTGTCCTGTGCAGGGCCAGGAGCTGGACTAGATGATCCTTGTGAGTCCCTTCCAACTCAGGGTATTCCATGGAAGACAGACCTGGCAGATTTGGATGAGTCCTGCCCTCAGTGTGACACGAGGCACTGCTCCCAATGCTGAGCTCACCTTGTGTGGGGCTCTGCTCCTTCCCAGATTCTGCATATTTGCTCCTCAAACAGGCACTGGTACCCAGCCTGTGGGAGTGGATGGAGGTGAACTGGGACCCTGGAGCTTTGGCACTTCCTAGGAGCAAAAGCAAGCAGTCTGTGGATGCAGCCTGCCCAAGCAGGACACAGGCACGGGGGGAACAGAAGGGGTTTCTGCCCAGAAGGGGATGCACAATGCAGGGGAATTCTGCTAAATTAAAAATATATATTTGTCTTTACTGGTACAACAGAAGCTAGGGGAGCAGGCAAGAGGAAAGTGAGAAAGCTTTATTTAATTAGATTATAAAGCCCCAAAGGCTTAAGACTCATAAAAAAAATGAATTGATTTTTGTAATTGAGGATGGGGTTTCTGCCAAGTGCTGCCTTAATGAGTATTTAGGTTTTGCCTCCTAAGTTGCAGCACCAGGCAAGGGCAGCTATTCAAGCCACTCCTCACCAGAGTCCTGAGCTTGGAAAAGGAGCTGCCTGCCTGCAGTTGGGAGTGTTAACCTGCCTTTCCAGGAAAAGATGTCGTGTGTCCTTTCAAAGCAGTTTATCCAGGTCTCTTGGTATTCTCTCAACATGAAAGCCCTCCCTCTTCCCCAGAACCCAGGAGGGCAGCTTTCTCCACGCATGGGTGTGGAAACTGAGGCAGCAGATAATCACAGGGCTGTTTTTCCTCACAGAAGTAGAGAGAATTAATTTGCTGCAGCAGCTGAGGCAGTTTCCTTTGGTGGTCCTTCCTAGGGGCTGGTGGGACAGGCACTGGAGCCCATCCTGTCCCCCCTGCCCCCCGCCTGGGAAGGTGCCTCTCCTGCAGGTAATCCTTAAAGCACAGCACCTGAGCAGAGTGAAAGGGTGTGTGGTGCATGCACAGCTGGGACCCACCTCTGCAGGGGCCACAGGACACCAGGGAGGGCATTATCCCTCACCCCAAACCATAAGACTGTCTGGAAAGAGCAAGAGATTTTTATCCCAGACTTTTGGACCTACCCTTTGTCCTTACAGCTTCGTCCAGGGTCTTTTCATTTTTGCATGCAAGAACAGGGAGGGGTCTGAGCCACAGAGGTGGCTTCAGGATTTCCTGTGTGCCCCCGCTGTGAGAGCTGGGATAAGTCCAAGAGGAGGTGATTCCAAAATGCCTGGCAGGAATGTTGATCCAGAGCTGCCTGGGGACCAGGAGCAGAGTAACAAGCTCAGGTGAAAGGCAGGAGGTTTGGATGTGCAGGATCACAGCAAGATCACAGCTTGATAGCAACACCTAAAATGCAGATGTGTTACTATTACTGCCATCAGAGCAGGCGAGCAGAAAAGTGGCCACAAAATTCCAGCAGCTCCTGGTAGATGTAGGGAATGGTCCTGTAGCAGAAGGCTGTGCTTTATGAGCTAAATATTTCCTGAAAGCAGAAGAGCAGGAAATCCACTGCTCTCCAGATAACAGCAAACTGCAAAAAGTGCACCTTGGGTCCTTGGGGACTTTGGGGACACTGTCCCTTTGATTCTGCACACAGTCAGAGATTCCCAGTGTCAGCCACACGACTGCAGTTTGCACACTTGTCCCAGGCAGCGTCCCCCGCAGCAAACCTGGCTGCCACTCCTCGTGTGCCACTGTGTCATTGTGTCACCGGCTGACCCAGGCTGAGCAGTGCTCATCTCCTGAACCTCTTTCATCTTTACAGCACACTTATTTCTGGCAGCCCCCTCTGGTCTCTCTGTGCTTCAGTAAAGCCTCAGTCCAGCACGTAATTCATCAGTTCCCAAAGTCATTGTCTGATGCCCAAATGTAATGATGTCTAAGGAGCAGGAGAAAAGCCCAGAGAACACCTAAAAAAAGTCTGCTAAGAGACAGAATGACCCTGTAGCAGGCTGGTGTAGCAGCTCTGCTCTACCCTTGCCACAAAATCTAGTGCAGGGCTTCTTGGAGGTCGGGAGAGCCTTTTGGTCCCAGAGCAGGTGTGGTTAAAACACTGTCCTGGTGCAATTACATCATCCTGATGTGCTTTTTGCTCTTTTTGTAATTCCCCTGAGGGGAAGCAGCATCCTTGTGCCTATAAAGCACCTTTACATCAGTTTAGGAGTGTGCCTGTTCGAGTCCTTCCTCAGGGAAATCCCGCTCCTCTCACCATGGTTTTCCAGCACATCCATTAAGGGCAGACCCAGCCTCTGCACAGGAACTGCAAAATGGCTCCACCAGGGTTTCCCTTGCACTTTCTGGGCAACTTGCTCTGTTTTCAAAACAAGTCAGCTTCAACATTTCAGGCTGCTCAGAGGCATTCATGCTTAGGGAGGCCAGATCTGGCCATGTCACAGTGAGATGTTCCTGTGGAAGCATTTGCAGCCCAAATACGTTTATCAGGGCTGGGCAGGAGCCCCGTGTTTTTCATGTGGGTGTTTGCAGCAGAAGCATCAGAGCTGGGGCTGCTGCCCCAGGCTAGGGGACAGAGAGCAGCAGAGTGGATTCTTCTGCTTTAACAAAAATTTCTGATGCAGATCAGACACAGCCTTTCTGCTGATCTGAACCCTGGGGGCTGAGCTCAGCTGGAGATGTCTACATTTAGGTGAGCTGAGTCTCACCCAAAGTGCTTTTCCATGTATTCAAGCAAGTTCTGGTATATCCAAGTTCTGAGCAGCATCTCCTGTGCCATGTTAAAGATAATGATAACTCAGCACATCCTAACAGAGCAGTGAAATCCTGCTTTTCCTTTAGTGATTCCATCTTGGTCTGTAAGTTCTGAGAATAAATATGCAATTATATTTTCTGCTATTTCTATACCCTGCTGACTGCAGCCTGGGAGACTGAGCAGACAGCACATCACTACACAGGTGTGATGCACCCACCAAAAATGTAGGTGTGCCCCAGACCACTTTTCCTTGAGTGAAAATGGACAAAGGAGAGAGTGGTCATGGCAAAACAGACACCCTTTCCAGAGAACAGAATGAGTGTGAGTCCTCCAACATGGAAAAATGCTGAACTGTTGGTGCCTCCTTGGTTTTCTACAGCTGACAGGCAGTTTTCAGAAGGTCAGTGATCATCTGTTTGCCTTTGAAAGATTTATGTAGCCCATGCTTCTTTTATAGCAGTGTTTTTTGCAGTTTTGAAAGGAAAAGTGGAAATATTTAGGCTAAACCACATCAAAAATGGCCTGCTGAGGTGAGCTTATGGGCAGAGTATTCACTAGGAAAAGGGCTGATGTTCACATCATAGTGGTGATTTTCCTTCTGCATTGTCCTGTCTGTTCTCCTGTAGTGGCTTCCTCTCTCCACTTGGCCTCTCAAATGTCTTGATTTGGTCCTGGTGACATATTAAAGTCCCTTCATATTATATCTCATGTTCTCAGGCTGTTCCTTGCAGGTCCTCTGGGCAGACAGCTTTATGCCCAAGTGGAGCTGCTGATTTTAGTGGGATTGCCACGTTTCGTGCCCTAACACCCTCTAATTTCAGGCAGGGAAGTTTCAGCCCTGTTGGCTGTCAGCAAATCTTGGCTGAGTCTGTGTTTTCAAGCCAAATAAGTGCATCTCAGTCTGATTTGGGTGAGGGAAGCTGCTCTTCCTTTCCTTTCATTTTGTTCACTGAGATGAAAATAGAAAGTCCCCGCTGGTGTGACAGTTACCCAGCTGTTCCCCTCACAGA
Source organism: Leptocoma aspasia (assembly GCA_013399835.1). Lineage (NCBI taxonomy): Eukaryota > Metazoa > Chordata > Aves > Passeriformes > Nectariniidae > Leptocoma > Leptocoma aspasia. The sequence goes on from VXAX01004120.1 coordinate 188,188, forward strand.
TGGATGACTTGCCTTAGGTCTGAAGTGGACACTGGTTGATCCTGTGTTATGTTTTCCTTGCTGAAATCAGAGCAATTAGTCCTGTCTGGACTCCCCAACAGCCTTTTCTGGACTCAGACATCTTCAGCAGTCAAGGTCTCTGCTACCTATCCATGGGTGCCTGGTACCAATGCTCCTGTCTGGAGGCCAGCTGGAACAGCAAGGCTGACATGGTGACACTCAGGAGCATCCAAGAGTCTTGAAGCAGGTGTTTCTCTCAGGGAAGTGGGGACCATCATGATGTGCACAGAGATGTGTTGGCAAGCAGAAATAACTGATGGGCAGGGAGAGCCCTTTGGAGAGCAGGGCTGAGTCTCTGCTGGGCAAAACAAGGACCATTCCTCTCTGCCAAGGGAGCCTGGCCACCCTCCTCACAGAGACTGAAGTTACTCCTTTTTACCTGGAGATGGCCCAGGGTGGAAATGCATACCTTTTGAGATGTCTGTAGATGTATATAATGACATCCACAATGCTGCCCTCTTTCTCAAAGGAGGATCCCCTCCTTTGTCCTCCAGCTTCCAGAGCGGCTGTCTCATCCACACTAATGCCAGCAGGTTGTTCCTGGTGGTTCCCTGTGGATGAAGGAGTGCTGTGTGGAGACAATGGGAGATTTCACACTTTCACTGACCAGTGAAGAGTTAGCTGGTGTTGCAGGTTGCTGCACGTCAGCTTTGGACGCCATCAGCTGGCTCCAAACCAGCTTTCTCTGATGTCAGCACCCACAAAAGTCTGTTAGCTGTCGTCCCACTCTCCTGACAGGTTTGGGAGGTGCTCAGGAAGGCCTTGCTCCCTGCTCTCTGGGTCACACTGAGCTCCCAAGGAGCCCAAAGCCAGTGCCCAGCCATCTCTGCACATTCTGGGCATCTGGACTCACAGAGCTGCTGGTCCCCACATCCCCTGGGTGGAGGCCATCTGTCTGCACACATTGTCTACCAGCTTCTGTGCTCAGAGGAGCCCCGTAAAAGTCCAATGTATTACTGGTCCTCATCTCCGAGGACGTGTTGGAGTGTGGAGGGAGTTTGCCTCCCTTCCAAAACTCCATTTCATTCTGCAGTACTGGTCTCCATCCCCCTGGATGTTTCCCCCAGGGGACAAGCAGGATGGGCTCGCCTGCTGCCTCCTGAAATCTTGCAGCGAGGCGTTGCATGGGTTTAGTGTAGACAGACAGCATGGCAGGAATTTCCTTTTCTGGGGTCTGAGTCAGCTGCCAGCCCTGTTTAATTATTTTGGGTACTGGGAGAATGTGGGGAAGGAGGATCAAGCAAAGGGAGGGAAAGAGAGGGGAAGAAGCTGTTTCCATTTATGGGTTATGAGAAGCAGTTGCAACTCTTGTGGATTTTTATGGAAGGTAACACTGGCTGTGGGGAAAGCTGGGTTTTAATGAATTCAATTACGATGCTGCACAGAACTGAGTGGAAAGGCCATAAACAGCCTGGTTTTATATAAAAAAACCCCAACCCTATAGACAAGCAGACTATAACTCCCCTTCCAGAGGAGGTGAGCACCAGAGCAGACAGGCACAGGTGAGGATGGAGCCAACTCTGAGGTGAGCCTAAAACCCCTGAAAACTCCTGTCTTGAGTTGGACTCAACCCAGCATGGACTGATTACAAGCTGTCTGTTCTGCACTAAGGCAAGGCTGGAGCCATTGGGGCTCACCTGTTACCCAGAACAGACATCCTTTTCTCAAGCTCTTCTCTGAGCTCTGGGAGCTGCCTGAAGGTGGGGTGCCAGGGCACAAAAGGCCTCTGCCCCTTTTCTCCACCTTTTCTCCCATGCCAGGAAAGAGCTGGCTGGGATCCTTTGGTGTCCCTGTGATCCCTTTACAGCTGCAGGCTTGAGATCTGTGCCGTGGGCTCCTGCAGCAAACAACCACCTTGGCCAGGCCCATTTAGTGGGGAGCATTGTGTTGGAGGGGCAGGAACAACATCCCTTGGGAGCTGCCCTTCTCCTCCTTCCCCCAGCATGCAGTAAAAATTTGCCCTCCTTTGCTGTTCCCTCTCTGGAGCTCCTGGTTCTCTGTGAGCCACAGGAGGGTTCCTGTGGATTGCAGTGGGTTTCTGCAGGAGTAATCCACAGGGAGCCCTGCAAGGTCTCCAAGGGGGTCAGGGTTTGCTTCTGCAGGAGGGAGGATCTAAGGATCAGACAGACCCCATGGACTGCAGCAGGATCTTTGTCCTCCCACAGTCAAGCTGAGAGGCCCTGGGTGGGGTTTGAAAGGAGCCTATTCCAGGAAGATTACAGACCTGGCATGCTGTCTGGAACACGAGGACATTCAGGTCCATGTTCATCCACACCCTGGACCTTCTGCCTCAAGCTCACACTTCTCCTGGGAGACCCATAAGGTCATTGTCCCTGTGCTTTGGCCCGTTTTTTGTGGAGGCTGAAGCGACTCCTACCACATCACCAAGACGTAAAGTGAGGGTGCAGTCACAGAAGCACGGAACCACAGGCTAGGGAAGGCTGGAAGGGCCCACAGGGGCTNTTTCAGTTCCACAGCCTCCACTGGACCTGCTCCAGGAGCCCCAGGTCTCTCCTGTCCTGAGAAGCCCAGAGCTGGACACAGTCCAGCCTTTCACCCCTTTTCCCAGGCTGGAGATGACAATTCTGTTTCCCCTGTGAAGGGAGCAGTCAGGTTTGCATGGTGCACACCCAGGGCTGGAGGAAGGCTCAGTGCACAAAGTGCTGCCCAGCCAAGGTGTCAGTACGAGGAAAAGAACATGCAAAAAATACTAAATATATTATTTTATTTTTCCCTGTTTTAATAACTGCAAAATAGTGCAAGCAGGAAGACTATTAAGGATTTTAAGACTCAGCTTTATTGTTTTCTATAGGCAAAAACCTGCTGTTGTTTCCCCAGGATGAAGTTTAGCAGGAGTCATTTGGATCTCAATGTGTCCTAATTGCTCTGGGGACTCTAATAAAAATTCAAAATAAGGAGCTGCTGGATTTGGTTTCAAGAAAAAGTATGTTCCATGCACAGTGATTTCTGATTACCCAAAGGCTCTTTTTTTAGCGTGTAGCTGGTTTATTTTAGTCTGTGGGATATGTTTTATCCACGGCCTCTTTTCCACATTGGAAGTGAAGGATGTAGGACCTGCAGTTTGCACTGGCAGAGATGGATGGAAACCACTGGGACAGCATATTGCCCATGAGCAATGACCATCAGTACTCCAGGGGCTCTGCAAAGTGTGACTCTGGCATCAGAGGTGGCTGAGGGCTCTCACAGCCCTGCCCCTCACAGCAGAAATGCTGCAGGTGACTTAGAACTTGGTGTCATCAGGGAGGGACTCCTGTACAGAGCAGGGGGTGATGTACAGAGCATTTGGTGGTGCATAAATCTTTGCTGTGCCTACATCTTGAATTCACTATGCAGTGCTGCTTTTTCCTGTGTTCAGACTGTAACAGAGGGATAGAAGTAAAAGAATTAAGAAAAATCCAGAAAAAGGTAGCCAAAATACTCAAGGGAGTGGAGAAGCTGTCTTCTGAGAACAGGCTAAGAAGGCAGGGTCTACAATCTGGAGAGGAGAGGCTGAGAATGATATGACTGAGGTCTTCAAAATCATATAAAAAACAAGCCCATGGGGGAAATAAATGAGGATTTTCACAATGAGAATGGTAGAAGGTTTTTCTTTTCAGCCATGTTGAAAGGGCAGAGGTCAAAGCAGAGACATAAGAAGGAAGAAATATGCTTCAAAAAAGAAGAACCATGGCTGTGATCTCTCCATGTCTCTACAGGATTTTCTCCTCAAAGAGCCCTGACCGCGCTCATGTGCAGGGTAATGTGTGACACCTGCCTTTTATAAATTCACTGCTAAGTCAGGTTGTAAAAGCACATCTATCCCTGTCCTACAGCCATGCTGTGGATGGAATCTACAGCCTGGACATCAAATGGATGGGATCTACAGCCTGGACATCAAATGGCTGCTGGGCACATTCCATTCCTGCTCACGAGGGCCAGGAACTCAGAGCACATGGTCCATCACAGCAAAGGATGTCACTATAGGCATTTTAGCCCAAGAAGTTCAACATCTTTTCCAACCCAAACCATTCCATGATTCTGTCTTTACTAAGCCAGAGGGAACGGGATGCAGAGCAACAAGGAAAAGCAAGGCTGCTGCAGGAAGCAGCCCAGCTCAGCATGAACCTGAGGAAAAGCTCATGCTTGACTAAGCAGCAGGATTCTTCTCCAAGCCTTCCTGTGTCCCAGCAGCCAAGTGGTTACACAAAACTGAAGTGGGAGCCTTTCCAGTTCCTAACACAGGGAAGAAAATTAAAAATAAATCATTTCCCACCAGCCATTCAGCTTCAACAAAAGCTGGGACACTTCCAGAGCCAGTCCCTGAAAGAGCTGCTGTGTGGTTTCCAACCCCTCACAAAATCAGGGCAAACTTTGCTGCATCTCTGCCCGGCCTCTTCGGGACCAGTGCTTAGCTGCAGTGGATGCCAGCCCAGCTTCACTGGCCCTGCTGCAAATCCAGCATCCTCCCAAAGCAGATGATGGGGTATTTCTGCTCTCCTTCCCTCCCAACCAGCCCTGCCCTGTCTCCTCCTGGTCCAGGGGCTGTGCAGGATCTGGGGCAGAGCTGGGCTGGAGCAGAGAGTAAGTGGCTGTCCTGAATTGCTATCCTGTGGCACTGGAAGCTCACAGTGATGAGCTGGTGCTGCTGGAATTCTGATAAATGAAGGTAATAGCTGTTGCCTTGCTGAGTCTGACCTGCAAACCAGGGCAGCATGAGATGGCCACAGGGATGGGATTCTCAGTCGTTCAGCCTCTGTCCCATCTGTCCCACCAAGTCCCAGCTCTGAGGAGGAGATGGAAAGGCCATGGTTAGCCACGGATCATGGATGCCTTGGCTTCCCTTAGCCTCTCCTGCAGCAATAATGTGCTTTTTCCAGTGAGAACCATTGTTCTACTTACGTGGCCCTTACAGAGCTGCTCTGCTCCAAACCACGGAGCTCCTGCTTAACGACTGTCTACAACAGCAGGGCCACCTCATCTGTTGTTGTGACCAGTCCTGGCTGGGATATGTGCCAGGTCATCCCCTTTTCTTGCCAGACCCTTTTCTGAATGCTAACCCCGGTTACGTTTGCGGGAGGCTGGGAACACTGGACGTGCAAGGGGTGCCCACCTTATTCCCAGGACCTAGGGAAGGGCAGTCACTTGAGAGGGTGCCTGAGCCTGCAGAAAGGGCAAGAGTTGTGTAAATCCACTGATGGGAACCCACATACCACTTTTCAGCTCTTACCTGCTTCAGAGAGCAGGTAAGCAGACACAGAAGGAAATGAGGAGGGGCTTGGGGAATGTCAGCCTGCAGTCCGAGTCAGCCAGGCTGTACAGCTTTGGGACAGTCAGAGGAGCCCCAGAGGGACCCTTGAACACGCCCCCATCCCTTGCCCCAGTGCTGCAGTGTGTCCTCTCCCCACAGCCTGGTTGAAGCTGTGGCAGCTTCAAAGGCTGAGCTGCACCTTGCTGCTTTCCAGAGCAAGCAGAACGGTGTTGAGAGTCTGGGTTTGGGCTTTGTCCAGAGCTGGTGACCTTCCAGCTGTCTGCTGGAGGCAGATGTGGACAGTTGCAACCAGCTGTTCCACCATCGCTTGTCTTGCAGGTTTTCCAAGCTGTGGAAAAGCTTGTCTGCTGCTCCCTTTGCTCCTCTGTCCTCCAGCCTGTCTGCTGCTCCGTTTGCTCCTCTGTCCTCCAGCCTGTCTGCTCTTCCCTTTGCTCCTCTACCTTCCCCACACAGGTGTGGAGGCAGCAGGTCACAGATGAGCTGTGGGGTGGGAGAGACCCTCTGCAGCTGACATGGGATGAGCTGGGAGTGTGGCAGGAGTTGGCTGCGTGACTCCAGTACAAGGCATCACCATGCAGAGCTGCCACCAGAGCCACAGACTGTCACAATGCAATCTTGCAGCTCCTCTGGAGATTCTGGGAAGCCTCAGCCACTCATAACCTGTGTGTGCTTCAAGTGACTGTCAGTGCAAGAAAAAATCAAGTAGTTGGTGACTTGTTGGGAGTTTGTGATGGGTTGGTACACCCTCAGCTTGTCTGCAGACTTTGGGTGCACACAGCAGCCCCCAAGGAGGTGTGTGCAATGGAGCAGGGATCCACTGGGAGACACACAAACCTCAAGGGTCAGGAGGCTGCAAGAGGCTCAGATATCTCCTGCTGGCTGAGCTCAGCTCCCAGTTTTGTCACACTGGAAGCTGATGGTCTTCCCAGCTCAGCAATAGTCTGTGCACACATCCTGCCAGGGCTTCCCTGGTGCCTCTTCTCCAGCAGGAACATGGGCCAAGGAGGAACATGACTAAGGCTTTAACTATTGATTCCTCAGCACTCCTTCCAGACCACAAACATTCCAGTGAGACTTCACAGAGGGTGAAACAGTAGTATAATGCTTAACAACTGTAGTAGTTTATATGTAATAAAAAATTGTGGGTTTTTTTTTAATATAAATAATGTAAGTTACTTAAAGTTAGGAGGGATGGCTGGGACACCACACTTACTAACATTTGCCAACATTTCGTACTCAGGCTCATCTCCTAACTGCTTTTAGTTTCCTGTTTTCTGGTTGCATACAGCTATGCCAAGCTTGAACTATTGGACTGGAATTCAGCTTGGGTGGTTCCTACTGGAGTTTTTGGATGGATGGCAGGGAGGTGGAGAATTTCAGCTCAAAGCCTTTTGGCTGTTTTAAAAAAAAAATCACTCAAAACCCCCACATTATTCATCTCATATTAAGAAAAAGGCCAGCAAAGATTCCTCCAAAGATTTGAGCAGTGTCTCGGTGTTGTATGTCTTACATGTCTGTATTATACCTTCACTTTGAGAAAGTCAAAATTTGGCCAATGTTAGGTTTTCAGTATTTTTTGAGATCACAGTGTGGTTATGTTCAGGAGAGTGTTGGTAGTTTTGCAAGTAAATTCCTGGAAGATGCTGCATTGGCTTGGCCCTGCTGTCAGTGCATGGGCACACCAAGTGCCTGGGACTGGTTTTCTCTCCTGGATTTGGTGGGAAAGAGATTTCCAGTTTTTCTCTCTTAATTTGGGATGGCAGATAAACAGGCTAGAGGAAACTTGGCCCACATGTGTGAACCTGAGGACTGTCCTCGGGGCTTGTTTTGCCCTCCCTTGGAAGGGCTCAGCTCCTGCAGGTGGGATTCTGGGCTACAGGAATGGGCTGGTGACCCTGGAAGTCTAGGCCAGCCTTCCTCTTGTCAGGCTAGTGGAGAATGAAGCTGAAGGCCTGCAAGGGCAAGCCCAAGAGAGGGCATAAGCAGATCCCTCTGCAGGGACTCAACACAGACATCTGCTGCCAAGCTGCTCCGTGGGCTCTTTCCAGCCACTGGAAAGCAGGTGGCACATCTGGACCCTGACCCACGCATCACCTCTAGCAGCACACAGGCAGTGGTGTCCTGTCTTTCTGTCTCCATCAACTCTATGCAAGTCTGGCCCGTGAGCTCAGACAGCTGTCTGCAGGGGACACACCATCTGTGGTGACCTGACATGCTCCCCCAGCCTGGGGTCACCTCAGGGGGACGCGTCACTGTCCATCCCTGCGTTGTGCAAAACACTCTGCAAGAGAAGTGTTGCTACATCAATCACTTTGATGGCTCGGATTTGCTTACATTTAGCTCAAAGACCTTTACCATGGCTCTTGTTTGTTGGTGGGGCTGAGGAGGGGCTGTTGGGGGGATCAGTCCAAAACTCAGGTATCTCTATGGATCTGATGGGTGAAATTGGACATTCTGTGGGCTCACATTGACAGGTTTCTCTTGAAACCTACAACCACAGAGTCACTTTGCTCCACTTTAGCTGGCTGGGGGGGGCTTTGTAAGGAAAGATGTCAGAAGCCCTGTAAGTAAGGAATAGTCTTGTGCTGCCACGTCTGAAAACCCCAGAGAACCAGAGCATGCTGAGGAAAAAGCACTTGCAGTGCTCTGCCAAGGAGTCATGGGATGGGTCTGGGAAGCAGCCTGATGAGGAGCAGCAGGATCCTGCTCTCTGGCCTGGGTCTCACTTTCTCTGCTCCCTTGTTGCAGGCAGGGGCCGTGCAGGGATCGGGAGCGCCCGGCTGCCATAGGTGCGGCGATGGCGCGCGCGCTGTGACAGCGAGGGATGCACGTGGACAAGAGGTAAAACTGCCAGCACTGCCTCCAGGAGGGACTTGCTCCATCTCAGGACTGTGGCACGTGCAGCCCTCAAGGAGTGCTTCACCCCAAAGGCATGCCATGGGGGGCTCTGAACTCCCCAGCCCATCACACCTCCCGGCTGTGGGGAGCAGGACATGGAGAGCTGGCTAGATCTGAGATCCAGGATTGCCTGGGCTGTGGGACAGGAACAAAGTCAGGCAGGAATTGGGATCAGTCCTGCTCAACAGCAGCTCAGCACGTACCTACGTGGATCTGCCCTTACCCAGGCCACAGAGGGGTGTTTGAGTCCAAATCCCTGCTCTCCCTTGCTCAGGTGCAGAGGGAGCAGCAGCAAGGAGGGGCTGCTGACGTCTCCACAGGGTGAGAGGTGCTCTACAAGAGCAGAGGCAGCTGCAGTTCTGCACCCCCTGTTAACAAAAACTGATAAAGCCCTGGCCTGGCCAAGCAATTAGGGATTTTACTGCTAATAAAAGCTTCAGCTCAGCAAGTGAGAGCACTCAGAGTCTGTTGGTGAACCTGAGCACCCTCCTGGCTGCTCAAAGGTGATGGTTTACTGAGAGGGAAACTGAGGCAGGGAATTTGAATGATCTGCTTCAGATGCGAGTTAGGAACCGAGTTAGGGGAGAACCCCAGAGTCCTGTCTGCCTGCTGGCACTGATTAGCCAGGCTTCCTGTGCAGGTGAATCACAGTCACATCACCAAATGGTTTGGGTTGGAAGGGACCTCAGAGATTATCCTCCAACCCCCTGCCATGGGCAGGGACACCTTTCACTACCCCAGGTTGCTCCAAGGCCCATCCAACCTGGCCTTGGATACTTCCAGGAATCCAGGGCCAGCCACAGCTTCTCTGAGCAACTTGTGCCAGGGTCTCACCACCTGCAGAGGGAAGAACTTCTTCCTAATCTCTAATGCAGCCCTGCCCTCTGTCAGTGTGAAGCCATTTGCCCTTGTCCTGTAATTTCATGCCCTTATCAAAGTCCCTCTCCAGTTCTCTTGGAGCCCCTTTAGGTTCTGGAATGGGCTCTAAGGTCTCCCTGGAGTTTTCTCTCCTCCAGGCTGAACAGACATATGAAGACAGATAATATTTTAAAAATATCTGTGAAGACACATATTGCTTAAAACCAAAATCAGCTGTTACAATGGCTCAGCCTGGGTGCCATGCAGAATACTCCTGCTTCCAGAAGAGATCATTTCTGGTGGCACTTGACTGCAGCTGTGGGAGGGTTATGATGGAGTAAAGCTTGCACAGCACTGTGGGGATGAGGATGGTGCTTTTAAGACCTTGCAGACTTTGCATCAATGGGTCTATTTGCCAATAAAGTGCCTTTTTGTCAAAAAAACGACATATCAGTGCAAAACGGTGTCCTTCCCTTGCCCTACAGAGACAGATCCCAGGGAATATTCAATCAGGACACTTCTGCCAGAGTTTTAGCTGGCAGCTTGTGACACCCTTCAGCAGTACTTGTGTGTTGGGAAAAGAGAAGTGGTGCTCTGGCAGGCAAGATGCTCTGCAGAAATGCTAACTCAGCAGGGAGAATCACACAGGTTGGCACAGCACAGCTGCTTAGAACAGTTGGAAAAGAATAAATCACACTTATTGCCTGTTTCACCTATTTCCTCTTTCTGGAGGGCAGGGAATACCAGGGAATAGCATCCCAGCAGCGAGTTTGGGAAATGCAGCCATGCCACGTTCCTGTCCCCAGCCCTGGGCACTAACAGCCTGCGTGGGACATGTCCCCTGTCCAGAGCCCCTCTGAGGTTATGGGAGCAGCAGGAAAGGTGGGTGCCTGGGCCCCAGTGGCTCAGCCCCACAGCAGCAGCTTTTCCTCTCGGATCTCACTGCCCTGATGGGGTATTTCTGCTCTCCTTCCCTCCCAACCAGCCCTGCCCTGTCTCCTCCTGGTCCAGGGGCTGTGCAGGATCTGGGGCAGAGCTGGGCTGGAGCAGTAAGTAAGGATGGCCGGGCCTTCAAAAGCACCAAACACCAGAACAGTCCTTCCCTGCCTCTACACTGAGGCCGTGCGGTGGGGTGGGGGCTTCAACCTGCCTTTCTGCCAGCCCTTGCCGATGGCCACGCTGTGCTTCCTTTTCCCGTGCAGGCAGCACCGAGGCTGAGCTGAGCTGGGGAGGGATCCCGTGAGCGCCGGGACAAGGAGCGGAACATGAGCGACACCGGCCCCTTGCCATGCTCTGCCGCAGACGAGGACGAGCCGCGTTCCCCGGGCTCGCCGCCGTCCCCGCGGGCCTGCAGCGATGGGGACGAGCAGCCGAGGCAGCCCGCGGAGCCTGCCAGCGGGAGAGCCAGCCCCCGGCACGATGCTCAGCCCTGCCCAGCGGAGGGGGAGCGCGGGGACCAACATCTGGAAGCGGTGACAGAGCCAGGCGAGCGGCTCAGCGAGCAGGGACAAGGGACAGGCGGTGCCAGCGAGAGCGGCCGTGCGGACGGGGCCGTGCTGGCCAACGGGGTGGACGCTGCGCTGGCCGCGGGCCGGGAGCGGCCGCAGGACGGGGACACACCCGGCCGGAGCAGCCCCGAGCTGGGGGACCGGGGCTCCCCCGGCCTGGAGACACCGAGCGGGGCCCTCAGCAAGGAGCGGTGGCACAGCGTGCTGGGATCCTCAGGAGCTCTGAGCGCTGACGAGGCAGAGGAGCAGTTCGGGTGAGTGCGAAGCCGCCGGAAGGTCGGCTCGGTCCTGCTTTGTGTGTGTTGTTTTCCAGGCTCCTTGGTTCGAGTTACTCTGCTCTGTGTAACACATCGGTTTAAGGAGCTGCAGCTGCTCTCATGGCTGACTGTGGCTTTCCACTCCTGTTTCTCTTTGGGCTTCTTGCACACTTTTTCCCTGTTTGTAACTTTTTACTCTTTTTTCTCTCTGGACTTCTCACACAGTTATTTCCCGTTACAAATGCAGAAAGCTGTGATTAGAGGCAGTGTCTGCTCGCAGAGTCACTAAAGTGAACGGGAAGCTTTTGGGATCTCGAGAGGAACTGGTTGTGCTCACTTTGGGGGTGTCCCACTTGCAAGTTGGAGATTCAACTGCAGCACTTAGGGCAGAGTTACCTGAGGTAATTTAGGGCAAGTACAAGAGCCTGGGGATGCTGGAGAGCCAGGCTTGTCTGGGAGGCTGGTGTGCCCTGGCAGTCCCTGGGCTAGCAGGTGGCAGCTGTGTATCTGAAAGTGGGCACGGCACTGAAGCTTTGCTCTCCACTGCACCTATGGCAGGTGTTACCGGTGCCTGGGTGACAGGGACAGCAGTGTGACACAAAAGGTACAAGTGTCATCCAATTCTCAAGTGCCTGAGACAGACCTGCATATGTGCAATGTCCCTCAGTCCCTGCGTCCTCTCTTCTGGCAGCCTGGCTCACAGGAGAACTCTCCAGGCTGGGGAGCACTCACACTGGTGTGGTGTCCACAGCAGATTTTATGCCTCTGCAGGTTTCTAGACCTCCATGGGATTCTGCAGGCTGGGGGCTAAGGGGGAATGACAGGTCACTGGGATGAGGAGAGGTTCTTCCCGTGCCATTCCTGCAGGAGTGGTATGGATGCTTCCCTTTGCCACCAGAAATCAGCCAGGGCTCTGTGTTGTAGCCACCCAGGGGTGATGCCTGTTGTGAATTTTACAGCCCTGCCAGTGCACCTACCCCAGGGCAGGAGAGATGCTGCAAGCAGGAGGGGCCGAAGAAGAGCAGCAGGGGTTGTCCCAGAGGAGTGTGGCCTTCTGAAGAGGAGCTGTGAAGGGACAGGGTGGCCAAGGTGGCCTGGGGATCACCTCCTAGCCCCAGCCCCGTGCGGGCTCCATGCTGAGCTGCACGTTCCAAGCACTGTCTGGAGCGTGGGCAGCAGAGCTGGGGAGCCACACAGGGCGTGGGCTGACTGCAGGCATCCCTCCTGCTTTGTTTCTCTGCTGTTGAACAGACTTCTCTATAAAAGGCTGGTGGTTTGTTTCACTCAAGAGCCCCAGCAAGAAGCAGCAGCACTGCTTCAAAAAGCACATCTGAAGGTGTTGCAGAGGAAGTGTCCAGGGCAGGCTGCTGCTGTCCGGAGAGCTCGGGGAGCCTGTCCCCAGGCAGGTCCCAGGAGCCCCGTGAGCTATGCAGTCAGGTCTTGGATAGCTGCAAGTCTCTCAGGTTTCAGGGGAATCATATTTGCTTGGTAGGTGGCTCCCTGGCAGAGGCTGTGAGTTCAAGAGGAAGCTAAGGGTGGTCAGAGAATGCTGCTGCAATCACTGGGAGTGCAATTATTTTAAGGTACTAGGGCATGAATTGGTAGCAGTGGCAGGCTGAGGATTTGGAGATGATGCAACCTGACCGGGGTCTGCATGCAGAGTCTGTGATCTCGTACTGTAAACATATTCACTTGGATAGCAAATGAGACTTTTGGGAGGCTGAATGCACAAGGGACAAGTCACACGCTATGTTCAAAGCAGAAGGGCAGCTGGAAAACTTCTGGGACACAGCTGAAGTCTGGGAAACCACTTAGGGCCTGCAGATTGGGTTAGCTCACTGTGTTGGAGCTCATCAGTGCTTTGACCACCTATCTTTAGGGTAAATGGCAGGAATGTGTGGCTGGGCCAAGCACAGTGTGGAGCTGCTCTGTCCTGGCCACATGGACTGTCCAGCTCTCCTTTGTCACTGTGGGTCAGGAAGAACTGACAGATGGACCAAGGCACCAGGAAGTTGCTGTCATCCTGCATCACCTCTGAGTTTCCCCATTTTTTTCTTTACTCCCCTTTGGGGAATTGCTGTAATGACCCATTCTGGGTATAGGAGAACCTGGTCTGATGTTTTACTAATGAGCAATCAAATATCTGTTCCTGATGAGAAATCATTTGTCATCATCTGCACGTTGCTGCTTGTGTGATGCATTTTTTCCCTGAATTTTAAAGTACTTTACAAGAAGGTGTTGAGTCTTGCTCTTCCCACTGGAATGGAGAATTAAAGGGGGAAGTCATCCAAGGTCATCACTCCATGGTAGAGCTGGAGAAAGAACCCGTGGTTGTCCTCCTGAAGGTAGGTTAGTGCATCTATGCAGGAAATGGTTGGTAAAAAAAAATCAGGGAAATAGAGCCAAAGATTGAGTGTTTGTGTTGCAGTTTGCATTAACTGAATCCCCTTTCCCCTTTTCTGGTTTATCCCATGGCATCTATTGTTTGTCAAAGCCCCATTTTCCTTTCATTGTGGCTGTGTTGCCTAGAGGTCTTTTGCCTTCTCAGAAGCCCCCAACACTGGCCCTGCTGATCTCAGGGAGGTCACAGCTCTGTAGTCCAACTGCAAGATCCACCAGGGAATGATACTCTCTACTTTCAGCCCCATGAACTCGTGGAATAACAGCAAAATTTTAGGAGAGAAATCCCGACCTTTTGCTCGTAGACACACTCAGCACCTGCAGTTTTGGGACTGCAGCTTTTGCCCACGCATTTCCTCCCATGGCAACATATAGCTGTCCAAAAATTCACATTCCATCAAATAAAGTTTCAGAAAAACTTTGCAGAAAGACTGCAGTGCAGAAGCAAGAAAGTCCTGGTTTCCATCATGTCCTTCTCTGGCAGGATCTGCACTCCACCAGCACAGCAAACTTGTGATGGCAAGTTGAACATGAGTCAGCAGTGCCCTGGAAGCTGGGAGGGACAACCATGTCCTGAGGGGGCATCAGGTCCAGCATCACCAGCTGGGCCAGGGAGGGCATTGTCCCACTCTGCTCTGAGCTGGGGTGGCCTCACCTGGGGCAGGTCTGGGCACCACAATATAAGAAAGATCTAAAGCTCTTAGGGAGTGTCCAAAAGAGGGACATGGGGGTGGTGAAGGGCCATTGGGGGACAACTATAGGGCTGGAATATATGAGGTCTGTGGTGTGAGCAGTTAATAGAAATGATTCTGTACAGTGTATTGAAAAGAGCAGGGCTGTCTTCCTTGGGATTATGGCAGTGTGGGACCTGCCAGGTGATAACCAGGTTATTCTGGCATTGGATCCAGTAGCAAGTGTCATATGCAAAAGTCTCCAGTTCAGAGGTCTGGCTTTTTACTGGAACATGATCAAATTAAGGACTGGTTGGGTCTCTGTCATTGCTAATCACAAAACTGTTTTCTTCAGTTCTGGAATTTTGTAACAAAATTGGGAATCAAGCAGGTTATACCACAGAAAGATCCCAAGGGCCATTATCACAGCAGCCATTTCTGACTCTTCTCTTGCCTCCCAGCTCCAAGAGGAACAGGGCAAGAATTGCCTTGACAGTATTTTCCACATTTCTGCTTTCGGTCCAGGTTTGCTTCTGGAGATGCCAAGCTGAGCTGCAGTGATGATGACAGGGAGCATTTCCAATTCAAAGACATCAGGGATGGCTTCAGCTCGACCTTTGAGAAGATTGTTGAGTCTGACCTTATGAAGGGGACCTACTACAGCAGCCTGGACTCTTTGGATGTGCTCTCCCTCACAGACGAGACAGACAGCTGTGTCAGTTTTGAGGCACCACTCACCCCACTGATCCAGCAAAGGGCCAAGGAGAGCCCTGAGCTCCTGGAGCAGAAACTGGCAGCCCAGCAGAGAGAAGCCCTTCACCACATGGCTGCTGATAAGCAAGAGCAGGGGGCAGCCAAGCCAGCAGAGGGGGATTTTGGGAGCCCTCTCAGACACTCAATTACCAGCAGCAGGTCAGAGAATGTGCTGAGCCGGCTGTCCTTGAAGAGTATCCCAAATGGGTTCCACGTGGAAGGGTCAGAGGAAGATGCCACCAAGATCATTAACTCCATCAGGTAAGGCAGGGAGTTTCTTGGACAGTGGCTCCTTTTCTTATGAGATTCCAGTCCAAGAGCAAGGCTCGGTGGACGTGATTGAGTTGGAACTGCTCTTTCACCCCTTGTGCTGTTGTGGCAGAAAGGCCAAACACCAGCAGGAAAACTTTCACCTGCACCTGCAAAGCCCTTGGCAGGTTGGGGATGGTCAGGTGCCCTCCCAAATGCCTTTGAAATGCAGGGAAACCTCAAGGTTTCATTTGGGGTACCCCTACAGAAGCCTCCCCAAAGGTTGTTCTGCAGGCAACAAGGAGAGACATCAGCAGAGACTTCATTCTCTGGGCCAGCTCAGACTCAAACCATCACCCCGGGGAGGCAGCAGGTCATCCATAGGGCACTTCCCTGCATGAGAAAGCCAGGTGATGAGCAAACAGGTCAGGAGAGAGCTGGAGGGAGGTCATATGTCCAGCTATCAGGCCAGCAGTGAGTCACACTGCTCAAAAATGCATGAATTGGTGCTGTAAGTGGCCTTGGGCTGGCAGATAAAGGGCTGGATGCCCACCTACATGGTGCCAGCAGGGCTGCTCAGAGCACTGTCTGTGGGCAGAGCTGGCCACGAGGCCAGCAGGCAATTACAGGGGAGCAATTCACCAGTAAAAGCTGGTCTGGTGCCAGTCCCATTGACATGATTTGTACAAGTGCAGTTTCTCATCCTCAACAAATAACCTGAACTAAAAAGCATAGCATCTATCCCTAAGATTTCCATGATGTCCATGGCTTGGAAAGAGCTTAGGATCCCCAGTGGGGAGAGAGGAAGCTTAAAGGCTGTTGAGGCTGATACATCCTCATTTCTCAGGGAGAAGCTGCCCTCTCTATGACCTTTTCTACCAATTTGGAATTTCACTGCACTATTTCATTTGGGCTGCAACGAAGGAGGGTTTGCCCAATGCCCAGTTCACAGCCATGTTGCTGTTTCTTCGTATGGTTTTTTTTGGTGAGGGCAAGAAGAGATCAAAATGTGGTGTTTTGTGTGGGTTCCATCGATCCTGGAACGTTTCTTGTCTCTGCACAGCGACGCCAGCCTGAAGGACACCCTGTCAGACTCGGACTCGGACATGGGCAGCACGGAGCAGCTGGACCAGGGCAGCACAGACACCCTGGCCAACGGCTGCAGGGCGGACAGCGAGGCTGCCAAGAGGTTGGCCAAGCGCCTCTACAACCTGGAGGGCTTCAAGCGCTGCGACGTGGCCCGGCAGCTCGGGAAGAAGTACGTGGGAGCCAGTCCTGGGAGGGGGTGACAGAGACACGGGGCTGGGGAGCACTGGTCATGCTGGGAGGGCAGGAAAAGGCAGGGAGGGCCAAGCCTGTGTGCTGGATGGAGTTGGGGCTGCTGGAGATTTTTCCAGTTGAAGCTGGGAGCCCGATGTACTTAAAATACAAGCTGCCTGTAGTATTGGGCAGTAAAGGTCACAAGCTGCTGCCCACCAGAACCAACAGCTTCCTGCCTTTGGGAAGAACCCAGCAAGACTAAAGCAATTCCCAGGCTGAAGGGTTTGGGAGCCAGACCTGCCTCTGCACTGGGCTCCCTGCTACTCCCCAGGTTTTTCATGTCTGCACCCCAAAATATTCTTGCTGCAGAGCCTCCCAACCCAGTCTGTACGAGGGTAGGAAGGGTTGGCTGGAGAGCCAGGGACACACAGGGAGGTCCAGGCTCTTCAGCTGGTAGATTTGCCTGGGTAAGGCAGAAGGGAAATCAAAAAATATTCAAAAGTGGGAGAGTTACAGAGATTTCTAAGAGACAGAGTAACAGTAACAAGTGTAGCAGTAACAGATTATTTTAGGATGCCAGTGGGTGTGAAGGCACCAATCCCCATCATCCTTTGCCTGGATCAGATATAACCTGTGTTGCTGGGATTTTTTTTTTTTTTTTTTGGTCCTTGGGATGTCTCCCCCCTGCCCTGATCAGCAAGCAGAACACACCCGTCCCTCAGCAAATACCCACACTTTTAGTACCAAGGCTTGTCTGTGATTCCCAGCTTAGTGCTGGGATGGAAGGAGCCCAGAAATTGTCTCCTAAAGAGGCTCTTTGCATCACCTGGCAAAATCCTCATTCTCCTCCATGGCTGAGGTTCTTGTAGCAGGTGCATTGCTGGTTGCTTTTGCCTCAGGTGTGTAACATCCTCCTCCTTTCTTTCAAATTTGCCATGACAGCTCACTGAGGGGGGAACTTTCAGCCACTGGGTTTCTGAGTCTGTCCCTTTGCTATTTCCTGCAGTCCTCACTCACACCTGCAACCCTCAGGCCTTGGGAGGCTGTTTGGTGACCCACATCTGGGAATTCACACTGCCTTTGATATAGAAGTTTTGTTTTGATCAGCTGGGTTTTGACATCTGAACCGTTTCCTGACATGAGACCTAAATAGAGCTGCAGACTCTTGGACCACACAGGTGGATTGGCAGAGCAGAAAAGGAAATAGGGTGAAGAAAGGTATTTATAGTATTAATCTAGGTATTAAATCAGTCTTGCTCACTCAAGACAATGTAAGACCAACATATAGTGCTGGGAGCAGACTAAGTTTAAGTGATGCTTTTAGGCCAGCTCTATGTAGGAGGGCTGTACAAAAAGTGAAATCTCATTTTACCACTTCTTTTTTCTTTGTGATAATTGGCAATTTTCTTA
>VXAX01004120.1:205819-231807 GCA_013399835.1 Leptocoma aspasia
AAAAAAGAAAGAGAAAGTAAACCAAAGCCAAAACTATTCATCATTGTCAAACAGGCAGAAAAGCCTTGGCAAGGAAATGCAAGCTGGTTATCTCCCCACAGTTTGTTTCCATCTGCCTCAATTCTGTGAAATTAACCTAAAACCCAGAAATTACCATTGTCCCACTAAAGAGCAAATGTTTGGGCAACTGAACTCTCCATGGAAGACTCTTGTTGCAGCGTTGGTCTGTGGCCCTCTCAGCTCCATCAGTGCTCACAGTCACATCTTGTGCTGGGTGGAGGTTGAACTGTCCCAGGCTGTGAATGTGGCACTTCCTTGTAGGGTTTCCCAGAATTGTGCTCACCAAATCCCTGCAGCAGCAGCCCAGGACAGCTCCAGCATGGCAGTGCCCTGAGACCTGGGGTCTGTCAGGGTGCCAGCCACGGGCAGCACGACATGGGCACAAGGCCTGTTTTATCCCCAGAGATGAGCTTTTACTCACACAAGCTTCTTATGGATCTGAAGTGACCCAGGTGATGCAAAAAGGAGCGGTGGGATTCAGGCTGTAAAACATCACAAATCTTTCCATGTCCAGACACATGGGAATGGACTGGGAGAAAAGGCCAGGGCTTCTGTGTCCCCCTGGGGTGGCTTGTGACCCAGCAGGTCAGTCAGAACTCTTGGTGCCTGGACCCTCCCAAAGCAGGCAGAGGGAGGGAGCATCAAACTGGGATGTAAGGTGAGAGGAGGTCTGTAGAGGCTGAAAGGGCAGCAGCCAGAGGATGCCAAGCATGTCCCCCCAGGAAATGCCTTGCAGGGCCACCAGCCAGAGCATGGCAGGAATGTCCCCATGGGAAATGCCTTGCTTTCCTTGTAGGAATGTCTCTGTCGTCATGGTGGAAGTGTCACCCATTCCTGCAGGATGGGCTGGCACTGGCACACAGACAGAGGAGGACAATTCCTGAGTGAGGAAGCCAGAGCAAACACAAAAGCCCATCTTGGGATGGGACATGGTCTTGCCCTGGCCGCTGCTGTTATCCCATGGCCTGGGACATGTTAACTGGCTCTGGAGCTCAGGGAGAAGGGTCCCAGCTATGTCACTGAGTCCCTGGAGACACTGGAGTGTATTGTTTGCAGGGGTCTGGCTGCCTTCTGGTGTCTTGTGACACTGTCCAGTTCCCCTGGCAGAGCCAGCAGCCCCTGCCTGGAACTCACTGAGCCCTCCTGCTCCGGCAGCACTATCTGCCACAGGAGCAAGGGGCTCTGGTGAGAGGGTGGGATGGGATGGGAGCCTCTGTGCGTGAGAGCAGGAATATTTCAGTGGGAGGTGGGGACACATCCAGCAGTGGGAGGGAACCAGGTGTTGGAGGAGCACAGGATATCCCTACAGCCTCCTCCTGGCTGGGTTGGGAGGAGGCTCTGCCTGGCCAGCAGCACAACACAGGGGTGCAGCAGGGCAGGTGTCTCTCATTCTCAGGTGTCTGGGGCTGGCTGTGGGTGCATCAGGGAGCTCTTCCAGCAGCACTCCAGGCCAGGAGCAAGTCTCCCTGTGTCTGAGATAATGTCTGTAGTGTCTTGCTGGGATTGGGCTGGCCAAGAGGCAGCATTCTGCTGTTCTTCTTGTGGACAGTGTCTTCTTCTATGATGAAGGGGCTGACCACTCCTTCTTTAATTACAGTAACGAATTTAGCAAGTTGGTAGCAGAGGAGTATCTCAGCTTCTTTGACTTCACTGGCCTGACCCTTGACAAAGCACTCAGGTGAGCTCTGGGGTGGAGAGAGTGGTGGGATTTTGGGATTTCCTCCAGGCTTCCCAGCACTGTGTGAGCCATCCATATGACAGGAGGAGGAACTGGGGGGAGATCCAGGCTGTCATTCAGTCTTTGGTGTCACATTTGGTGCAAGGTGCTGCCTCGAAAAGTGGGCTTCAACAGGAGGGCCCACAGCCTGCTTCCCCAGGACAGAGAGCAACTGTCCCAGGAATCCCATCCCATACAGAATCAGAGCAAGTGGGAGCAAGTTTTCTTTCCTTGGGATGGGCAACCCATCCTGGTGCCATCACACCCAAGGTGGAGCAGATCCCAGCTGGCAGCACATTTCCCTGCACAGCTCCATGGATCCCTTTGCTATCCCTCTGCAGGGTGTGGGGCTGGGGGGAGGATAAATGACCCCTTTCCATCTCCCACCTTAGCCAGGACAGTGCCCAGCAGTACATCTGGGAAGGATGTTGAGACGCTTGANCTAAGCATCCCTTTCTCTGTGCAGGACATTCCTGAAGGCGTTCCCACTGATGGGAGAGACGCAGGAGCGGGAGCGGGTGCTGATCCACTTCTCCCGGCGCTACTGCCAGTGCAACCCCGAGGAGAGCACCTCTGAAGGTACTGCTGCCTCTCCTCTGGCTCCTTGCCACGCCTAGCTCAGTTGATAGAGGATGGGGTGCCTATCTCAGGGTCGTGGGTGCCAGCCCCACATTGGGCGCCATTTGTTGCCACGTGGCAGGGTGGTGGAAATGCTGGAACCTTCCTCAAAGAGTGTGAAAAACGCTTCACACTTGCTTCTTTTTTAAAATTTTANAGTCTCCTTCAGAAACAACTCAGGGTGAGGCCACGGGAACAGGCATTTCAAATCCATGCACAGACACATGCCACAGATAGCTCAGCTGAGGAAGGACAGGAAGGGTCTTTGCATGATTAGTTCTAGCAAAGGTTCATTGCATCCACCACACCAAAGGGATCAGGAACAAAGACACAACCACGTCCTGTGCACAGGCTGAAGTATGGGGTCAGTGGCCAATGACTTGAGGGCACAGGAGTGGTGCAAAGGGCAGCAACCTGTAGGGGAGATGAGGGAGGAACAATTAGGGTGGCCAATGGGGAAGCAATCTAATGTAGATTGGCAGTAGTGCTGCAGAGCACCATGGGGGAAGTCCTCTCTTTCAGCCTAGGTGGGGAAAACTCTGTGGTGGATCTTTCCAGGGGAAAGCCTGGAGGTTTATCCTTAGGGGTTTATTACATTCCCACAACAGGGCAGATGTGAGTTGGAGTGCAAAACCAGCCACCCAGGGCCAGGCAGACACGGCTGCAGCTTCTCCGTTCCCCAGGGATCCTGCCCTGGTCATTATCCATGCCCTGGGAGGGGCTGGGGATGCTGGATGCTGACAGACCCCCCCTGCCAAAGAGAGCCAGACCAGTCTCCACGTGCCAGCTCACAGCACTGAGAGGCAAACACATTCTGCCACATGGACTGCTCCTTGAAGGACCTCACAAAAGGGCTAGAGAGCACGAGGGAGGAGGCAAGGACTGGATTACTTTCACAGGCAGCTGCTTTGGGTTTAGAAGTGGGAAGTTTGGTCTTTTAAAGGAAAACTGCTTTTTTTGCAGTCAATTTTATGGTGGTTGTTCTAGGAAAAGGTAAAGTCTGAGGGAAAAGAGGATGTCTTTGGAGGGTTTTTTGTGTTGTTTGTTTTGGTTTTTTTGTTAAGTCCTGCACAGCTGAAGGGAGCAGATATTCTTTAAGGTCCCCAGACACAGCAATTTGCCTTGGTTTTGCAATGGCTGGGCTGCCAAGACAGCAAACACCAGAACTGCATGAGAAGGGGAGTAACCAGCCACAGCTGTGTGCCTGTTGTGTGTTTCAGATGGGATTCATACCCTCACCTGTGCCCTGATGCTGCTGAACACAGACCTCCACGGCCACGTAAGTAGCCCCTGGAGGAGCACTCATCCTTCATTCCTTCCCAGGGCATGCTCTGTTCCCTGATGCTGAGTGTGTTGCTGGACAACTGAGATGGGTTGGCAGAGAGTTCTCTGACCTGCTCCAGGTGCAATTTTGGGTGCCAGGCCCAGACCTGGGGACGGTCCACACCTGAGTGTCACTGCACACTCAAGCCAAAGGCACATGTCCTGCTGACATCAGTTATCCTGCCCAGGGCCAGGCAGTGCTGCTTCCTCTCCTGTTGCCCCTCTCAGCCCTGTCCCAGGAGCTCTCAGTGAGGTCTTCCCTGTGGGGCTACTCCTTCTTGTGGTGCAGACACCTCTCCCCAAAAACTGCTGCAAGGGGGCCAGTGGGTTTACACAGGTCTAGATTTGATCTTTCCTTCCCAAAACATGAAGTGAGTTCAGATGTTCCTTTTCCCCAAGATGTAACAGACAGCCTCTGGAGAGGTTCAAAGCAGAGAGGCCTCTGGACAAAGAGCAAAGTGAGCAGAGCTCAGTGCCCAAAAGAGTGGCTGGAAAACGGCAGGAGCTGTGAGAAGATCTCTCACCACCTTTTAGAGGCTCCCAGTAACCTGTCTCTGCACACAGTGGGATAGTGGTGGGATCAGCCTCAGAGAGCATTCATCCTCCAGCCAAAATGGTTGGAGCCAAGGAATTATTTCCATCAAATCATTTCCTGCAGCAGCAAAAGCAGCATTGTGGCAAAAGGCAAACTATGTGACTTCAACCCAAAATAATCTTATTTTGTTTCGTTTTCTTAAGTAAAAAAAAAAAAAAATCCAAAATATGCCTCTGGGAAGATAGACATAATTGGAGAGACAAAAAATCCAACCTAAACCTCAAAAACCTTACCATTTCTATTCTTCATTGACAAGCTGGCTCAGAGGCCTGGTAAGAAGAAATGGTCTCATGATATATAGGCACAGAAAAAGTAGCTTTCTTTTGATCAGGTGTGCAAATGCCTCAGCTTTTCTTTGAAAAATCTTCTCTTTATTTTTCTGCATGTGTAACATTAATTTCTTCTCCTTTTCCTCCTTTTTTTTTAAATTTTTTTAAAATTTCCTTCTGCTCCTGGAACCTCTCTTTCTGCTCTTTAACCCTTTACCAGGTGGTAAGTGCAGTCCTTCTAGTGTTTTGCTTTAAAGCAGTGGCATTTGACTTGTTTTGATTGTGTTAAAAACAGTGAGGAATTTTGTTTGTCTGGAATCCTAAGTGATCGTGCAGTGTTCTTCCCTGCTTAGCAAGCCATTAGCACCTGATATCATCACATGAAATGCTCCTGGTGTAAAGAAACCTCCATGAACTGTGGTGTACCCGGGAATGTGTGACTTGATCTCCCACCCCTCCTTGTTAGAGATGCTGCCATGATATTCCATGTCACTTTCGATTTTATTTTCCTTTTCAATGTCGTGTGTGTGTTGCAGTGTTTTACTGTGCGTTGGTGGAGTGGGAAATGCCCTTGGTGAGCAAAGGGTGGTGGGTGTGTGTCTGTAAAGGGGCAGCTCCTCACAGCAGTGCCTCTGGCATGGTCTAGTTCTCCATTCCAGCAAAGACCTGACACAGAGGTTTAGAGCAGGAGATTTGCACCTGGCCTTACCACTGCTGATTTCCTACTCAGGGGCACTCAGACCCCATTTCCAAACCACCCAGAAAACTTCAAAATGAGACATTCCTTATTCATGGAAGCACCTGGAGTGCCTTTAACACCTGGAGTTGGTGTTAAAATCCAGCAGTCACCAACAACATTCCAAGTAGAACAAGCATTCCAAGACTGATGCCTTGGAGTGGCTACCTAGAACAGAGGCTAGACAAGATTAAGAGACTAAAAGCAGGTATTTGTTAAAGGCCTTCAGTAGGTACACCTTGGGCAGTCAAAAGGCTCCGAGGGGCTATACCCAGGATGGACAGTGGTCACGAGTTTTTCAGGCAGTTTTAAGTTTGGTCCATTTACATATCAGGGGTTAATCCTCCAATTACAGTTTCAGGTAATGAAGTCATTTACTCCAAGTTATCCCCCCCAATTCACTGTTGTTTACATCTCTCAGGGCCTGAGACAGTGAGGGGTGCTTGAGTTTCAGGCCTAGAGAGAAATTGTTTTATCTCAATAAAATGGGAGAACAGTAGCTGACAGGAGTGTTATACACTAAAGCAGTACAGGACCTGAAAAACAGAAAAGCTAAATCCTAAGGCATCAAGACTATACATGTAGGATAATCCAAGTTGTTGCAACTTTCTGCCTTGCTCTGCTGATGATGTTTGAGCTCCAGGAGATCTTATGGCAAAGTAAGCACTGCCCTGCTCCATCTGTGCCCCAGGGAGACAAAGCTTAGGGATGTGTCCTTTCCCACTGTCACTGTTGGCCCTCCTGGCCATGGGAGGATGTGACAGACCAACACCTTTGCATCACCAGCACTCATGGGTGCATTTTGGTCCTTTAGGAAAGGCCACCTTATGGAGTAATAATGGGATTTGTTCAAAAAACAGAGCACCAAACAAAGCCTGAAATGGATCCTGGGTAGGTCCTAATTCCATCTGTCCGTTGCTATTATCTTACAAACCCTGTGGTGGTGTCCTTAAGCCGAGCTCAGGGCTGACAGCAGTGCTGTGTTTGCAGCACTAGGAGGGCTGGGGAGCTCCGAGGTGTGAGCAGCCCTTGGCATCTCCTGCAGAGTGACACCAGGCTGCCCACAGCAGGTTTGTGTGGCCCAGGGCTCACTGGTACCCAGAATTTGCAGGTTGGTTCCTTGCAGGGGAGTGATTTTGTTCTTGCAGCCTAGAACACATCCACGAGCAGATCAATTACTCAGCAATTAGTGCTTTTCCAAGGTGTGGCTGCTGCCCCACGTGAGCTCAGAGGTCTCTTGCACCAGAGAAAGAGACAGATCACACAACAAAAAGGAAGGCATCCCTTGGGATGAATATGAGCCCCAGACACGTACATGAGAAACCCAAAAAGGGCCTGTGAGACTGGTGATTTGTGTTATCTCACTGCATCCACTCGCTCCTATGAGTGCCTTGGCCTCTGCATTCAGTGCTGAATCACTCTTTGGGCACGGAGGCCAGCGCTGTGCACTCTGCTTCCCTGCCCCAGGGCAGGGCTGGGAATTGGCACCTTCTCCGTGCAAAGCAATTCCGTGCCTCAAAGAGTCAGGCAACACCTGCCTCACCTCCAAACTCCCTTCCTTCTGGAGGCTCCTTGCCCTCCTTCCTTTCTCCCTCCACGCTCTGTTGTGCTGCTGGATTTTTCCTTTATCTTTTCTGTCAGAAATTGGCTGGCCAGCAAGCACACAAATCTCTCCTCTCTGCTGAACTCCCTGCATGTCTGCTCGTCTGCTTTGCCCTTCTGCAGCCCATGTACCCACTGGGCACTGGCTGGCAGCTCTGGCTAATGGGGCTCCCCGGGAGGAAGCCACGAGGGCTGAGCTGTGTTGTGCCATACCACGTCCCCAGGCACTGCAGATTTGTAACAGTGCTTTACTCCTCTTTTTCTCGATCTCTCAAGGGAGCCAGCTCATCTGGAGCTGGCACCAGCAGGAGGCATAATTAAGAGTATCAGACAGAGCTGCTCAAAGGCAGTGCTTGGCTCCCTGTGCAGCCCGAGAGTGTTTGCACACACAGAAGGCAGGGGGGGCATGGTGCACTTAATCCCAAGGCTTCACTTCTTCCTGATGCTTTCGTCTGGGGAGAAGCCCCCAGGTCATCTGCAGTTCACATTTGTGGGCAGAGGTTCCTGGTGTCATCTCTTTCAGGAGGTTATTTCCTTGCACAGATGACACATCTCACCCTGCAGGGCATCTCCTGTATCATCTGCTGCAGCTTCATCCCCTGCCAGACCCACTGAGGCCCTTCCTCTTCCTCACCAAGCCCTGAGCAGGGCTCTGACTCTGCTGTTCTGGGCCGTCCTCCCACGTCCTCCTGGATGGTCACCCTGCCCGTAGGTTGGTGTGAAGCCCAGCAGTGTCAGGATCTGTTGGGATCCTCAGGACCAGCGGTGGCAGCTCATGCTGTCCTCAGTGGCTCCACTGCCCCCTCCAAGCAATGCCACTGGGGTCTGCCCCACACACGGAGGCTGTGAAGGATACAATATACCATGGCACTGGAGACACCCATCTTTCCTTTGTGACATCAAACTCCTTTTTCTGAACCCTATAATTGCCACTGACTCCTCCACACCTCTGCTCCATGTTGCTGTGGTCCGTGCGGTGACAAAGGACTCTTAGCAATAATATCAGAAGGCTAAATATAATTTATTAACATGACTCTGTAATTCAAAGAATTGGGCTATTATCTGCCCAGTCCCGAGCATAGAAGCTGCTGCTTCCAGCTCCATCCAAGGAATGCCAGAATAGCTTACACAGAGATAACAACTTTTCACCTCATAGGTTGAAAGGAAGAAAAACTCCCATCTCCTATTATCAGGAGACAGGCAGAGAAATCCAAATGTCCTTGAAACACAACTCAGAGGTTTGTTTATAGAAACTTGTACAGAGTAAAAAGACACTTTCTCATGGGAAGAATTTTTTTGCAGGCCTGCATGCAGGGAAACTTATAATATGTTCACACAACAGCTCCATCGCTTTGGAGAGGCAGGATTGCAGGGGAGGCTTGGGAAGAGGCTGCCTGCCTCGACCCTTGCAGGCTGAGGAAATGAAGGCTAAAGGGTTTGGGAAAGCATGCCACAGATGATGAAGCCATGATATCAGGGATGCCAGGTGGCCTGGAAGCATCAGTACCAAATATTGCTGGCATTAGCTGGTGCTGAGTGTGTTCCAGGCCGTGAGAGTCTCCCAGTGTACATGTGTTGTCCTCTCCACAGTACCAGTAGCTGGACCATTTATTTTTGTAATGGAAATCAAAAATAACAGCTTCCATCAAGGACCAGTATTCCCCTGTCCAATGCTGGCTGTTCCAGGTGCTGGCACTGCAAGCTCACACAATTTCTCTCACAGCAGGCTTGGAGCCTCATCCAAACATTGTCATTTCACCAGGTAGAGTGCTTGTCTTGAGTTCTGAGACACAGAGCCTGTACCCAGGGCCACTAAAGCAAGAGCTGGAAAGGCTATTTTCAGGTGTCTTATTTCCACCATTAAAAAAGAGATCATTTGAAACATTTGGATGCTGGCATGAGCAAATAAAGCAGAGAGCCCAACAGCAAATCAGATCAGAAGCCCTTTGAGCTCTTGGGACAAGCCCAGGCTTCAGCACTACATATAAAATCGTTCTTTGAAAGACACTGATTAAAGTCAAAACTCTCCACAAGTTTAATGAGCTGCTTCTTTGCCTTACAGAACATTGGCAAAAAGATGTCATGCCAGCAGTTCATAGCAAACCTGGATGGGCTGAATGATGGGAAGGACTTTGCGAAGGATTTGCTGAAGGTAATGTGATATAAATAGACAGTGGGATATTGTCATTGTTATTGCAGTGCCACCTAGTCCTGCTGGGACACTCTGAGCCCTTCCATCAGCATTTTCCAGTTGTTTCAGGAGAAGAATTGTAGCCCACATGAATGTCTCTGCTAACTTGTAGTGAGCCAAAATAGGTCTGTTCCCTGGTGGTGTTTTATCCAGATTTGTGGCATATCTGCCCTCAGTGCATACCAGGGGCCCTTTTCCTCCAGCAGCTCAGATAATGCCCAAGGCAAGGTACTCCCCACCCCAAAACATGACCATCCAGCTCTGAAACTTTTCTCTGCCTCCACTACCACGTGATGAAATGCAATGTTCCAACACAACCAGTGCAGTACCATGAGATCTGGTTAAGTGTCCCAAAGGGAGTATTTTCTCCTGTCCCATGGTTTAGCAGCACCACTGCTCTCTGTACCTGCTGCAGGTCTGGCAGCCTGACCTGAATTTCACTGTATGGAAGGAGGTTGGAACGAGAGGTGCCACATCAGGGGTGTCACATCATGTTTGGGGTGGCATCCCCATCTCCCAGCAGACCTCACCCTATCCTACCCCTCTGTGTGGTCAGGACCACCTCCACATTCTGCTCTGCTAGCCCATTCCTGCTTCTTTCCCAGTGCCCCAGGGAAGCCACTGGAATTTTGCACAGAAGGAACTGGAAAAGCTGATTCCAAGGTCATTCATCCCTCCCCTGCTACTCAGTTCAAGCCTCCCCTGTCATTTTGCCTAGTTAAGACATTGAAGGTGTCATGGCATATCCCAGTGTCTTCTACCACTGTGTGTAGGCCAGGATTCACTCAGAACTAGGTACAGCACCCAGAATGAGTCAAAAACATCATTTTCAGGCTCCTGAGCAGGGCTGGCTGCCAGAGCCCTCTGCTGCTGCTGTGTCCAGTCCAATACCCAGCCTGGCACACAGAAAGAAGGGGTCCAGCAGGGCAGCAGCCATCCTGCTCACTGGGAAATGCTTCTCCAGGACAGCTCAGCAGGGAAAATATCTCCAAGAACACAGACAGGGTGTGGAGGAGGAGATGTCTCTACAAGCAGGCATGACTTCCTTGAGAGACACAGCTAATCCCATGTTCTTTTTTCAGACACTGTATAACTCCATCAAGAATGAGAAGCTGGAGTGGGCCATGTAAGTATATGCTAAGCATTAAAGGGATAGTGTGTCTTTCCAAGTAGCTGGCAGGTCCTAAGTCATGTTTTCAATCCCAGAATATTTCCTGCCAAGCCCTAAAGTGCTGAAGTCCCTCTGCAAAGACAAATGGAGTTTATTTATGGCTTAGACACAAAGGCAGTTGGGAAGGTTGGTGACAGTCTGTGGATCCATGACCTAAAGGAAGGGAATGCCCTCTTTGTTTACTATTACACTTGTAAAATGCTTGTTCCTCTCCAGGTGCTTCAGAAGTCTTTGCACAAGCAAAGGTCTGGGGTTATTTTGGTCATTGATACTTTCCATCTCTCCCACATGTTGTTTTTTGTTTGTTTGTTTGTTTTTTTCTGGAAATAGTATCAAAGAACCACTTAAGAAGGAAGAGACCTTGTGATATCTCTAGTTCAGCTTCCTCCTCAAAGTATGGTCAACACTGAATTCAGACCAGGGTGCTCAGGGCTTTGTTCAATTTGATCCTGAAACCCTCCAAGGACGGGGAACCCACAGCCCTCTGGATCCACAAACCAATACTTTATTATTATGAGAGTGGCATTTTCCCTTGTCTCTGTCATTTTGACTTCTGCCAACTATCTCTTGTCCTTGTGCCATGCAGTGAGGAGCCCAGCTTTGTCCTCTCAGTAACCCCCTCACACAAGGCTGCCATGAGGTCCCCCAAAGCCATCTCTCCTGTAGATTGAACAAATCCAGTTCTCTCAGCTGTTTCTTACGTTGCAAGTGCTCCAGCCCGCAGGTTTCTTGGCCTCAGCTGAAGTCTCTCACCTTGCTGATGGCCTTTCCTGTGCTGGGGGCCCGGCACAGTTTGCTGTATCACGATACGATGCAGGGAGCGCAGAGCAGACGATCACTTCTCTTCGCCTCCTCACTGTGCCGCTGTTACACAGCCCAGGATGCTCCTGCCCTCTGCTCCTGCCAGGACACGCTGGCTGCTCCCGCTCCTCCTGCACATCACCCGGAGCACCCGGGTGCTCCCGGCCCTCTCAGCCGTGGCCTTGTACCCCTCTTTTTTATGTCATCCACAAGTTCGATGAGATCATCATTTGTTACCCTGAAACGAGCCTGGAACCAGCTGGCAGGGTGGGCTCCATCACAGGGTCACACAGCACCTTCCTCAGTCCTTCTTCCCCTCTCCGCCACTCAGAGCACAGCCCGGGATCATCAGCGAGGTCCCCAACTCCAGAGTCTCTCGAGGAGAAGCCCGTGGCAGACCTGAGCTCTTAAGCTGACACAGGGGACGTTCCTCTCCTCTCTCCCCTCCCTTCTCTCCTCAGTCTTAGACCTCTCTTGTCTCCGGACAGAGCAGGACCTTCTGTGCCATCGCCTCCCATCACCTGCTCTCTTCCTGTACTGCCCTGACCAAACGAAGCATCAGGGGAGGGTTGGATCCTCCCTCCGTGGCTCCCTGGATGTGGCGGCGGGGCCGGTCGCGCGTGGGCTCTGTCGCGAGAGG
This sequence comes from Leptocoma aspasia, assembly GCA_013399835.1. Lineage (NCBI taxonomy): Eukaryota > Metazoa > Chordata > Aves > Passeriformes > Nectariniidae > Leptocoma > Leptocoma aspasia. Next base: position 217,543 of record VXAX01004120.1, read on the forward strand.
GAGCTGCGGGCTGCTTTCTGTAAGGGCACTTGAGCAGCACTGCTGCTGCCTCGGGATGCGCGCTGTGCTTGCACAACGCCCGCCAGCACAGCCCCTGCTCGGGCACATCCCGGGGATGTCACCCTGCCGGGGTCCCGCTGCCGCGGGGCGGCTCCAGCCAGCGCCGTCCCGACCCGTCCCGCCTTTCTTCACCCAGCCCGCGGTGTCCCCGCATCCCTTCTCTCATCCCAGCCCGCCTGGGGCCTGCCTTGCTGCAGGGTGGCCTGCTGGGCTGCAGGCTCAGAGCCCTCAGCTCCTCTGCAGGGGGACAGATGCCCCCTGACGTGGAGGACCTGGTTTTCTGTCAGAGACCTGGCATTGAGTCATAACCTTGCACAGCCAGGAGCCTCTTCTCTCTGCTTGCCTCTGCCTTGTGTCCTTGTCCATCCCAGGCTAGGAGGTGCCCGTGCCCACAGAGCCCACCAGACAGGCAGGTATGTGACCAACGGCAAGGAGCACCCAGGGTTGCAGCCCAAACACCTGAGCCCCTCTAGCTGCCCACCCAGGAACAGTGCCTGGGCTCTGCCTGAGCCCCAGCACTCCTGTGGGAGCTGAGGCTAAGAAATCATCCTTCTCTTCCAAGAGGTATCTGATGCTTTGGCCATCTGCTTGCTGCAGGTGAGGAACTGTGTTTTACTGCTCACATCCCAGCCAGTGGATTCATTGAGGGTCAGTCCTCAGCTGAGGTTTGGTCCCAGTCTGATCTGCAACCTGAGGTGACCACTCATCCCATTTAGACATTGACATGTATCAGACAGGGCAGAAAAGGCCTCTTTGCTCTTTTTCCTTCATGTCCCAGGGACACTGGGACCTACCACTTCCCATACAAGTTCTACTTTCTTTGTGCCAGAGTAGGTTCATCTCCTGAATGTCTGCAGATCTTCTGTTCCTCAGAGATGCAGAGGACATTCCTAAAGGTACTTCACTGTCTAGGAGGCCCCAGCCATTGCCTTTCAGCAGCTGAGAAATGCTGAAATCCTCCTTAAGCTCTGGCTTTAGGGCACAGAATTGGAGGCTTTGCCTGTGAAAGATTTGTAGTCCTCAGCATGGGCTGCCTGCAGTTTCTTGGTGTTCAGACAAGCACCCAGTCCCTTACCTGTTCTGAGTGACCTCACAGTGGGACCACTGGGACAGTTACCTGCCACCCCCACTCCTCCCAGCTCAGACCAACACTATTGGCACTCTCTCTGTTATGGTCCTGACATCTCCTTCCTTTTTCTTTCTCTGACCAGACCTGTAACAAAAACCCTAAACCCAAAGCAAATAGGGCTGCTTTGCACTGCGACCAAACCCACATCTCCTGTGCTGAGTCTCTTCTCTGGTTTTGTTTCCAAGTGACGAGGACGAGTTGAGGAAATCACTCTCGGAGCTGGTAGATGACAAATTCGGAGCCAGCGCAAAGAAAGTGACAAGGATTGTTGACAGCAGCAACCCCTTCCTGGACATCCCCCAAGCGCTGAACGCTGTCACCTACAAGCACGGCGTCCTCACCCGGAAAACCCACGCAGACATGGATGGGAAGAGAAGTACGTGATCAGGGACAGGGACAGGGACAGGAGAGGTGCCCCAGGCAGTCCCAGAGCCTTGCCCTGGCTCTCCTGATGAAGGCATTTCCTCACCACATCCCAGGCAACACAGGAAAGATCCCCATAAGTGCTAGGACAGAGGAAAAGGAGGGTGTTTTGAGGCATTTGTAGATATGAGTGTTTTCAGGAAGCCTCAGTGTTCCCTTCTCACTGCTAAGGAATCTAACCCAGACAGACCTGGTCCTCCATCCTGTTCCTGGGCGTAATCCCAAATCCCAGTCTCTGAGCAGTGGGGGAAGGCTGGTTCCTCAGCAGCTGTCCATTCCAGCCCTGACCCTGGGGACAGCCTGGCCTGCCAAGCTTTGCTCCTCTCCATGTCCTGCCATGTGCTGGCTGGGCAGCAGAACACCCCATAGCTCTGCCACCAGCATGTGGCATTACAGGAAAGGTAAAGGTATTTGGGAACTGTTAACGAGCAGAGATTAATTAAACCTTGGGTAATTCCTTTTGCTAATTGATATGATTGGCCCAGTCACTGCAGCTGATTAAAAAGTCTTGAGTAGAGATTACCACCAAAGGCCTCCCTTGCTTCCAGCACCTTCTTAATAGCCCGTGCTTGGAGGATCAGCTGTCTGGTGGTGATGTGGATGGCTCTCCTCATCTCCCACCCCTCTCCAGCTTCTGCCAGGCTCTCTGTCCCCAAGCCCATCGAGATGCTAAGGCTCCCTCCTCAGAGGAATAGAAGCTGCCTTATCCAGCTGCTCAATTCCAAGCAGAGGAGCTCAAGGAATGTCTCTCCTCTCCAAGCATTAGGTCCAAGTAACATGAACCTGGGTTTGGAGGAGCAGAGACTTCCTGCAGGTGTCCACTGGTACCCCTGTACCAGCTCATGTCTGGCTCTGACCTGCCTGTGTTCCTGCTGGGAGGCTGCAGAGCCCAGCCACTGTCCCTCAAACACCTGTCCCTGCTCACAAACCACTCGTGAGCAACAGCCTGGAGGTGTGGGAGCTCTGGGCATCAGCGAGTGCCTGTGCTGGGTCAGGAGAAGGGTTGGGTTTGCCTGGAAGGTCAAGCAGCACTGGCAGACATGTACAATCAAATATTCTTCCCTTTTTAGCTCCCAGAGGAAGAAGAGGTTGGAAGAAATTTTATGCTGTGCTTAAGGGGACCGTCCTTTATTTACAAAAGGTAACCATGGGGGACTCTCCCCTTTGCTGTCTCCAAAGCAGTCATGCAGCCACACACCCAAGCAGAGCTGAATCCATGTCCTAACTCATGCATGGACATCAACAGAGCTCCTCCAGAGACCAGAGCTGGAGGATGCTCTCACCTTTGCTGGTGGTGTTCATGCTCAGGGCACTATTCACAGCCTGAAAGGGAACCCTGAAGGAAGAAGCATGAAAGAGGAAACACAGATTTCTGCAGAAGGATCCCAGTAAGTAGGAGCTATTGGGGAAGATGAATGAACAGGTGATATAGAATAGGTGAAATAGGATGTTGGGGAGAAATTAAATAGGAAGGTGAAGAGGTGGAGCACCTGACCAGTCTTATCCTGCCTATAGTTTTATTTGCCAGCATAAATCTGATTATGCACAGCTTTATTGTGTCTGGCATAGGAAGCCAGCTGATGTAATATTTTTGGGTTTCACTAAGGCTTTTGATAGTGTCTCTCACAGGATCCTTCTGGACAGAATGTCCAGCACACAGCTGGATAAACACATCATGTGGTGGTTGAGCACCTGGCCCATGGGTTGGGCACAAAGGGTGACAGTGGCTGGGGTGACATCAGAATGGTGACCTGTCACTAGTGGGGTTCCACAGGGCTCCATCCTCTGCCCTGTGCTCTTCAACATCTTCATAAATGACTTGGACATGGGACTCAGGGGAATACTGAGTAAGTTTGCAGACAATACTAAACTGAGAGGAGCTGGTGACTCCCTTGAGGGCAGAGACCCTGGACAAATGAGAGGACTGGGCAATCATCGATGGTATGAAGTTTAACAAAGACAGTGCTGGACTCTGCACCTGGGACAGGGCAATCCTGAATGCACAGACAGACTGGGGAATGGGAGGCTGGACAGCAGCTGTGGAAGGGCACCTGGGAGTCCTGGTCCATGGCCAGTTGAATATGAATCAGCAGTGCCCTGGCAGCCAGGAGGGACCTCTGTGCCCTGGGGACATCAGGCCCAGCATTTGGATAAGGCTCTCAGACACAGGGTGGGGTTGTTGGAGTGCCCTGTGCAGGGCCAGGAGTTGGAGTTGATGGTCTTTGTGGGCCCCTTCCAGCTCAGAAGAGTCTTTGATTCCATGGTTCTATGCTGAAAATTTATATTCTTCAGGATCTTGATGACCTGGGTCCTTCCGTGAGCTGTCAAGTGACACTTTGTGCCCCTCTTCATCTCTGCTCATTGTGTAACCTCCTCCAGCCAACACAAGTGTAATTCCCAGGTCCTCATGGGACACAAAGTCACCATGGAATAGCTTCCCTGAATGCTCCAGCATTCAGCTCTCTGGCACTTGAATGCTTGGAGGATTTGCTGGAAAGTCTTTTCTGAGGGAAAATCCGAGGTGACTGGATAGGGGCTCACTTGAATGTCAGTGTGAGCCAGGCCAGGATGCCAAATGTCTGTTCATCATCAGTATAACCCACTGAACTAGTCTGAACTACCTGAGCAACACACGCTGTGCAGTAACCCATTGAACTCACCTTGCTGGAGCAGCACTCCCCGTGGGTAGATGCTCCTGCCTATTGCAGCATTATCGCCACAGCAATGAGAGTAAACAAACATTGGATTATATAAGAGAGGCAGAAAGATCCTTGGGGCAGCAGGGAGTTGTGACTCAGAGCTCGTAGCACACCCCAATGCCTCTCGTGTTTCTCCAGGTCCTGTGGCACACGGCAAAAGCCAGCAGAAATCTGGCAGCAGCCAATCCTAACTCCCAGTGTGGGTTGCTCTTAGCCCAGTGGTGTTTTTACAGCTGTGCCACTCTCTCCTGCAGCTTAGGGAAGCTGCAGCACACAGGGGAGCCCAGATCTCCTCCAGCCATCTAAGTGTGGTGTTCTTCAAGCCAGCAGAACTCTTCTCGCCCCTCAGCCCTTGTCTCATTACACATCTTCACATGGAGCCCACCAGAGTCCTCACACTGACCCATGGGTTATACATGAGTATTTAACTTGTACAGAGTCACCATCAACATTTCATTGTATGGCACATTTTCTGCAGGGGAGGGGGGGGAAAAAGACATTTTAACTATCACAGAACCATTTAGATCGAAATGAATTTTCTACCAAGGACTTCTCTTGGGATCAGTCTGATGAGAGGGTGTATATTGAGAATGAAATACACTTTCAGGATGGAATTTTCTTCCCTGGCAGCAGAAGGAGCTGTGAAGCCAACACTGAGTGTCATTGCTGCTGCTGGGGCAGAGGGGTTGGGCCTTCTTTGCTGTACAAGGCTTGCAGCAGTAACCACTCATTAACAACGTTCATTATGTTTGTCTGAGGTGTTCAGGATTTAAAAAGAGAGCAAGGATGAGGCTGACACAGCAGTGAGGAGATCAATGCTCTTATCTCAATGACCTTCAGGATCAAATGGTTCAGAGACTGAGGGCTTTCTTTATGGACAAGGACTGAAGGAGCAAAACACCCAAGGTTTGGCTGCATTATGAAAGTGTCTGATAAATAAGAGCCATGACTGATGAGTAATTAGCAGGAGGGACCAGAATTGCCAAGGATGCCCCAAGGAAGTAGCGTTTGGAACAACAACAAAAATAAACCAAAGGAATGTTTGGGCAAAGGATTTGGGGAAGAGGGGTTTCTTACTCGTGAGCTGCTGCCAGACTGTATTATAATCCTCTCCAGGGAATTCCTTGGGCTTGGCTACAGAGAGTGTCTATCAGGCTTGCAGAGACAGGACAGAAGGATGTGAACATGAAGACAAAGTCCTTGCCCTGTCACTTGCAAACATTCCCAGCACCACAACAGAGAGTGGATAAACATCCACCTGCCCTGTGGATCCGTGGTGTCATTTCTTGCCTGTGGGGTGGTTTGCAGAACAAAGGAATTGCACAATACAGGAAGGAAGTGGTGTGCCAGCCTCCCAAGCTCTCAGCAGAAGACAACTGCAGATAAACATAAGGTAGAACCTTGGCTGAGCATAAATCACTGGGGAAAAATTTTCTGATGGGAAAAGAGGAGAAAGGATCTGCTTCTAGAACCACCTGATGTCATGGAGCACAGATTCAGCCTGTTCCACTTTTCTGCTCAGACCAAATTAAGGATCTAGGCTTTAATAGTAAATTCACGTAAGTTGAGCAGGGAACTCCATTTGGTTTTGAGGAGCAAGTGGAGTATAAATAAGACTGAGAGGTAGAGGGAAGGTGGGAAGAAGGAGGGGATGGGTAGGTGGATGTGTTGAAAGGAGGAATGGCCAGACACAAAGAGACGTGGCCATAACACAGGCAGAAGGGTGGGTGGACAGGTAGAAGTCAGTCTGACAGAAGCAATTCAGGCAGCAGCCATAAACCTGCTGATGAGGAGATGTCACATGTCATTGACTCGCTGGTGTTAATTGCTGGATCAGCATGTTCTAGCACAGTCTGCTGAAGCAATTGCTTGATCCCCTAAAGGGATGCAGCAGAGTCTGGAGGAAGAAATGCAGGCTTGGGAGCAGGGCACACCTCTCCTGTGCACTAATCTGCTCTGGGCACTGACTCACTCCATGGCCCTTGGCAACTTACTTCACCTCTGTGAAATGGGGATAATAACCCTTAATCACCACACATAGAGGGGGGTTAAGAAAAATGATGGAGAGCTATAAAGCACGAGGTGCTTTTATACAGAAGTGCTTGAAAGGGTGCAGGTCTTCCCACAGGTTCTGTCCCCAACCAGGAAGGGGTTCCCAGCACAGCCCTGAGCCACAGGTACTGTCCTGTGCAGGCAGGACCTTGCCAAGAGCTCTGGGGAGGGCCAAGATCTTGCCTAGACTGAAAAGGGTGCAGGGGCTCATTTTCCTAAGTAAATGGTTTGTTTAGGATGGTAGATGTGAGGTGAAGAAAAGAAAGAAGAGGAGAAGCCACTCACAAGCCAGAGCATGAGGAATATCTGTCAGTCCATGTCCATATTCCCAGCACTGCCCAGGGCTGGTTCTGAGGCCAGAGGAGAGGGCAGCAGAACTGATACACTGGGCTCCCCCACCCCATCCAGGTGCTCTACAAAGGCAGGCACAACAGCTGGATGCCTTTTCTTGGCAAAACAAGCTTTGAGATTAGTTGTGGATCTGCTCACAGAAGTAGGCAGCAGTGACCCAAAGGCACCAGGATCTCCCAGAATGATCAGCCAAACATGCCATTGTGACCACCTGGCACTGGGATGAGCCTCCTGGAAGAGCCATCCCAAGCAGGGAGCCTCCAGCACCACTCACTCCTGTGAACAGCAAGGCATGGGGTAGAGAGAACCTGCTTCGTTCAGCCTCACCTTGATTTACTGGGCCCAGCATTAGAAAAAGAAGATTGGATTTTTCCTTACACCAGCACTGATGCCTGCGAGCCTGAAATCCATGGAGGCAATACTTGATGATTCCATTCAAGATGAGGATCTGCATTAGTCGAAGCACTCAGCAGCTGTGGCAATTTCCTCTTGTCACACGCCATTAAGCTGGGCTATTTTTACTGTATTTTCAGAAAGCTTATTTTGAAATAAGAGATCATGGGCAGCACAGTCAGATTTATTCAAATCCAGAGAGCTTCAGCCTTGGAAAAATATCCCAAATTGAAGTCTCTCCACAATACATAAGGCCTGAGGAGCAATGCCTTCCTCAAGCAAATATTTCTCTTCCAGTGGGGTAACAGATTAGGTCTTCACAAGGCAAAGCATGTGTTATCCTTGGCAAAAAAAGGCTGATGGCCCATCCCTCTGGCTACTGAGAGCACCACAATGACAAGGTCATCTGTACTGCCCGCCTGAGTGTCTCACCACATAGAATGCCTGCAGCACCCAGCCTTCCTCCGTTGGAAAGCCAGGGCTTTTCTTTGGGAGTCACCATCCCCAGGAACCTGTGGCAGACATTTGTGGGTGGGCCCATGGCATTTTTTTTGTACCAGGCCAAGTTTTATATGATGAGCACAGTATGGCAACCACTCTCCTGGATGGGATGGTTGCTTATTTCCCATAGGGAGCAAGAGTTGGGGAGCCACATCCATGGGCTGGGGAGTGCTGGTCTTCAGAGCTCTCAAGAGGGGAAACCTTTCTGCCCCTACACCAGAGAACAGCCCCACTGACCAGGGTTACCATCCCAGAGACTGCAGCACAGCTTTTCCCTGAACAGCTGCATTTGTATCACTTGGACATGGGAAACAGAAAACTTAATCTTTTTGCAAATCTGCAGAACAGTTCTGGCTTGGAAACTAAGGAAGGCTTGGGATGTATAGACCATCATCACCAGACAGACCTGCCCTGGTGCTGACAGCCAAGGGCAGTCAAGGAAAGCAAAATATAGAGCACATTGTAGCACTGTAATGACCAGGGCAAGGCAGGGCCTTCCAGGGACACCCTGTCCTGGCATGGCCTCTAACGTGGCTGGGGTGGTGGTTTGCTTTAGCCAGGGCCAGGTTCTTTTCACCAAGTTCTTTTTTCACCTTTCCATGCATCCATCTGTCCATCCTTGTCATCCCACCATCCAACTGGTTGAGCTGGCAAGGGTGCAGAGTGGGAGGCAGGATATTGCATTAAGTGACTGGGAAGGTAAAAGGGTAAACACAGGATTGACAGAACGTTTTTTGCTAAAAAGCATTGTGCCAAGATCCTCATTTCAGGGTCCCATGTTTGGTATTTTCTACCTTTTTATAAAATATAAACGTATACAGTTACTGCTACGTTCCCTACTTGCATGAAGTTGTCCTTCAGTGGAGAAAGTAAAGCAGGAATACAGGGAATGCTGCTGCAATTTGCAAATGCCAATCTAAGGAATTACAGGAGAGACCATGCCAAAGGAGCACGTGTACTAAAGGGAGACCAAACCTGCTTCAGGGGGGCCACACTCAGACTGGCAACTGGCCACCAGGCCCCACAGCTGTACAGAGATGCACTGGTTGCAGGGGTGCTGCTGTTCCAGGGCTACCTTCCTCCACACAAAGGTGTAGTGATAGGACAAGGAGCAATGGGTTTAAACAGAAAGAGGGAAAATTTAGGTAGATAGAAGTAAAAAATTCTTCCCTGTGAGGGTGGTGAGGCCCTGGCACAGGTTGCCCAGAGCAGCTGTGGCTGCTCCATCCCTGGAAGTGTCCAAGGCCAGGTTGGACGGGGCTTGGAGCAACCTGGGATAGTGGAGGGTGTCCCTGCCCATGGCAGCGGGTGGGAGTGAGATGAGCTTTGAGGTCATTTCCAGCCCAAACTGTTCTATGAGTCTGTGAAGCTGCAGCACCAGGGCAGGTGCTCATTGATATCCTCTGTTGATTGGGAGTTGCATCCTGGTTTGAGCTCTGCACTGTGGGGAAAGCTCTGCAGAAACCTGGCCCTGCCTTGGTGCCTCCCCACAAAGCCTCAGGCATGTGCTGTGTTAGAAATAACTATTGATAATTATGTTTAGAACTTTCATCTCCTTCTTTACATCTTCCCAGTGAACTTAATGATGGAAGCAGTTGCCAGATGTTAATTATTATCATTATCAGCTCCTAGCATTTACTGTACAAAGCAGTGCTTTTCCTGGTCTCGGCACTCTGTGATTATAGCACAGGGAGAAAGGCAGGTTCATTAAAGCAGCCCACAAATGTTAGTGTTGTCATTATCCAATTAACGTTCCTCTTCACAGGATGAATATAAACCTGACAAAGACCTCTCTGAAGTGGATCTGAAAAATGCCATCCGTGTGCACCACGCCTTAGCCACAAAAGCCTCTGACTACAGCAAGAAGTCCAACGTGCTCAAGCTGAAGACAGCTGACTGGAGAGTCTTCCTCTTCCAGGCCCCGTGAGTCCCAGCCCTCCCTGCAGTGCCTGGGTGGGCAGCCTGACCTCCAACCTCTGCCAGACTCCCTCTGACCTGGCCAGATCAGCACACGCAGTACAGGGCACACCTGGGGGGAGGAAGGAGCTGAGGGTCGTTTCTGCAGGGCTGTACAAAGGATTTGGTCATAGGTCACAGTTTCTTGGTAGCTTTGCGCCAGTCCTTGAGGTCCTTCCCAGCTGTCACCAAGGCAGGCTGAGCAGGATGGGCTGGGATATGCAGGGCTGAGTGAAAGGGCTCCTCTTGCTTACTTCTGTTGGACTATTCTGGAAGGGAGAACATCTGTGGGGTGCAGGTGATGATTCCCCTTGTCAGCTTTTAATGGGGAAACCATCTAAACCTCCTTAAAGCAGTCTCCCCAGCCAGGGTAGATGTTTTATCTTAGTCCATTGCTGAGGAATGTTATGGTGTTAATAAGTGTCAAATGTGATGAAGTCATCTTCTGTCTCAGTTTTTCATATCTTCTGCTGAGAGAGGTGATGTCTGTAGGCTGGGCTGGGGCACTAATGTCAAGCTAAAGCTTGACATCTGAATTTGTGCAGCAAAGATCCACTTGAAGGCTTGGGGGAGCAGTGTCTGGACAGATTTGATGAAGGACCCTGGGCAGTGTCTCATGAATGACATAAATGACATCCTGCTCTGTGGAACCTCTGCTGTGTGGCTGTCACTCTCCTAAGAGCAGGACATCCTTGGCCCTGGCCTCTCCACAGCTCCTCAGGAATACAACCAGAGCTGATGTGGAAGGTAGGACTGCCCTGGCTTTGAGAGGCAGACAGCAGCCCTGAAATCATCAGGGGACTGTAGAGGAGCCAGTTAGACAGTGTTTCCCTCTGTTCATAACCTGGCACAGAAGTGGCATCAAAGCAAGGACACTGATGGCCTACCTGAGCCTGGGTGGCCCTGGGGCCGTTGTCAGCTGTTGTCTGGTCCTGGTTCAAGAGCATTTACAGACTCCCTCTCTCTTCTCCCCTCCTCCATAACAGAAGTAAGGAAGAAATGCTCTCCTGGATCCTGCGAATCAACCTTGTTGCTGCCATTTTCTCTGCTCCAGCCTTCCCAGCTGCAATCTGCTCCATGAAGAAGTTCTGCCGGCCTCTCCTGCCTTCATCCATGACCAAGCTGTGCCAGGTAATGTGTGAGAGAAGGAGTGGTGGAGGGGTGCCCAGTGCTCAGCGAGCCCTTCAGCTCAGGGTGAGCCCATCTGCAGGTTCCCCTGTTCCTGCCTGAGGGACACACTCAGTGCTCAGTGCAGGAACAGGGCAGTGGAGCGGGCAGCTTGGACAGATGTGGAAAATCCTGGCACCTGGCCAGTGCTTCTTTTGCAATGGCTGTAAACAGCCCTATGCACATACCTGCCTGTTGGTTCTGGGTTGTTTATTGCTCTTTGCCCATCACATCCCAGCACCTTCCTGCTGCCAGAGTAGAAACAGCAGAATAGCTCCAGAGTTGATGCTGCAGAGTCCAGCAGCCCAGGTTTGGTTTATATCATGGCATCCTCTTGTTTCTGGAGCTCAAAAATCACAGACAAAAGGGATGTCTGAGTTCCAGTGAGTAGGGAAGGTTTTCTGGAAACAGGGGGGCACAGTGCACCAGGCTCAGCTAACCAAGAGCAGTGCCATCCAAAGAGTAGCTTTTGTTTCCCTTTCCAGGGAAGGCCCAACATGCCTTAGCACTTCCAAAAAGTAGGGACACACTGCCACTGCCCTCCAGCAAAGGGGAGGACAGCCTGAAATGTCAGGGCAGACACAACTCCTGTCTGCTGAGACAGATGTGGCCAGATGGTCACCTTTGTCAGAGCCCAGATGGGGAGGGTACTTCTATCTCCAAAAAGAGCAGGATGAACAGCTCTTGGGACAGTGCTGCTTCTGCCTGGCTGTTACAGGATGCATGTTACAGGAGCAGTTTGTGCTTATGATGCCAAAGGTGCCTCGGTGCCAAAGAAATCCACTCTTGGCACTTGAGATACCTGAGTTTTGCTCTTACTCCAGTACCTGTGTTTGAGCTGCTCCTTATCAGATGAATTTGCAAGTGCACCACACACCTTTGGCTGCAGCACAGTAGCTGAGCTCACGCCCTTGCAGAGAGAGTTCCCCCAGCCACAGGCAGGAGGAGCACTCGGGTGCTGCACTCCCACCTTTTAATACCTGACACGCTTCTCTCGGCAGGAGGAACAGCTGAGGTCTCATGAAAATAAAATGAAGCAGATTGCAGACGAATTAGCAGAGCATAAATTACATCCTGTAGAGAAGAGCCTCAAGTCAAAAGAGGCTGAGGAATACAGACTCAAAGAACATTACCTAATATTTGAGGTAAAGGAACTTTCATCTTTTCTGTGATAAATGGTACCTTGGCTGATTGAGGAGAACAGAGCTCCAGAGTGGGTGCTGTGAGTCTGGGAGAGCGTGAAAGGAGAGAGAAGGACAAGGGTTCCCAGGCTGGATGGGTGTCTTGGGGCAGCAACAAGCCTCACTGTTTTGCACTGAAGCTGAAAAAAGACATAAAAGCCATTTCCTTCCCTCTGTGATTTCCAGCCAGAAGAGGGGAAAACTGACAAGAGAAAGAAAGTCTTCCTTTACTGTGCCAAATTTTGACATTTCCTCAGGTCCCAAGTACGAGAGTGGTTCAGTTCTCAGTGTGACTCAGTCTTTTTCAGCAACATCAATAAAAAGCAAAGGGAATCCCTGGGAGAATTAATCCTGTTTTGCTGCAACCATTTTTGTAAATAAAGCCAAACACAGTGCTACAGCTGATTACAGACCCTTTGAGGGTCTGTAATCAGCATGTAAATAAATTTAACTCCCTGTAAAGTCTGAGAAGCATTTAATTGTGGGAGGAATGGGGTATTTTGTTCCAGTGAGAGTTGAGCAGAAGGTGTGGTTCCTGCCACATAGGTGTCAGTGGGAAGGGACTGCTGGAGGCCTCTAGTCTTGCTTCAGCAGGAACTTGGATTATTCCTAGTTTTAGCCTGGACTGAGCGTGCCATTTAGTGGCCGAGCCCCAAAAATCACTAAGGATGGAAATATCCCACCTCCCTCGTGCCAGGGCTGCACCATCCTCTTGTGTAACACCCAGCCTGATTCTCCAAAGCCACAGCTGCTGGTTCTCTTGTCTTTGTACCAACCTTCCAAATAGTTGCTGCTGCCTCCCTTTTCCCAGCATCTGGTTTTGGATGCCTGCAGAGAAGTCTCTATCTAAGCTTTTCTCTGGACTGCCTTTTCAGTCTTCAAGGAGAAGCTGGCACTTCCAGGGCATAATTCATCTCATCTGTCTTATGAGATGTGCTCCAGAAATGCTTGTTTCTTTGTGCTGACAAAGAAGCCAGCACAGGCTGCCTCTGAGATGTTAAGAGAAAGGATGGGTATTACACAAGTCCCCAAAAGATCCCATCTAGCATAGGAACAAAGGATCCAGGCAGAGAGGATGCCTCCCTTTATGCTGTGCTCTGTGAGGAGCATTGGGGGCACAACTCAGCAGCAAGAACTGAACCATTGGATGGAAACAATGACAAGCAGAAGTATTTTAACCAATCAAGGCGAGCTCCTAAATCAGGAAGCAGCAGGTCTGTTGATCTCATTTTGCCCCCAGTATCCTCCTTATACAATCACAGTGGCAGCCAAGGCCTGTAAAAGCAACTGGAAAGTCCTACACACACCCACACACACCCACACACACCTCTCTCCTCAGACCTTCGAACAATCAGGCTTTGCACAGATCAGGCTTTGTGCTGGGGTTAAATTTGTGGGATGTGACTAGCGGGATGCTGATGGTATAGGATTGGGTTTTCCTGCAGTAGCTGATGGAATTGTTTCTGCGTGCCACACACACACCATGGCCTGTCCCTGTTCCCAGGCTCTCTGTTCCCTCTTTCCCTGCAGAAGAGCCGCTATGAAACATACATCAACCTGCTGTGCATGAAGATAAAAGTGGGGACAGATGACCTGGAGAGGATTGAGACCAGTTTCTTCAAGGTGGAAGCCGACGACCTCGCTTTGCGGAAGACGCATTCCAGCCCTTCCTTGAGCCAAGGGCACATGTCCATCAGCTGTAAGGCAGAAAAGGACATTTTAGAGCAGAACACTTAACAAGGAACATGTGCACAGGGGGATGAACCGGTGATGCTCTGCGCTCCTGGACTTAGATTGATGAGCACAATTTTACTTAGGAAATTATACGAGCAAAACTGTAGACATGTATGACATGGGGATTGCTCTAGTGAAAGAAATCAAAGAAGCTTTAGTTGACACTCTCTGAGAATGCTCTGGCATTTCAGCATCATCTCTTCTTCATTCCCAACTGCACCAGTGGCTTTTCTTTCCCTCCTGCTGCAGCCTGCACAACAAAGGGATATGCTGGTTCTTCAAGGGCTGGGTTGCTCTTTCCTCCACCCGCCCTGTCTCTCCTCCTTCCCTCCCTGGNAAGGAAACTTTAACCTGGGTTTTTAACCTCAGTGTGCAAGTGAAGGCAAGCTGCCTGGGGAAGACACTAGGGACGTGGAGGGTCTGACCAGCCCACCAGGATGTTCTAAAAAAATGGAGTAGCTGTGTATCTTTTGTTTTTTTTTTTCTTTTTGTCCTTTTTTTACTCGAATGGAAATCCCACCTGGCTTTGCTGTGGAACATCGCTCTCCCATTCCTGCTTATTCAGACAAACTGCCCAAGTGGCTGCTGGTTTGGCAGCCAGGGGATCCACCACGCTGGG
>VXAX01004120.1:232008-391746 GCA_013399835.1 Leptocoma aspasia
CTCTCCTCCTTCCCTCCCTGGAGTCCCCAGCGGTTCATGGTCACAGTGCAGGACAGAGATGGCATCTGTGGCACCACCAGCGCTCCCAGAGAAGGGCACAGGGTGGCAGGGGCACGTCCCTGCCCTGAGAGGAGCACGGCGGGACAGGATGGGTGTCATGAGCTGGTCACCGACCAGGCGAGAGGCGTCTTCAGCACGGCAACGTGGGAACCTCACCTGCCCAGGGCAGGAGAAGACTGAAGGGCCCTCTGTCACCTTATCCTTCTTTTTTATATATATATATACATATGAATATATATAAATAAATATATATATATATAAGGAAACTTTAACCTGGGTTTTTAACCTCAGTGTGCAAGTGAAGGCAAGCTGCCTGGGGAAGACACTAGGGACGTGGAGGGTCTGACCAGCCCACCAGGATGTTCTAAAAAAATGGAGGAGCTGTGTATCTTTTGTTTTTTTTTTTTCTTTTTGTCCTTTTTTTACTCGAATGGAAATCCCACCTGGCTTTGCTGTGGAACATCGCTCTCCCATTCCTGCTTATTCAGACAAACTGCCCAAGTGGCTGCTGGTTTGGCAGCCAGGGGATCCACCACGCTGGGTTCGAGGCACACCTGGAGCTGTGTGCAAGCTCCAGCAGAACCTTTGTGTGCAGGAGTGATCCCACCTGGCCATCCCTGCTGTATTCCTCCATCCTGCGATGCACATGCTGTACTCTTTTAAGTGGGAATTGTGTTTCTGTTCCTTTCTGCTGTCTGTGGTCCAATGATTTACTGTTGTGCTGAAGTGATTCCTCTGCATTTCAATGCCATGTCTGTCCTCCCACACTTTATTTATTTCACTGTTTTGTTTGATCCTTTATCTCAGATTGCTTTTCTTTCCCCTAGGTGCGTTCACAGTAATCAAGTTCCAGTTTTGAAGGATCTTGTAGCTGCTAATTACAGTCATTTATTGTTTATATTTTGCAGCATTTTTTAAACAAACAAAATAAGATTTATTTGGACCTTCAGTGTTTGAGAGCCTATGGACTACTGTTTTCCATGACAGCTCATGACACTAAAAACCTCTTCCCAAACGCCTCTTCTTTTATCTCTGTTTCTTTGTACAGTTTGATAGTTTATTTGAAATGATGCACTAAGAATCATGTAAAAAAAGAATAACAATAAAACTGAATCTGTTGGTAAAGAGAATTGGTCTGAAGCATCGTTCCACCATGTGCTGGATTGATCCCAGATTTCACAGCACCAGGAGGCCAGGCTGATTCAGATATCCACCAGCACCTGATGCAGAAAAGCCAGGATCCTATGGACAGACAGGACCAGAAAACATCAATGCCTTTCCACAAGAGGGTACCAGCCCACCCATGCCCCTGGATGGTTCTGGAGCAGGTGTGGATAGATGGGCTGCTTTGGGAACACAGTCAAGTAACTCTTCCCTCTGTCTGGTGCATCCCAGGTGTGTCTGTCCACATACAGCCTAGAGATTTATGGGAGCAGAAAGGTACCAAGCCCTGCATTAGTGACTGGGGATGATCTCACAACAGTTCCCAGAGGAGTCTGTGGCTGCTTCTCCAAGGCATCATTGCTTCTGTGTCAGGTATTGTACAGACATTCCTTGCACCGAGGACCTCTGAGATGTTCCTACTCACATGAAGTGTCTGGTGCTGAGACTCTCACAGTGGAAGTCCAGAGGAAAGCTGGGCCCAACTCCTTGTCTCCAAAATCCCAGGTAATATTTTGTATTTCAATCTTCCCTTTCTGAGCATCCCTTCCAGCGGGCAGTGACATCTCCAGTGTGTTTGAGCTGCCACCAAGAGCAGCTCAGCCCCCTGGTTGGAGGTGCCAGTCTGCCATCCTCAGCTGGGAGCAGCTTGCAGAGAAAAGCAAGATCTTGCAAAGTCTCCTCTGGGCAGCAGGAAAGAGACTCAGGGCTGTGATACTGAACACCCAGTGGATGTGGGAAGGGGTGGCAGCTGATGTCAGACAACACTTGGCAACACAGCTCAGAGTATTAAACTTGCTGAGTACCTGCAGTCCTGATCCAGATGCACAGGCATGTGAAAATGTGTTGACAGCATCTTACCTACATGGGGGCAGAGCCAAAAATGCCTCGTTTGACCAATCCACAGCCTCAGCTTGTGACTTGGAAGAAAATAGGTTTTTTCATTCCTTTTTTCCCTCTCTGGAGGTCAAAGACTCAGCCACCCACCACTAAGAGAGAAGAGCAGCATCTCAGAGGAATTAGGAAGCCACGTCCTTTTCTCCTCCTGGAGTTACTCAGATGCACTTTCTGCTCATCCCCAGCCTGTGCCAGCCCCTCCAGCAGGCACCACAACTGCTTTGGGTCTCACACAACCTCACTTGGCAGTGGTGGTTCAGCCTGACCTCCCTGCCAGGCCGCTTGTCCTGGACACAACCACATTCATTTTAGAGGGATTTCTTTGTGGGGGAGACTTTGTGACCCCAAAGCCAGGGTCCAACACTCTTCTCCTATTCGTGTCACTGATCTGTGTCAGCAGAGCAACTCCTTCCCCTCTGGGAAGGGCATTAAAGGCACCATGCATGCAGAGCAGAGCTGTCAGGAGGCTTTGGTGGCTCCCCCACCTGTGAAAATTGCTGTAAAATATTTACGGCAAAACCCTAGGAACACGCACGGCTGGAAATGAGGGGTCTAAAAATAAACCAGCTGGGGAAAAAAGAGAGAGATACAGGCTTCCTTCAGAGGCAATTGGAGAGAAAATTGAGGTAGCGTAACTGCCTCTAAATATAGAACACAATTATGGGAATCAAGGGGCACGTTTAACAAAAAAATCACCACAAAGAATCCTGAGGCTGCCATGGCTCAGAGCTAGTGGTGTCTCAGCAGATGCAGAACATCACAGATCCCTGCAAACCATGGAGCAGGGGAATATTCCCCTGTGCAGGGCAAACCCACAGCTCCCCTCCGAGGGACCCAGAGAGATTCCTGGTGGGGATCAGCTGCATTGAGCACACCCTGAGATGTGGCCACGTGGTTGTTTTGCATGCCAGGGAGACCCAAGACCTTCTTGTAATGCAGATGCTGCCGTGCCAGCCTTGGGGGGACTTCTCCATGAGTGGAGCTCACAGATCCTGAGGAGAGCCAGGCAGGGAGATGGGGCTGCTTTGGGAAGCCAAAGCCACCCGATCTCTCTCTTCCACGTGTCTGGTTTCCCCAGGGATCAGCCTTGGTGATCATCCACGTGTCTCTTCCAAGGGGTTGGGTGTTCTCTGCCCATTTCTGTCCATCTCACCTTGCTCTGGGAGCCACTGGAGGAGCTAAGATGGATCAAAGGCAAGGGGGAGCTGGGGCATGTCCCAAGAGTAAGGGGAGGGTGGAGAGCTGCACTGCTGCCTTCATGCAGCCAGGCTTGGGGTGCACGGAAGTGGGCACGATGTGTCCAAAGGCAAATGTCACCCAAATCAGGACTTGACCCTACCACCTTTATCCCCAGGTCTAGTCACCTAACACCTCCATAGCTGTTGGGTGACATGGGCTGTGTGGCAGGAGGGCAGGATCCTTCAGCCTTTAACCTTCTGGGAAACCAGTGTTGAGATGTCTTCATTCAGGAGGGAGTGCTGAGCCCTCTGGTCTGTCTGGAGGCCCCACAGGACATGCAATGAATGTTTGGGGTGGCCTGTGGCACAGCTGGGTCAGCTCCAGGGCAATGGGCGTCCTGGGGGGTTTGGAGCAGGAGAAGCTCAGGATGTGGGTGTGCTTAGCCTGGCCTCCAGCATGGGCAGCATTGTGAGGGCTGGGGAGTTCTGTCACAGCTCTGGGCATTCATAGAATGATTTGGGTTGGAAGGGACATTAAAAACCATCTAGTTCCAACCAGATAAGATAGTTCCAACCTATCCATTTCAATAGGGTTGACTCACTGTAACAGATCCCTCTCCTGTTAAGTGAGTTCAGCTGGGACTTTTGGATACCTGTTCATGTCACTGAGCAGGAACAGGGGAGTGAGTTCTGAGCTGGATGGAGCCATGGGTGCCACCTCAGGGACTGTGCTCCTGTGACCACACCACACTGTCAGTGAGTCCCCTAGATGGGGATAGCCAGAGACAGATTTCCCGTGGAGGAGCTGGACAAGGGGCCTGTTTTGTGGGGGGGTCAGTGCTGCACGGCAGCACGGCACTGGCAGGGTTGGACACAACACATCTCCACTCTACTGAAGTCACCGAAACAGGTGCCATGCCAAGCATCCTGACCTCTCTTGGCACAGCTGGAAACTTCCATGGTTCAAGTGAAGGGGGATCTCCTGATCTGCAGTTGGGGGAAGAATGGCATCCCCCCGGGAGATGTGTGGGTAGCATTCACTCACCTCAGTGAGCCTCCACTCCTGAGCCCTGCAGGGAAGGTTAAATGTTCATGCCAGGTAGAAAAACACTCACCTATGGGTCTTTATGGGCATAAAGATCTTTACTGAACCAGAACATCTCTTATATGAGGAAAGGATGAGGGAGTTGGAACTGTCCGGCCTGGAGAGAAGGCTCAGGGCAGCCTTATCCATTTGTATAAATACCCAATGGATGGCAGTGAAAAAGAGGGAGCTGGACTCTTCTCAGCAGTGTTCAGGACATGAGGCAATGGGCCCAAAATAGTAAATGAGGCAAAGGGCCCAAATTAAAAATTAGTAAATCCAGTCTGAATACAAGAAGACAAATTTTTGCTTTGAGAGGGACTAAACACTGGCACAGGTTACCCAAAGAAATTGTGGTACTGCCATCCCTGAAGATGCTCAAGCCCTGACAGGGCACAGGCCTGGGCAGCTGACTCTGGGTGAGCTGGTGGAGCAGGAAATGTGGAAGATGTCTCTTCCAGCCTCAGCCAGCCTGTGATTCTGTGTATGGTACCTGTCACAGCTCCCCATTTGCCCCACAAAGGGCCTGAGATTAATGCAGCCCACAGCTTGTTATTTCTTATTTTATTTATAATATAAAAAATGTTCAAGTGTTAAACAGTCAAGAGTTCTGACATTCAGACAATCCAGAGCAAACTTTGACAATCATCTTATGACAAATTAGCAGAGTTTTCTATCTGACCCCATCATGGGTGAGGAATAGAGGGTTTAGTTACTTTATTGCTAAAAGTTAAATGAAATAATACACTGTCAATTGTTGTATTATCTTCTCAGTCACAGCTTCACCATGCATCCAATCTACAGTATCTGAAATGCAAAGGACATGCAGAAGTAAAAATATAAAAAGAAAAAAGTCAGGCTACAATGTAAACAGGTTTGCTGCAGAGAACTGAGGAGAAGGGGGCACTTCCACGGGGGATGCTCTGCCGCCCGGACACGCAGGACTGTCTCTTTGCGCCACAGAGCCGATGGCCAGAGCTGCTCCGAGTTAGGGAACGCGACGTCCGTCATCGATGGCAGGACGTGACAACTGTCTTTACAACACGTGGCACGGCCGTACGGGAGAATCCGCTCGCTGGGCTGCCCCACGCAGGGCCCTGCCCGGCCAAGGCAGCGGCGACAAGCGGAGCCCAAAGCGCTCGGGGTCCTACTGACCGCCAGGGCAGCGTGGCCAGTGACTGCTGGCTCCGTGTCGAGGGTGACACGTGGCTGTCTGCACCATGGGACCACCCTGCGGGTGTCCCCTGGTGCCCCGGCCAAGGGTGTCACACAGGACACCACAGCTCTGGCAGTGCCACGGCGCCATGGCCAACACTGCTCGGCGCAGCCCAGGGGACGCCGCGGCCAGCACGGCGGTGGGGCGGCCACGTGGCCACGGGCACCACGGCTGAACGGAGCCTCCCGCCGGGACCACTGTGCAGGGCTGGCTGCCAGGGCTGGCTCAGCAACCCGGATTCAAGGGTACGTGACAGGTGTGATCCACCATGGTCACAGGGGTGTCCGCCTGGCGTCACTACAGACCTGTGCCAACCCCACTCCAGACCCACCGGTGAGATGGCCAAAGGTTGAGAGCTATATTGTAAGGGCTGCTGCTGCTGCGCGATTTCGTTTTCTCTTCCTACCTGTGTGGCAAAAGAAACGTTATTTCTGCATTTCAGCACAGTGCTGTTGGGTTTCTTTTTCTCCTGATTTAAGCGAAAATACAAGTAGTTTACAGGGCAAGACAGATCCTCGTTAAGACATGATAATGGAAATGCTCCCACTCATGTCCTTCATGTGTGTTTAAACAATACTTTAAAGAATAAGATCATTAATAGCAGGGTACGGGGCAAAGTGGCAAGGCTGTTTTCTTCCAACAGAAGAGTGCCCTTGTGACAGGTTGTCTCCCAAACAAAAATCTATGACCTTAAAAATGCTACTGAAACAGAATCCTCGGCATGAATCCCAGCACTAGCATACAGCAAAAGGCACCACGATAGTTTTGTTTTCTATTTTTAAGTAGTCAAAAATTGGCCCACTTTTTTTTTAACTTTATTGTTTGTTTTCTTTTCTTCTTCTTTTTTTTTTGTTTTTTTTACTTTTTTTTTCTCGGAAGCTGTAAATCAAGACATTACATATAAATAGAGATTCCCTATAAAAAAGTCATTGTCGTTAGCTATTATAAGACAACTTTGCTAAAATGAAAATAAAACATTTTTATTTGTTATATTTTTTGTTTTTCCCTCTTTTATATAAAATAAAAATATTTATTTGTTTTGTTTTGTTTTGTTCTGCGGTTTGTGTGGTTTTGTCTCGCCTCGGCCTCCCTCCTCTCGGCCTCCTCCACGCGGGTCACCCATGCAGGAGCGCGGGAGGCACCTAGAGAGGGTCGGGGTCCGCTTTGGGCGCCACGTGCGCCAGGCTGCCGCGGCCGCCGTCGCCGTGCGCGCTGTGCCCACGGCACGAGTAGTGAGTCCGGCTGTCGCCCGGCCGGTGCAGCGGCGGCGACTCCGTGTGCGCCGCCTCATTGTTCTGAGTGCTTAGGAACGGGGTGCTCTCGGCCACCAGCTCCTCGTCAGACTCGCTGTAAGAGGCGCTGCTCAAGGAGAAGGAGTCCCGGACGGCTCTGGCTCTGTGAGGGATGTGCCCGTTCAGTTTGGATTTTTTCCACCGCCTGTTGCTGCTGGCTGTTTTCTTTGGCTGCTCTAGCGCTGTGACGTACTCCTGCGTCGTCTCGTACTCGTCGTCCTCTGTGATGCGGAAGGGGCTGGAGGGCAGGCTCCCCATGCTGTCGTTTAGGTAGGTCTTCCTTTGGTAGTAGCTGTCGTACCTCTGCGTGTCCTGGAAGGGAAGCTGGTACCGCCGCAGGAGGGGCTGCTGCTCCTCCACGCGGAAGCTGATGGGGGCCGCCGGCGGCAGGGACACGGCGTGCGCCGAGTTCGGGGAGGTGATCTCGAAGGTGGGCACCTGCGTGGTCATCGAGTAGTGGAAGTCAACAGGCGACAGGCGTGCTGGTGTGGTCAGGGCCGACACGTACCTGGAAAAGCAACACCTCTGGTTAGACACAGAACAACCCCCAGAACCACCAGCTGAGCCCGCGCTTTGCTCAACACCTGGCCCAGGCACCCATGAGGCCTCCAATGAACCTGCTCGTGGAGGTTCTCCTGGGGAATCAGGTGGAGGGACCTTGCTGTGCCAAAGGAGGGTGAGCTGCTGGCTCCAATGGGCAGCATGTGCTGAGCATCCCCCAAACTGCTTCTCCCAAGGGACTCGGTGCACAATTCCCACTCTGCTTTGCTGCAAACCCTGCAGCGTCTCCCAGCAGGCTGAGTCATGGCTTCGCTGCCTCTCATCTGCCTGACAGCTGCTTTCTGTTCCCTCTGGAGCTGCTAGGCTTGTCTCTGAGGAAGGTCCCTGGAATTCCCTCTCCCCGCTCAGGCCGCAGATGGGGAAAATCTGGGCATTGCGTTCTCTGACTTAGCAAAAATCTTGTGTCTCAAAAAGCCAGCTACCACCTTCATCTACTCTAGTGAAAACATCAGTGTGGTCACTCAGGTCTGGTCTAGCCCCTCTCCAAACAGCCCTTTCTTCAGCACCACCTCTTTCTAAGGAGCAGATCTTATTTCCTCTTCATATTCCCAGTGGTGTCTCTGCCCAGTTCCACCTGCCCAGGCTCTCTCACTCGTCCCGGGCCTTTTTACCCATGTGTTTTGTGATGTATGAGATCTCCATAGGAGCTGGGTCAGTCTGCCTGAATGGGCCAGGGACAGGAACGAGAGCAGGAGATGCTGCCTTTCTCCTCTGCCCCAGGGACAAGTTCCACTGCCTTGAAGGGTAACTGCCCAAGAGGGGCCATGTGGCCACCAAGAGTCATTCATGGCTACCTGCAAAGGGCTGGAACAAGAGTGAAGATGTGCTTCTGTTCCATGAGGAACCAGACTGGGAAGAGGACAACTGCTACAGCTGCTGCTGGTGTCTCAGCTCTGCACTTGTGTTCCTTGAAGGCTGGGTCATACCGAGTCCTGTCCCAAGGCTGTGCCCACGTGCAGCACCCTCTCACCTGGCCATGCAGAACTGTGCTGAGGACAGACACCATTTCCCCAAGTACCTGAGGGCCAGACCCTGCTTGGCAGCCCACCAAGCTGCCCAGGGTGTTCTCTCAGCCAGTTTTTCTCTACCAGTTGCTGACTGCAGCCAGGCATATTCCACTCCTGTCATCCTTGTGCTCCAAACCTACATTTCCACCAGGGTGTAGAGCTGGCTGCTGCCCTGACCAGAGTGACCTCCTGGGAGAATTGGCTTCCTCTGGTAGCACCAGGGCTGGAGCTTCCCCAATTCTACCATGGCACTATCACTCTAGGGCTGGCAAAGGCAAACGTTTTTGGGCTTGGCACAGAGGCATGGCTTGCCTCTGCTGTGCTGTGGTGGCACCAAGTAGTGGGGCCTGACCTCTCGCTGTGGGGCGAGTCCCGCAGGGAATCCACCGAGTCGCGGTACTGCGTCGTGGGCCTCCGCTGGTCCTCGATGCAGAAGGTGGCCCCGCGGCGAGCCCGTGCCTCCACACACGCAGGGCTGTTGCATTTACTGGTTCCCACCGAGGACAGCATTATCCCAGACTGGGAATCTGAAGTCAGGCTCTCTGTTCGCTCCAAGCTCCAGGTGTGGCTTTCATGTCTGTGGAACAAAGCCCATGGGGACAGTGAGAAAGGAATCCCCACCCAGCTCTTCTCCAGAGATACAGGCACTGCTCATGCTCAGCTCTGCACCTCTGCACTGGTGTCCCCCTTCTCTCTCTCTCTCATTAGGATACATCTGGCCAGGGATGCCCAGATTCCCAGGCCTACCTTTGATTTGCCTTTGCTCCTTCTTGGAGATGCCATTAGAGGACAAAGAAAGCAAACCAGCAGGTATTTATCCCACCATGGAATAAATGACTGGGAGCAGGATGGGACAGCCTCTGGAGGGAGGCCAGGGCAAATCTGCTTCGTGCTTGCAAAGTGTTCTGGGTGTGGAACAACACATTGGCTATGCCAAGGCAAGTCAGCCAAGTTCCTTCCAATGTGCCACCTGCACTGCCAAGTGACAGCCCCTTTGGAATTGCTACCAGAGAGGAGCCAGGAGAAGCCACTCACAATTAGCAGAGCAAAGTCTACCAAAGATTTTGGCAGCAAAACACTTTCAAGGTGCTAGACAAAGACCACGATGTGCTGAGCAGCTGGAGCCCCACCAGCCCCAGTCTTGGTGCAAAGAGGACATCCCACAAGAACTCACCAGGGATGCACAGGGCCACCTGCACACTGGGGTCCCACCAGTGCCATGGCCACCACGCTGACCCCCACCACTGCAGAAATACCTGACCCATGAGAACAACCCGTCTGAATTCCCAAACTGCACCAGATGGAGCTGTGTGGGTGGAGGATTTTGGGTGGGGGGTTACAGAGGAGAGCAACCCTCATTAAGATTTCCCAAGAACTTGTTAATTATTGATGGCTCCAGGCACATGCTCATTTATAACTTCAAACAGCGTCCTCATTAGAGGCGCTGATGGAGTAAAATGGATCCTGATTATGCCAGTAGTTTGCCTCTGGCATGACTTCAAGAAGCACCTGCTCACTGCACTTGACTCAGGAAAATGAGGTGGCAGGTAGCCAGGACCAGAGGCTACCCAAGGTAGGTTCCTCCCTGCAGCTATCATGAGCTAATGCTGCCCGACAGACACACCTTTGCATCTTCAGAAGGTGCCCAGGGATGGCCCAGGCCTTTGAAGTGAGCAGGGAAGTCCAGCAAGGTGCAACTCTGCAGGCACAGGAACCTCTGTGCACCTGGCTCAGGCTTGCACACACCTAGCCAGGGCTGGGCTGAAGAGTGTGAATGCAAAAAAACCTGGAAAATGTATCTCTAGCTCATGAGGAGTGGAATTTCCCTGGAAAAAAGAATAATTCCCAGCTGATCAAGTCATTCCTGGCTCCTTCTCTACTTGCTAGATGTATAGCCACAGGAGCCTGGGGAGGAATTCACCTGAAAATCCCTGTTCAACATCTGAAGTTGATCTTGCCCATTGTAACTGAGGGTACTTGCTCAACCCTGAGGAATGCCTGGATCCTAAGGAAACCTGCCTGGAGCCATCCCTGAGCTTTAGCTGAAAGAATTCCTTCGTTCCGCATGAATGGAGACACCTCATCAGGCTAATGAAGGACATGAGCCAGTCACGTATCAAAGGCAAGTGATCTCCAAGGAAAACCCCTGTCACTTACTGGAAGCAGCACAAGAGCTGTCTAAGAGGAGGAACTGGAACATCCAAAATCAAAACAGCACAGGACTTTCTTTAGAGCATTTGAAAGACTTTTCTCGACATCATAAAAATAGGGAGGTCCATCTGCAATTTGCATGTTCTCAGAAACCTTGAGAAGATTCAGGTTCCAAGCCATGGTGTTCTTCCCCCAATGGTTATTTTGAAAGGGAAACAATAAATATCTCTCATCCTTTGTCACAAAGCATTATTGGTACTTTCCTGCTAGACCAAGTTTTCCAAAAAGCTTAAGAATGACTTCCAGTGAAAGAGGAGCCACCACCTGAGGTGGAGGTTGGTAAATTGCGCAGAAGCATTTTCTTTCTGGTCAAAACCTGTGACTTCCAAGTCAGACCTTGACTCTGAGGAAGCGATCAAAACATTTGGTGATATTCTGTGTAATTTGTCTCCCACAAGGCAAATACATTCTAAATATGAAACACATAACCTGTGTGTGCTTAATGAAGTATTTCAGATGTTCAGCGTGGCTCCAAACACAACCGGCAAAACCTTTCCTAACACATCCTCCTGTTTGGGTCTGTGCAAAGCAGGGAAGCACAGGTTAATTTCCTCCTGTTTTCCAGCTGTGTCAGTGCTGCAGGATCCTGCTGGCATCTCCCTGCAGGTCAAGGAACACACGTTTCCATACCTCTCACTAACCAGCTGTG
The DNA here is from genome assembly GCA_013399835.1 of Leptocoma aspasia. Classification (NCBI taxonomy): domain Eukaryota; kingdom Metazoa; phylum Chordata; class Aves; order Passeriformes; family Nectariniidae; genus Leptocoma; species Leptocoma aspasia. Next base: position 243,325 of record VXAX01004120.1, read on the forward strand.
CCTGCAGAGTCCTGCAGTGTAGGCACGGCTTGTATGCCACTACAGAGCTAGACATGAAATGAAAACAGAAAGGGAGGTGAAAGGAAAATCTTAGAATCTCACAGCATCCTATGGCAAATAGCAGGAGAAAGGTCCAGAGAAAATGGTATACATCACCTCTGGCTGGACGTTGGAGTGGCTGTGGAGCAGTGATGAGACGGGGAGCAGGAGTGACTTCCCGAAAAGGTTGTCTCTGTTTCCCTTCGGATCACGTGCTCGGTGGCAGAAACATTCTTAGAAATATACTGCAAAATAGGAAGAATCACACAGATCAGCCACCAGTCTGTGAATGCTGCCAAAGAAAAATTTAGCTGGCCTGATTATTTCTGGTGAAATCAGGTGAGGACTGAGTGAACCCAGAAGCTCCGCACCCCACAGGAAGGGCCAGGGAGGGTGGAGGCTTTTCTCTACCCCTTCACTTTGAACACTGGGAAAGGGCTGTGGCACAGGGATTGCAGAAGAGTTTGGAAGCCAAGGGATTCCCCAGAGGACAGTGGTACCATGTGTAGCTACTGAGCAGAGACACATCTCTGCCCACAGCTGGTTACACCCGACCGAGTACCAGCAAAAAGAGAACAACATGAAATCTGTCAGAGATGTGAGTCCTACAGAAACACCAGATGTGATCCAAATATTTATGCTGAGATATTTCTTCATCTAACAACCAGCCTTGCTTCTCACAGGGACACTAAGCTTTCTGAGAGAGTCAGTACTATGGGGCCAGGGGCTGTGGTTCTTAGAATTCCCTTTCCCCTTCCTTCATGGTTGGGATCCAACCTAGCTAAATTTTAATATCCTAAGGCTGACCCAACAGAGCTTGCAGCTGATTCATTGGACTCATTTCTAACAATACTTCTTGTTCAGCTCTGCTTCCCCTTCCCTTTTTCTGACCTTTCAAGGCCTTGGTCCAGCAAGGCACTTAAGCCATTGATGGCCCTATTGGGTTCACGGGGTTTGATGGGAATCCTGTATGACTGAAGTCACAAGAGTGGCTGAACTGTCCTCTGGATCCTGTCCTAAAGAGTCTTAGATTGTTCTCATTGGTGTGACAGTGGCATCCCATCAGGACTTGCCACCTGCCCAGGACAGAGCCCCTGGCATGGGCAGGTGGGCTGATGGACAGCTGACCACATCACCATGACAAGCTTCACCACGGTGGCTCTGGTCACTGCCATGCTGATCCCATTTGTCATCCCACAAAGTGGGACTTGACAGGATAGCATAATAAACAGGAAACATTGGGAACATCTCTCCTAGTGGAAATCAAGGTCACACTTGATTAATCAAAACGAGCCTACCCCAAATGCCCAAATCTCATCCTGTACTTCAAAGCAAAATCACATTTCCCTTCAGATGTTGGTTTTGGAAATGTTTCTACCCAGAATTTTTCTTTTTGCTCAAGTTTGTTTGCGCTTTGCTCCTCACACACAAGCACACAGGTGTGTAAGGATACACATCCACTCAAAGCCCGGGCAGAAAACAGCCCCTCAGTGGCATGCAGGGAGATGGAGGCAAAGGGTCTTACATCAGCCATTTGGATTTCCTCAGGATCCAAACGTGGATGGCTTGGCCCGTTCGCAAGGCTCCGGTTTTGATGAGCAGGACACATGTTCTGCCGCAAGTGGTTATGCATTTGTTTTCTTTGTTTCCTTTAGAACAGAAAAAATCTATTAGGAACACTTCTCTCATGGGGCTCCCTGCCCCCAGAGATGGAAGAGAAGGCAAGTCTCGGACATGTGAATGTTCCAATTTGCAGAAAGTTGCAAACAACACGAAACAAGGCATTCAACACTTAACACCTCCTACTGCTTTTCCAAACAAAAGGTCAACTTTTCTTCTCCTGGAGAATTTGGGAAGCTGGGTCCAGGATCCCCTTTCCAAGGCAAGGCCCAGCACAATGTAGCAGAGCCAGCTGGCAGTGGAGGAGAAAAGTGGGGAGAAGGAAAAGGGGAAGCGAGTCCTGACTTGGCCTTGGTGACAAAGCACTTGACCTGTCCTCCATGAAGGGCAGAGTGGCAAAGCCTACCCATGCCCATGGTGGGACATCTGCTCCACAAGACCCACTGAGTTGCAGGGGCACTCTGAACTGGGGTGCAGGCTGAGTAGGGAGAAAAGTGCTGTCAAGGCAGGGAAGGCTGACCATAAAAGACCTTCCCAAGTCTCCTGTTCCATTAGGACTGCTCTGAAGTCCCTGCAATGTACATAGCTGAGCCCACAGCTCCTGTACAACAGCCCAGTGTGCTGCTGCTGGCAGAAGCTGAGCTGCTGGCTTGGGGGCCAGCTATTCCCTGTAACGCAGCATCAGCTGGCTGGGCAAAATGATGTTCCAGGGGACAAGCAAAAGGTGCCAGGAAAACATCCTGTTCAGACACAGTCTGGTAGACAGCTTCACTGGCCTCCTGCATGAGACCTTCCTGAGAGTACCACAGCACATCATCTCCTAAAAATAGCATTTGGGTGAAAAGCATGGAAGTGTGGAACACGAGCACTGCCACTCACTAACCTGTGGCCAGTTCTTGCCTGTGAGCCCCCCGTACTCACTTGGTTTTACAGTAAGCTACCACACAGACGATGCCCACCACAAGCAAGGCAACACAGATTCCCGTGATGGTTAAAACCCTCTTCTGGTAGAGCTCCTCTGCTTCTGCAAATGGAGAGAAAGGAACCAGTTACCCATGGGCTCCAGCACCAGGGCTGCATCTGGCTGCACAGGAACCAGCCCTGCATGGGGGTGAGAGGGAGGACAGGGCTCGGGCAGACCTCCTACCAATCCACTGCCTGCCTAGTGGCTGCCCCAGACCCGAGCCCAGCTGGCCCTCACCCCTCAAAAGTCTGTTTTTGTCTCCCTGCACCTTTGCCCTCGCACTTGGTACCTCACCCCTTCTGCACTCACACTTCTCACTCCCCTTCTTTTCCCACAGTGACTAATCTCAAAAAGCCCCACGACTCTCCTCTCCCTCCCAGCAGATCCCCCCTTTCTGGTGCCTTGATCAGCTAGCACAGGAGCCCTGGAGCATGCCCCACTCCCCAGGAGCACACATGCCCTGTGGTCCCTGGTGCCAGGCTCTGCTCTGCCCGGCTCAGGATGCTCTGCCTCGCAGCCCCTGCATGCCCTGGGGCAGGGTGGTGTGGGAGGACCACCGAGCAACGGGCCCCAGAGCATGTGGATGCTGAAAGGGACATCCTGGAACAGTCAAAAAGCAGCATGAGGATGGAAAAGTGATAGCGTGTCAGGCAAAGAAAAGGGAGTGGAGTGCTTAAAATACAGGAACCAGGTATGGATTTTTAATGAAACCCTAGGAGGCGATTCATACCATTGCATCAGGTAGCTCAGAGGCACACACAAAATGTAAGCAGCTTGCTGCTGCCTCTCTCAAATACCACCAAGTGTCACAGGCTGCCTTTCAAACCAGAAGAGCCAGTCACTTGCAGCAAAACCCAGAGCAGGCTGGAAGCGAGGCGATTCATTCCCATGAGCCAAAGCTCCCAGGAAATGCTTGGATCTCGTTTGCACTGCACCTAGGCAGCAACACCAAGGACACCTCTTCCTCCATGGCCACACCAGAGCAGATGTGACATCCAGCAACCCCTGCTGAGAGCAGCAGAGGCAGTTTGGTTCTCCAGCTGGATGACTTAGAGAAGGATTCAGTGCAGAGCTGCCACGAGTGTTTCAGTTCAGCAGCTATGAACAAAGTCCTCATGCCCCCACACTATGTGTTAGTGTTAAAGTTATTGGGGTTTTCTGCCTTCTTTAACATTCATTGAATTTTTTTTTCCCATCTAGATTAGGCAATAGCAGTCATGCCATGGTTGATGTGCTCAGTGTGCTTCACCACAGAACTCAAAGTACCTTGAACAGACCATGTGATACCCCCTGTGACTCCAAACACTCAAATACAAAACCAGAAGAGAAACAGGTCTGGTCCCAGAAACCCTTGGGACTAGACTTTAGCCAAAAGAAGTGAGTGGGAAGCAATGAAACATTCCAGACAACTGGATATTTACAACAATTTCAGCTTGCCATTCTAGGCTGAAAAAAGCATTTTTAGAGAAAAAAAATGGTGCTAGATAAAATGGTTACCTGCTTCTAACTCTCAAAATGGAAAAGGAGAAACGTTTGGTAAACAAGGGCTGGCAAGAAAGACAACCCTGGCATGAAAGATGCAAAATATAATAAACAAAGCCTTCTTGTGGGTTTTTTTTTCCCCCCTACAAGGAACCAGGTGGATCTGGAATGGGGGAAGAGCCCACTCTGGGGTGAAACTCCACCTTCAATGACATGCTTCTTTGGTATGGGTGCCTTATTCCAGGCATCAGCAACCATGGCAGACACGTTTTCCTACTCTTGCACATCTTTGGGACCTGGATTACAGTTGTACAGCTCTCTCCTTCAGACAGGAGTTTCAGAGATTTTATACAAATTAGGAAAACCAGCTGGGATCACATCCTGCTTATGGATGGCAAGAATTTTGCTACTACCCAGCAAAAACGACTTCAACCAAAAAAAAAAAAAAAAAAGCTGGGAGGGAGGTCAGTTTTCAGCAAAAATCTTTCAACAGCAATGGTTTTTGCTACAAAGACTTTTTTCCCTAAGCAGGAATCATTCCCTTAGAATCATGGAGGAGGAAGAAAGAGCAAAAACATTAAAACTATGGGGGTTTTTTTGTTTGCTTTTTTTGTTGTTTGTTTGGGGGTTTTTTTGTTTGTTTATTTGGCTGGGGTTTTTTACCTATAACAGGACAAAATTCTTTGGCCAAGGCTCAAATCCCAGTCTTTGTTCTGGTGATCTCATGTCAGTATGGGACCCTGACTCTGGCATGTCTGAGTGTCCTGAACCTTCACCTGAATTGCATGGGGAATGTTTCAGTTCCTCAGAAATGCAAATTTGGCCTCTCTGTCTCAAGCTGACAGCTCTGCTACATGAAGCAGTGAAGTGTGAGGCTGTGCATCACTGCTGCAAACTAAAAATTGAATGATCTGCTGGTAGTAATTTAGCTTGGCTCCCAACATCTCATTAAGGCTGATGCTCAATAACAGTATCTCCACGTTGCACAAAAACATCTCAACAACAACAGAAAGGAAAGAAAAAAGGAAAAAAAGAGAGTGCAGGCTGCAACTTTGTATTTGAGCAGGTGAGACCCCAGAACAGGACTGGTCCACTTGTGTCTCTATGCTCTACAAACACCACGTCTTCATCAGCAGCATCGTCACTTTCACAGCAGCAAACACTATGAACAAACCATGTGGTGGTGCCACACAATGCCCACAGCCACAGGCCAGCCATGGTGTCACAGCAAGGCATGACAGGGACAGACGAATGACAGAGGAGGGACGGCTGCAGCCTGGGAACAGGATGTGTGCGCTTCTGTGATGACATTGGGAATGGATGGGGAAAAGGACAAAAGGTCAACAAAAAAGGGATGTCAAAAATCCTCAATTTTAACGTTTGTCCAAGTGTATTAGCATTAGCAGCACTGCTTTCTCTGAAGCGCCCTGACTATGAAATGCACACATTTTCTGCATCAGGGGGATGCACGCCCATCATGGGGGATCAGGCATGCAAAAACTAGAGGAGATACAATTCTCCAGCTCCAGTTAGTGAATGTCCCTCCACTTCAGAGGCCTCCGAAAGCAATTTAGGATCCACAGCTGAAGGACCGGTGTCCTCATACCTCTAGCAAAGGGAATTGAAGCATCTTCATGTGAAGGTCTGCTCTGGTTGACACTGCCAGGCCAATGATTTTAAGTGAAGTGATCAATCATCACAGAATCATCACAGAATCCTTGAATGGTTTGGGTTGGAAGGGACCTTAAAGCTCATCTTGTTCCCACCCTCCTGCCATGGGCAGGGACACCTTCCACTATCCCAGGTTGCCCAATCTCCCTGCTCCCTCCTGACCAGCCCTGCTCCTGGCTTCTACACTCCAGGGAAAACTTCCCTCAAGGATTTGATTTCCCAACTGCTTATTCAAGGGATAACTTGATATATATCTAAAACCAGACCGAGGAGAATGGAAAGAAAATAATATGATTATGAGCAACTGGGCAGGAGCAGGTAAATGCCCAAAGGGGATATTTTAAAAAGCATTTAACTTACTGCAGTGTTTTCCCAAGCTTGCCACTGGGGTGCTCAGCATTACACCCTCCACTCTCATGGGCAACTACTGCCTTCCCTGGGATAGTTTTCTAGGCTAACTTGTCTCATGCCATCTTTCTTGGCACAATTTCATCCTGCTCAAGAACCAAAAGGAGCTGCTAAATTTTTGGAGGAGGAATGGCCAAGCTCATCCTGACCCTTTGCAGGATCTGGTGGAGGTTGGTGTGTCTGGAATGGCAATTTCTATAATATTCCCTGATATTTCTAGGACTTGTCTTCCCATTCCTGGAATGCCTGCCTGTTCCCAAGCAGTGCCTGCTGGCAACCTTTTGGATGGACACAAGACCCCAGGTTTTCAGTTAAATACACAAAAGCATGTTGAATGGAGATGTATGGCAATTGTAACATCCCAGTCATGCCACACACACCACACTGCTGCTTGGAACAAAGAAAAAAGTGCTGCTAAAAATACACCTGCGTTTTTATAGGTTTACATTTAGAATTTGTGATTTGCTTTGTTTTGGTTTTGGTTGTTCTTTTGGGTTTTTTTTTTTAATTTTTTTTTTAATCCAAACATCTATCTTGTTGCCAGGGAAGAGAATAGAATAGCTGATTTTTTAATCATCCCATTAAAGCCATAAATATAATGTTGGAAGCTCTTAATGGCTTCTGATTAATAAATGAATGGTTGTTCCATACCCTTTAATTCAAATCCAAGATGCTCTGCCAATGCAGAAAGAAGACAAGGAAGAGAAAGAGAAAAAGAAAAACAGGTCTGTCAGAGAACTCTAAAATACAAACACACACACTGTGCAGTTACAGCAGGTTAGCTTTTGGTAGGCTCAGCAGCACTCACACAGAGACACTGTACGCTTCAGAGCATTTCAAACCCCCACCACAACTCACATGTTATGCAAAGAAAGACCCAAACAAATTGCAGTGGAAGTTAATTATGAATTCTTTCAGTTAATTATGAATTCTTTTGAGATGAGCCATGTTTGTTAGTACCTGATATGGAATTCACTGTTTAGGCAGGGGGAAAAAAAAAAAGGAAAAAAAAAAAGGAAAGGTACGCTTGTTCTGAAACAACTCCTGACAGGTCAAAACACATAGAGACTGCATGAGCCTGGTAAAAACCATTCATCCCCTTTACAAGGGCAAATCTGCCCTGGCTGGTCTCCCACACCCTGCTGTGCCCAGGGGCTGTGCTCCAGAGAGGAGCACTGGGCTCGGGGGTCTGGGGGCTCCTGCTGGGGCCTGGGGCTTGCCAGCACCGTGCTTGCCCACACCTCAGCCCTGGCCCAGGGGCACAGCAGCCCTGGCAGCACAAACCCCTCCATGCCCCTGCCCTGCCCCGGGCAGCCTTGGGATGCTGTGAGGGATGAGGGGCCCGGGCAAGGCAATGGATCTAAAAGTGCAAATTGCACTGAGAGCTTCCCTCAAGCCCGTGGCCTTCCAAACTGCACTCCTGCCGTGGCTCTGCGCTGTTTTAGTGTGCTGCAAAGAGCCCAAATCAGAGCATGTGCTTCCAGATTCATATTCAGCACAAGTAAGATTGCAGTTCATCTTGCAGAGACAGTGCTAAGCACAGGAGTTTATCCAACGAATCAACAGTGCAAAACAGGTATCCTGAATTTTAGTAATTTTCCTGGTACAGACCTCACCTAAAGACAGCTTTTCTTACATAAACATGAAAGTTCTCCATACTTACCACCATACACAAAAGTGAGCTCTGCTGCTCCCAATCACCATACACACAAGATTATTTGCAGCTTGGAGATGTCCGGATTTATTTGCTATATTTTCCATAGGAACTGCTTTTTGCTGCACAGAAATATTGGCTTTCTTTTGCAGTGCTGCTCAAAATTTAGGCGGGGGGGAATTAGCACTAATTGTTACAGAACATGTAAACACGTGTTCTAAAGCAGGTTCTTCTCTTCAAACCAATGCTGATTTTTGGGGAGGCTTTTGTAGGGAGAAGTTGGGGTTCTTTAAGAATTTTGTATAATTTAAAGGCCACAAAACCTGGCTGCTCTCTGCTTCACATCTCACCTTTGGGTAGAAGGAAGGGCAAACTCTACAGAGCATTTCACAGTCATTTTGTACACGTGGCAGTGACATGGACATAACGTGGTGGGCAGCAGAGAACTGGACAGAATATATTAATCCTAAACCATCTGGTTATCACTTCCAGCCCTGACCTATTCCTAAGTCTCCCTACCACTGCACACACCTGTTTCCTCTGACACTGACAAATGCATGTAGAGCTACCTCAAATTTCACCCATAAATCTAAGCTGTTGGTCCATCTGCATACACACATTTCTCCCTGTTCCAGGATTTTCTGCAACATCTGCAGATACAAATGGATGCAATTCAAAACATTTTCATGATTTTTTGCAAACTCAGAAACGCCTGTGAGAACAGGGCAGGACCTGAGGAGCTTGAGCCTTCCCACTGTCCCTCTCCTGTCAGAAGTGCTGTTTCTTTTGGCTCCCCAGCCTCAGGGAGCAGATACAGCCAGCTGGCTGGGAAACCTGTGCCAGTGTCTCATTACCATCACAGGGAAGACTTCCTTGCTAATATCCAATCTAAACCTGCTCTCAGTCAGTTTGAAACCATTCCCCCTTGTTCTGTCACTCCAAGCTCCCTAAATCTCTCCATATTTCTTGTTGTCCTCTCCAGCTCCAACAGGACAAGCCCCATTGGAAGCAATTTATCCAGAGGCTACCACACAAACAAAGTAGAGTGAGACAGCCCCGAGATGGCAGCTGTAGGCTGAGGAAATTGGCACAGCATTCTTCTCATAACCTTCATCATCATCCTCCTGTCTGCACTCCACACATCCTCCCTGGTCAGGGCAAGGGGCTACAGCTGAGCCCCCTGAACTGCTGTGGCACTCCCCAAGCTACCTCAACTGCAGACATGAGGGGTTTTTTTGGAAAATCTCATTCCAAACGTGCCTCCTGAATCTTTCTGAAGATGCTTTTTCTCAGCTTCAGACAAAAGACCAAGTCCTGCATTTACTTCATCTGCAGTGACTTTGTGACTATGATGTATTGTAGTTATTTTAAAAGATGAACAGACAAAAACATTTCATGTAAAGTATTCCTGTAGGAGTAACACCTCAAGCAAGATGACTCTCACTGAACTGTAGATTTATAGGATGATTAAAAAGGATAAAAGCCTTAGGAAACAGCTGTGAAAACTGTGGCTGTGCTCACTTGGTCTTCAGATTGCCCAAGAACGTCGATAAGATGTTTAGTTACTGCACATTATTCCCTCAAAATACGCTCTCAGGGACACAGAGCATGCTCCAAGGCAAGAAGCAAAGTGGAGAATTGACATCTGAGGACTAGCAAGATAATAAATTGATGATAATTTTGTTGCTAATCAATTGTATTGACAAGAGTAGCACTTGCAGGACTCTGATTCAGGTTTTTCCCAGGGCGTACAGGGAGCAATGTGAGACGGGGTCACGATGGGGACAGAGGACACTGTGCCTGTGTTAAGAGCTGGGATCTCCAAGAACAGAAAGTCTGTAAATGTTCCACAAACTCCACAGCCATTCACCTTCTCCAGTACTGCAGCAATAAAACAAATTTGGTCAGCATCAAGAGTCCAAACACATAACAAGAGTATTCAAAATCTGCTGTGGATGAGCATGCAATTAACTTTAGGAGATCCCAAGGGTAACCTGTGCTGTGTCCTGGGGAGAGGGATCACCCTGCCATGCTAAACCACAAAAAACCTGTAATTACCCAGCCACACCAAAGCACAGCCATCACCCTGTAATTCAGTGGTCAGCAGCTACCCTGTCACTGAATGGAAGCTGCAGAATGCCTGTGGAATTTAAAATGCTGCTAAATATTGGTTTGGAGGTCAGATGAGTGAGAGGTGGAGAAGGAAACAGAAATTTAGGTTAAAAAAAGGAGTAATCTTTCACTTGTCATTTTTATACTGCAGTCCCAGCAGGTAGGAAGCCACTGCTGAGTAAGTGAGGTGAACAGAGAAGCTAAAATTCAGATCTAGACCTCCCCAGAAGAGCTTGAAGTGGTACATTTATCCCTCTGCTCACAAGGACACTTCACATCAGCACGAGGAGCCAGGTTCCAGAGGCCACCCATCAGAAGGGTCACTTCTACCTGTCAGGGTGGGGACCAAGATGCCCCTGGCCACAGCCTGGTGAGTGCTGGGGGAAAGGGACCATCCTCCTGAAAAAGAAGAAGCCTCTCACCCAATGGACCCACACTGCTCCACGATGGCTTGGCCAGCAGCACTGGAGCCAGTCCATGTGCTGCTGTGGGAACAGGCTGAAGGCAAAGCTGCTCTCCCAAGGGACACCTGAAAATCCTGCTCTGTGTTTCCAAGCAGACCAGTAGGAAGGTTCCAACTGAGCATTAGAATTCAATTTGTAAAGAAATCAAGAATTAAATATGGGTAAAAATGGAGAATATGCTAGATGGCATTGCATATGAATGTCAGCTCTGTTCTAGGGTGTTTACAGGCAGGCTACAGCCTGCAATTTTAATTGGATCACAAAGTAGAAAATGAAAATGTTTCACTAACCAAGATGAATGGTATGACATTTGTCCTCCAGATTGGTGATGATTATTTGTGGAGATGAATAAACAGCAAAGCTAAGATGAAGTTTCAGTTTCCACAGGCAAGAGCGAAGGATAAATATAAAACTTTATCCCAATTTTCTAAATTGTTCCATAAATCACAAGTGGAAAGAATCCAAATGTGCAGACTTAGGAAACATAAATGTTCCTGCTGACCACGTTTAACTTTCAGGATCTCAGCTGCACCAGGACTGAAATAGCTGCCAACATGTTTTACAAAACCTTTACAACCAGCCAGCACAATGCCTGGCAAGTTATTAGTAAACCCCCAGGATGCTTTAACAAAGACCTGAAAAGTTGCTTGTAGAAGAGAGAAGATAGAGGTAGATCTTGATCTGATGTAGAACGGGCAGCTATGAAATACAGGCGCCAGCACAGCTTTGGAAAAAGAGTTTCTTAGAAGGAAGGATGATTTTGGACATGGTTCTGTCTTCTGGGAAGAGCTGCAAGGCATAGTTGTGCCTGTGGAGCTGGACCCAGGAGGCAGCTCTGCCCTGGGTGAGCCTCCAGCACCCAGGAGAAGCTCTCAGAAAGAATTCCTGACCTTTTTGGATGTTGCTGCACTCCTCACCCAGGTGTGCCAGCAGAGAGGAAAATCTGGCTGCAGAGGCTAAATGGTCCATGGATACCATTGCTGTGGACTCATTCTGGCTGTGGAGCAAGAGTTTGAGGTGTTCTATTCTCACTCATGCAGGAACAGAGACACCTGAGGTCTGTGGCTCTGCAGGTACCTGTGCCACAGGAGCCACCTGACAGCTACTCCCACGAGTTTGTCTATGGAGACAGAGAGTCATGAGGACCTTGATGTGAAAAACGTTTTAGTAAGAGGATTTAATGACTCATCAGCCATGGAAATAACTCTCTCTGTTCTCATCTGCCAGAGCATCCCTCAGTTTCATACAGCAATTGCAGGCAATCACTGTCCCCTCCGTTCACTGCCATTAATTCTCTGCAGATTAAATTTCAGCTGATTTAAATGTTGCTTTAATGTCCCTCTATAAGGTTTTCTTCTTACAGGTTATTTAAAGCCTAAACAAAATGATCTCCTAACCTTGATCCATCAGCCTTATGTGTGCACAGACTTGGGACAGACTGGGGGTTCTCTGAGCTACCCCACTAACACAATTCCTAGGGAGTTTCTCTGCACCAATCTGGTAGAAAATAGCAACAGTGTGAGCCTGACATGGAAAAAAACCAGCCGTCTTTAACATTTTCTCTTCATTTTCAAGCAGTAGTTGAAATATATATCCAGAAGGGCTGGCAGTAGGCACCAGCTCATATGGTTGGAACAGCAACACAAAGAAACATCACATGTGAGAAAACTTATCTAAATACACCTAATTTTCATCTTAACGACTGCAGTGGTCTAGCAGGTGTTTTGGGCAATCCGAGAGAAAGACACCTCCAGAGCTACCAGTCAAAGAGACAAAGACAGCCTGAACTCCTGGAGAACCTGGGGAGTTTTACCTGAGCAAAATGTGAATAATGGTTTAAACCAGAGAGGTGGGAAGCTGCTCCCAAAAGGAGGACACACAACATCTGGTACGATGCCGGGATGCTGCACCATCTTCATCTGTGGCCCAAATTCAGCAAAATATCTGCCATACCTTTCCAGAACAGCACCTTCAATTTAGCTCACTCTGCAGAGGCTCTCGCTCAGCCCTGGGATATACCTACTAAAAGTCATTGTCATATTTAATATTCACATTAAACAATCAGGAGGATCCAATCTAGGCCTGAAAACCTGAAATACCCCAAATACATTTAAAACAACACCAATATAGGTGTCCTTATTTAAGTATCTGTCAAATGCTGGCAGTGTTCTCAAAACATGAATCAGGACAGAGCTATTTTATTTCCAGTGGAAATGCCTGAACCTCATTTAATCTGCTTCAGCTTTTGACCCGTCAGAACCCATATGGGATGAAGCATTGAGTGAATTATGGAACATCAGCAACTTCTACTGTGCCCTAATTATTGATCAAAGTAGAAGGTAAGCATTTGCAGGGTCCACACTTGAGTGAAATGCTTTTCCTACTCAGAAAAACAGAAAGTTCAGTGCAAGCTTTTCTTCAGTGCTGCTGCTATCTATATTACCCAACTGTGACCTGAAAGTGAAAACAGCTATAAACACACATGAATCATCTTCTTATATGAATTTTATCCAAGTTCAGACAGGTAGCCTGGATTGTTAAGCTGTTTTTACCTTACTATGCTGTGGTTAAAGCAGACTTGAGGTAAGGAAATGTACATGTGTCAGTTTTAAAGTTGGCATTGTTCCTCTAACACGTGAATAAAATGAAAACAAATCTCAGTCCCATAAAAAGCTGGATTCTTCAAGCTGGGGGAAAAAACCACATGCTGTCATTAATGCTCTCAAAAGACATTTTCCTGACATGAAACTCATTTTCACCCCTGTTTTGGTTTTGCAGCATGGCAGCAATAATGTTCAAGCCTGTTGGACTTAAACGTGCTACAAATCAGCTCCATGAGGTGAGCACCCCATTGCTAGCTGCAGCCAGGACCCTGACACCCAGGGCTTCCAAGAGGGAAGGAAACCCTTTAGCATCAGGTGAAAGATCAAAATAGAACATTTTGGGTCGTCATTTTAAAAAGAGCTTGCTTGGATCTTGGAGTCTGGGAGGATAAATCAATGGAGGCTTCAACTTCGGAAGCCAATTTGGAACAAAAGGCAATGTAAAAACATTGAGCTGTCCCAAGGGCCCCACAAAGTCCATTTGCATCTTGTCTGTATGCTCCATGCAAGGGGGTCTAATTCCAGCACTTGCCAGCGATTTGCACGTGCTAATGAGACTCCTGCAACTGCCAGCTGAGGATGAGGACGGCAGGATTCCTCACAGAGCAGTGGGAGAGGTGTTCTGGTAATCAAGGAGCCAGCCTGAAGAGGCGTTTCTCCTCTGGTTACCACTAATTAAAGCCTCTTTCTTAGCTCTTTTTAGAAAGCCTCTTTTTAAACCCACCGTTTGTGGTGGGTCCAAGCAGCCAGCGTGGAGGCAGGATGGGTTTCAGGGACAGTCACAGAAGGGTCACAGGTTTCCTGCACTGTAGCTGCATCTCCTTTCAGGTCAGTCCTCACCCAGACCATATGGATATTCTCACTCTCTGGTAACAGAGAGACATAGCCTCTCCCAGGCTCGGCCTGGGAAACTTAGAGAAAAGAATTAAAACAACTATTATCTTATCCCCTGCACCTGGTGTTGTGAAAGATGTTTACAAGTATGTGTTTTTCCTTTCCTAACCAATAGTGCAAGAGAAGTTTCCTAAAGACCAATCAGGTCTTAGGTTCACTATGCTCTCTATAAGAAGTGTGATTTTCTACTAATAAATGCCTTTTATGCCTTCTGAATCATGGAGTCTATGTCATCTTTGTCTGTCCCCTGTACCACTCGTGTAACAACTGGTGACACCTCGTGTGACCAGACACCAGCCTGAACAAGACCAGGATCCCACTGATGCTGGGACACTGACTGAACAGGGACCCAGAAAAATCATACACCTTGACCACAATGAGCTAGTTATGTCTGTGAGACCTGTAGGAGCTGGAAACTAGAAACTGGGAAGCACTAAGTGCAAAGGCTTTAGGGTATTTACACCCACTGAATGCATTAAAGGATCGATCACTGTAGTTAGGCTCAATCCCATATACAAGGCTGTCCAACCACCCAGGAGAGACAGGAACCCCTCTATGTCCAGGAGGGACATAGTCTGATGCCCACTTGGCAGGTTTATCCTGTGTCCTGTATGGGAAGCCCAGAGGTAGTGACCACCAGGGTGGCCTCCGTGCCACAGACTGTAAAGTGACTTCATTACAGTCACACCCTCACAGTGATTTCCTCTTTTGGTTCAAGGAGACTCACACCCCCCCAGCAGGAGTGGTGGGAAGATGCCCAAATCCTGCCCTGCATGGCACAGGGAAAATGCCCAAATCCTGCCCTGCACAGCACAGGGGAGATGGCCAAATCCTGCCCTGCACAGCATAGGGAAAATACCAAAATCCTGCCCTGCATGGCACAGGGAAAATACCAAAACCCTGCCCTGCACTGGGAAAATGCCCAAATCCTGCCCTGCATGGCACAGGGAATATGCCCAAATCCTGCCCTGCACTGCACAGGGAAAATGCCCAAATCCTGCCCTGCATGGCACAGGGAATATGCCCAAATCCTGCCCTGCACGGCACAGTCCGTGTTGGGACAGCAATGCTGGCAGGCCCAGCTCCACACACAGCACAGGCTCATCTCACACAGCACACCCACCACATAAACTCGGGCCTTGTTTGCATTTTGCCTGGAAAGAGCAAGCAGTGTTCAGTTCAATCAGGAATGAAAGCAGAGCCCATTCTAACAAACGGGGAGACAACGAGCCCCGGTTCTCCTCTTGGACACGATCACAGCTCCTCTTAGGACCAAGCAGAGCTGGGAGTGCACAAGACAGGAGGAGGCCTCTTGGAGAACAGAAGAACCTGCTTTAAGGACATGACACAGAGCTACAACAACAAGGAGAGAGAGAAGTAGAAAGAGACATACTGGAGAAGCTGACCATTGCGAAATGCTGACACCGGTCTCCTGTGAATTCGATCGGACACCTACCGGAAGAGAGAAAACCAGAAAGAGAGAAACAAGATAGCAAAATGACACCCAAACAGGCTGAACTGAGGCCCCTTCTGATCCCTTCCATGGCTCCTATCTGACTGCTTTCAGCCTTCACCCTTACCTGCAGCCCTAAGCCCTACCCAAAGCTGACACCAAGAGCCATCCCTGACTAGACCACTCTACATCCACCGCTGTGCCCGGGAGGTTTTAAGTAGTGTGGTGCATTTTTTGTCTTCAAACATACTTTGCTTAGGATCTGGCATGTACAATCGCAAAGGCAGTTTCTCCAAACATCTCTGTCCGAAGAATCCATTTGGACATCTGGAGGGGAAAAGGGGAGAAATCACAGAACATGTCTGGCACGGTTCTTGAGGCTAAGGTCAGAAATAAAAAGTGCATTGTGATGAATGGAAAAAATAAAGGCTTTACATGAGTATTTACTCGTTGCTTTAACCAGGCACCTGCAACATCAGTGTTCCAGCTCTGGTTTAGGCCTGGGTCTTCAAGCAGGCAGCCAAACCCCTCCTGCTCTGTCCTGCTCTGCCTGCCTCCTTCCTTCTCACCTGCTAGAAGCCCCAGCTGGCAGGAAGCCTGAGATGGGCTGGATGCTACTTTCAGAGACTCCGTGGAGCTGCTCTGTAGACTGGCAAGAGGCACCAAAAGCAGTGAGCAGCTGCTCAGGCAACAGCGAGCATTGGGTGTGGAAAGCACGTCCCTGTTGTGACCCCAGAAGTACCCACGGGGTGTTCACGGGGTGGTTAGAGACAGAGCACGTGCAGAGGCCCTATGTTAACAGAGAGGAAGGGACAGAGAAGAAAGCTGAGCTGAAGGGGTCTCACATGCTGTCCAACGCCAGGCTCTCTCAGGCTGTCCTGGCCTGGGTCACCTGATGGGCCGAGGTGTGCCAGCTCAGGGGCACCAGCTACACATTCACACGATGCTCAGGTGGCAGGGAAGGTGCCCTGCAGTCAAGGGCCACCAGGCAATGGCACCAGTCCACGAGTAGCTCCCCAGCTGAGCCAGGTTTGGGGAGCACACGGCCACGGGCAGGGGTGCAGCAGGAGCTGCAGAACCACCCAGGGTGAGCAGCACCTGCATCCTCTGCATTGTCACCCACTGCAGCTGCAGGTGAGCTGGGAAGCGATGGGAGCCCAGCCTGGCGTGCTCAAACACTTCTCCCCAGGCACTCGTCTCCCTCCCTCACTTCACATCTTTTCTTCTGGATATTCCTTGGATAGTCCTGCACAGTATCTCTAGTTTTCTTGAAGTCCCAGCTCTCACCTCCCTGTCCCACAACTCCCTCCCTTCTCAACAGACGTCTCTTTCCTCTGAGCTTAAGAGGGCTTTATCTTTATAGCATTTTAACATCTGTTTTTCAACTTTTTGTGAGCAGAGCTGCAGGCTCTGCACCTGGTAGACATCAGACCTTCCTCGCTCTCAGATGCCACCCACAAGATTTCACTGTCCCACAGTGATCTGCAAGTGGTCAACAAGGAAGGGACTGAAAGACACCTCAGTAAAACACAGATGAATCAGAGGCCAAGTCTGATGTCAGTGGCTCAGCTCCTGGCCAGGCCACTGCAAAGGACAGCAAGGGGTTGGAGCAGCCACAGCACAGTGCCAGGCAACTGCTCCCAACCTGTGCATCTGGGGGGGGTGGGGGGGGGTGGGGCAGGTCCAGGTCAGGTCCAGGTCCAGGTCCAGGCTCCATGCAGAAAACCTTGATTTTTAGTAGTTGTACTTCATCATGGACATACACTGACCTGGCTTTGGCACTCGATTTCTTGCTGGATTTCACTGCAGTTTGGGTAGGCCTGAGCTGTGCAAAAAAATGTGCTGCACCTTCACTGCCCATGACAAAATGGGTCAGCATCTGTGTTTTTGGGACCTATGCTCACACCTCTAAGTGGGCATGTGTTGGGCTATTTGTGCCCCTCAAACTGCTCATGGAGAACTTTAGGGCATGGCTCTGCAGGAGGCTGCACTGAGCTCTCCAGTCATACACTTCAGTTTCTCAGTATCCAAGTGACTTCTGAAACTGAAAATTGAACCCCCTAGTCTGGCAAATACCTTTGAAGAATTGGCACTTTTTTCTCTTTCTTGGACGTTCATCTTGGGGCACAGGAAAGGGAGATGTACCAGCATGCCAAGCCAGCTCCCAAGGAAAGCTCAGCCCAAGGGGTGACCATCTGACATGGGCCTGCTGATCTTCCCTGCAATGAAGCAGAGGAAGCTGGTGCTGGGAAGTGAAGAAAATGCCCCATTGTCAATCAAAAAGCACAAACCTGAGGCACTGGGTGGCACAGGTTCACAAAGACAGCCCCAGGGAAGCAGGACTGGAGAAACCCTTCAGAGACTGCACTGGGGTTTGAGCAAGGAATCCAAAAGAGAAGGTGTCTTCCCAATCCTTTTTGAAGTTATTCATCACCTCTGATAGAGTCAGGAACTTATTCACAGAGTCTTCAGGGGAATCCAGTTTAGATTGCAGCGTGCTTCCCATCTGTCTGGGATGTGAGATTTCCTGGATGTTGTGAGCACACCAAAGGGCCTCGAGGGTGCTGCTGAATGAAGCAATTGTCCCACCCACCCCAAAAAGGGGTGCTTTGTCAGAAAGGAGCTAAAACTATCTCAGGTGAACATCTGCAAGAGGTCAGTCAAGGCTGGAACTCCAGTGTGACTGAAGCTGCATGCCATTAAGGAAAGACTGAAAATTATGGGAAAAACTGGTGGAAGGAAATAAAAGCCCAGAGAAAGGAATTGGTAAGAAGTGAAAAAGCAAAACAAAAAGGTGTCAAAGAAGCTTTGATGCCATGACAGCTACTGCATAGCCCATCTTCAGATCTCTGCAATCAGCCAAGCGTGGGTGGGGAGAAGAGCTCTCAAGACAGAAGGCAGTAGACAACCGTCTTCTCTGTGTCTAGGACAGCTCAGGATTTTCATCTTTAGTTACTCAGTGATTCAGTGTCACCAGGAGAAGTGACAGGAAAAATGCCCCCCTGAACAAGAGCACCTTCTGTCACCTCTCAAGCTTGCATACAAGCTGTCAAGACACAATGTGCCACCCCTGCATACCTGGGTTCTGGTTCCTCATAAGCAAGGCTGCAGGCAGAAGCAGTGACCAGAAGACCTTTGAGAGCATGCAGTGCTTTTGGTTCCTTTTCTTAAAATCTGCCTCTAACTTCTAGGCTGCTGAAGATGATTTATTATTTATTACTGTGGCCCCAGACGTGACTTCAAGAAAAGAAACTTCCAGCGTGCTTGGCACATGGGTCTCCCAGTCTAGACAGGAAGAGCAGTGGAGATCACCCCTTCTGCATTAAAATCTGCTGCCTGTGGTGAGGGCAGCTCTTCTGCAGTGAGGGATGTACCTGAAAGGTAAGGCTCACTGAAGCTGAGAGCTGTGAGCTGGTCTTTGATCAGGGCGTCATTGCTCCTGCATGTTTGACTCAAGAGGTTCTGGCTGTCTCAGCAAAACCAAGTCCCTCCTTCTTTGGAAAACTCTTGCAGGGACTTCACAGATGGTGGACTTTCCTGCAAATATCACCTTTGGACTTTGTGGTGCACTCACAGAGGCACAATGGGTCTCTCCCCAAAGGCCAAGGGAAGAGGACAAGGGTGTGTCTGTAGGAATGGTCCTGGGGAAGGACAAGGCTGCACCAACCTCTTACAGACAGCACCTTGGCCCCTCTCTAGCCTGAGTGGCAACTCCCAAGCTGCCCTTGCTTAACTCCATCTCTCTGGGTCTAATTGCTACCTCTGAAAATTACTTGCAAATCCCTTTGATAAAACTGGTCAGGGAGTTTTCTGTCCAGATTCTGTTTTATATTATTGTTGGAAAATATACCATTCTTTTAGTTTTGACCTCAAGACCTTTCTTTTTTTTATATAACCCCATTTTGAAAACATCTGCAAAATTGTGCTCTTGGGTTCAGGATGAATTGCAGTGAGATATTTACATGGTAACAAAAATGCAGATAATCAGTCAAAAAAAGCATCTCAAAAAGTACAAACCAAATTGTTTGGATGACTCATTTCTATAATGTTTGCTGGGCACTTATTTCTGAAAATTGAGGAACTTTGATATTTTGCCCTGTATCAGGGCAGGGCAATTATTTTTTAGTAATTATTGTTAATTATTATTTGCTACTTTTAGTTCATTATCATAGTCTTCCTGCTGCAAGCAAAACTTTTTCTGTCCAGCTGTTGCTCTAAATCTTGCAAGGGTAGGCACATTTCCTTTGCACCCCCAGATCTTAATTAAAATATGCCAAATTCGGTAGCTCTCATAAAGCAATCCATGCTACAGAAAAATGTGAATGAGCAGGTGCTTCAAAATAACACAATAAAGACAAGCCATAGCAGAAGGACACAATGCACTGAAGTAAGCAAATGGAAAAAAATGTTTCAAGCACGTTGCTTTTTTGTGGGAAGGGCTGAAAAAGAAGACAGTTCTGTCATTGTCCCCTGACCAGTCCCAGATGATCAGGCTCTGGAGAGCCACAAAAGGCTGGACTCCACCAAATCACTGATGGGAAGAAGAGAAAGCAACCAGAATATATGTAAAGGCCTTCTCCAGAGCAGCTAATCAAGGCATGTTTGCTGCAGAGTGGAGTCCAAACCTCGGGGACATCCACTGCTGGGCTCAGTGACAGCAGCGGCGCCGCTCCGGCCGCAGGACCTGCCTCGTTGCCCTCACTGAGCCTTTGCTGCTGCAGGATCAGCTTCCACAGTCTGATGGGCCTCAAGGGTCTGATACAGCCACAGTGCACTGAGCAGGAGGCACAGATGGGCCACTTGAACCTGAAAAGGCACCTGATCTCATCACCCAAGATAAACAGCACGCAAAACCCAAGGAACGAGTCCTGGCTGGTTCGCGGGATTTGGAACAGGATGTGGAGATTTTCACCCCTAGTTTCCAAGGACATTGCAACACCTCCCCACAGGACTGCTCGTACATCCGTGGCACAGTGACGTCCTTGTGGCTGTGCAGTGAGCAGCTGGTGCTGACCAAATGCCACTGGGAGGGGTGGAACAGCTCCGGATGCCACAGGGCAGCTGAGCAAACAGTGCTGCCAGGAGGCCACACAGCATCCCTGTGATAGTCACACCTTTGGAAGGTGCTCTGGGAAAGCAGAGGGGAGCTGGCAGCATGGCCAACCCTTCAGAATGATCTTTCTCTTTCCTGGGAAAATCTGCAGGAAACAATGCACTTGGAGGAGGTGAACATGTGATTTTGAAAATTGGTGACTTGGATTCATCAATTAATTTTAAAGCGATCTGATCTTTTCTTCTTTTGCTTTGTTTTGTTTTTTATTCTCTCCTTGACTTTCACTTTTTGCCTGAGGTGGTCCAGGCCTCTGACCTGCCTCCCTCCTGTAAGGCAGAGCTGTCACCCCAAACCCAGAGAGTCTGTTTCTCTGTCAGCATTTGCAAATCCTCCAGCCTGATTCTTGCAAGCACAACTGGTCCAACCTGATGTGAGGGTGTTGCTCTGTAATACTCCTTAAGTCTTCTGATCCCACACAAGATCCTGGCCCAGGGCAGATCACTTTGATTCCACTGACCACACAAAAAAAATATGTGAAGACTGTTTTAATGGGCAGAGAAGGCTCTGCAGTGATGAGACCTGACTTGCTTTCTTTGTTTAGCTGGGAAGACCCCAACTGTACCTAATGTGTGCCAAGACCTCACTGGGGAAAAGAGCATTTCTGCTCTTTGGATAGCACAACCCTGTGGGGCACCCAGCAGTTAAAGACTAGAGCAGTCTCCAAGTGCTCTAAGTTGTGCCAAGGACTCTCAGGATGGAGGCAGATCCAAGAGCAGAGGCTGCCAGTCATCCCAACACTCTGTTTGACTGGACACAACAAACCAGGCACCACTGTTGTGTGTCCCAGCCCAGCTCCAGGCCTGGAGATTTGCTTGTGTGCATCCCCTCTGTGGCACCTCAGTGTGCTCTACTCAAACCTGTCACTCTCAAGGCCTGTCCAGCTCTTAAAGCCTCTCTAAGCAAAATGATCTGGAGAAGGGTCAAGAAATTCTTCCTGTCAAGAGCCTGGGGCTTTTCAATTTACAACGGCTGCTGAGTCAGTTCTGTCTGTGTGTGGCTCTGTCATTTCCCAGGTTTATGTGGAAAATTTGCAGGATATTTGAGGCAGGTCGCACTTCTCCTAACTTCCAGGTGGTCTGTTTGCAGAGTCAGGATAACAGCACAGATTGCTTTATGTTCAGGTTTCCTTGGACACCAGCATGTGTAGAATTTACTTCAAATTAAGGACAAAATTATGGAAGAACACAATCCAGAAAGACACAATTTTTGGAATGAACCAAGTCCATTCTGGACTCTTCCTCAGTAAAGAAAATGCTTTGTCCCAGGTCTATCTGAAGCATATTAAAAAGGGAGGGAGGAAGTGGGATTACAAGCAAATACTTTGTTCCTCAGGATTTAAAAGACCAGGAGGAACACGTTTCTGGGAAGCCTGTTATAAAATAATAATAAAAAGCCAGCTGCCAATTTAGGGAATATTTGTTGCAAATCGAGCATGAACCACATCAGGAGAAGAATTTTTTTGAGAACTTATCTGCTGGTTTTGGTCCAGACTGCCAGGGGAAACACCTACAGGAAGGATTTCCTGTGCTTCTGGACAGCTGCAAGAACGGAACCCACTCCAAGAAGCTGATCTCAGGATGGTGGCAGGCAGTGAACACTCTAAAATTCTGGTAGCTGGTATTAGAAAGGCTGGTAACATCACATGGGTGCTGGGAGGGGTAGAATCCCCTGAGCACTCAGTGAGGGAGGGCTGCAAGCTGGCACAGGGGGCCAGATGATCCCCCCAAGGCCCTGCTGACACTGACTGGAAGAGTGACATGGAAACAGCACATGGACACGTGTTGTTCCTGGCTGGAGCTGCTCATGTGGCTCTTGTTGATCTCCAAAGCATTTGAAGAGGTTCTGAGCAGAACTTACTGATCTCTTCCATGCTCCTGGCTCAGAGGCACAGTGAGGCTGGAGGGCCAAGGCTGCTGTTGCAGAGATCAGAAATGAACTTGGACACCTGTATCTTTGCCTCCTCTCCTTTCTCCTCCTGCATCTTTCACAAAGCACAGAAGCAGATCTCCTGTCTTGGTGCAGCGAGGAAGCCGTGGAACATATCAGCTCTTTGTTTTGCAGGCAAAGGTGAAGTCTGTTTATTCATCAGCATGTTCCCCAAAAATCACCCTTGTCACTGGGAGAGCCATTTTATGGGAAACACTCTTCTGTTCAAATGCTTCTGCATTCCTCAATAACTATTATCCTCCAGAATCCAGAAACTCTAAAATTACACCACTTGAAAAGCCAGGTTTTCTTATCTTCACTCTGAGATGTAATGATAAAAACACCCAAGGAGAATGAGCATCCAGGGATCTCCTGAGGCAGTAAGATCAGAAGTGACTGTGCTGTGTGGAAGGCACTCAGGTCCCCTGGGTTTCTGTGAACATGGAGCCACCTTTTCTGGCAGATGAGCAGTGACAGTGCAGACCTTCCCAGCACCTCCTGCTGGGTAACACTTTCCTGCCCTTCCACACAAGCCTGTTCAGTTCCCATCTGGTTTTAGCAATTGGTGCCTTGGAACTCATCAGAAAAGGATATCATTTTACCACCTGCAAAGTGAGGAACTCAGGCTTTCAAACAATATGAAATAATTAGGTCTGTTTGGTGTGGCACATAAAATCTTAATGGAATCCATCACTGAGTGTTCCCTCTGTTCATCATCTGTCAGAGCAGCCTGGTTGGAAGGTAGGCTGGAATTACTTTGGTTAAAACAGTCTATCTGCTGAAGACATTTGACAACCACCACAGTATTCTTCATTAGGAAAAAGTGATTTTTATGCATGGTACGAGTTCAGGTAACTCTTTTTGTAATTAGAAACTGATCCCATTTGAATCTTGATCTGCATTTAGGTTCTTCCCAAAAGAAATAGCCTCGAAATCTGTGCCTCTGCCATGACCACATTGCTTACAGATATTGATTCATACATTCCTCCACACTTCAAGGGTTCAGGCCTTCCCAGAATGGAAAGACTGGAATTTCTGGGGCTTCCTGGGCTACAGCTACCCCAGAAGGGTGGCTGTGACTTTAACCATCATGAGGCTTCCCCCATGTTTCCTGTGGGGAACACTGACAAGGTGAGCCCACAGTGCCACCAAGAAGCCAATGACAGTGACAACTTCACTAAAGCACGGGGCTGTGGTGGACAAGGGCTGCTCCCACTCCATGCACATGGGAAATGTGGAAGCCACAGCTTCTGGTTTCTGTCCTTTGCAGCTCTTTCTGTGTCTAAGGGACAAGTCTGGGAGAACTGGGAGATGCTCCTTCCACCACAGCTGCACTGGGGAGTGAGAGCACAAGGGCTCAGCAGGATACATTTCCACATGGCCTCTTCTGCTGCTCCCTGCCGAAACAAAGGAGAACTGGGAGAAGGGAGGAGCTGTGCTCAGTGTGATCCAGCCCTTTCAGGCTCTCCACGAGGGGTGAGGGTTGTGTTCAATGCATCCTCCAAGGCCTGAGGAGCTGAGGTACCTGATGAGCATCACATCCTGCAGTGCTGCTGGGCTGACATCCACAGATTAAATACCTTTGGCTGTGTGTCTCCACTGAGAGGTCTCTGGGTTCCAAAGGGAGAAAACTGTCAGCTCTGGGCTTCTCTGAGCTGGGCAGTGATGCCTGGGTCACCAGGTGGGCTCAGGAGAGGATTCCATCTGCTCAGTGAATGCATGCCCAGGGCACCACGTCCTGCTCACTGTGCAGGAGCCCAGGGCAGGTACAGGTGAGCTCTGGGTACCTGCATCTCCAGCACTGGCAATCAGACTGCACAGCTTGTCCACAGGCACTGCTAGGCTTGGGGAGTGAGGTGTGAGATGCTGTTGGGCTTTCTGGCTCTGAACCAGGGGTGAAAAACTCTCACATCCCATTCCACATCCCTCAGGCTGTGCAGCCCCACTTCAAACTCTTCAAAGCTCATTTTAAGGATAACTTAGTACGTGTCTCTGGTTTTTCTGGCAGGTTTGAAGGGGGAAACAAACATCCCACAGTGGCCACAAAGC
The DNA here is from genome assembly GCA_013399835.1 of Leptocoma aspasia. NCBI lineage: Eukaryota > Metazoa > Chordata > Aves > Passeriformes > Nectariniidae > Leptocoma > Leptocoma aspasia. The sequence goes on from VXAX01004120.1 coordinate 267,777, forward strand.
TGCACAGAGAGGGGAACAGCTGGGGGTTAACCCTGGGCCCATGAGATACAGGAGAGGTTGGGGCAGGTCTCAGCGAGGGACCCCTCCAGTCGTGGGGGAGGGAGGAGGCTGTGCCCCTGAACGTCTCCCTGGTTGGAGGACAGGATGTGTCAGCTCAGGGAGAGCAAAAGGGACCCAAATTTCCCTGAAGCTGCAGAGGAGAAAGGGGAGAAAGGGAAAAGAAACAGCCAGGACAAACATATTCTTAGAGGGAGAAAAGCCAGGGAAAGTGCACGGCGACACACACGCAAAAAAGGAAAATACAAATCCTTGCCCCCCCACCCCACCCTTGCCCCTCTAGTGCCCCTTTCTGAACCTGCACAGCTCAAACTGCAATTGCCAGGAGAATTTCAGAGCTCCCCCCACTGTGGCAGTTGCACAAAGGTCTCCTCTCCCTCAGCCAAGAAATTTCCATATTGACACAAGAACTCCACTCACTTACTTGCACGACAGCTGATTAATCCCCTCGATGTAGTAGCACACCCCTCCATTGACACAATAGGACTTGGCTGTTTCGTTGCATTTTCTGGCATGCCCAGACCAGGAGGAGAGAGTTGTGGTTACTGCAGGGGAAAACAAAAACACACACAAAAAGGATATATTGTTATTTCCTTTGTTGGGCAATTCTGCTTCCTTAGATGATTTTCTACGAGTTCATTTGCCAAAGTAAAAACCCCAGAGCTACAAACCTTAGCCTGTGCCTTCAGACCTGGGCTGCAACTTGACCCTTCCTTTCCCAGCAAAAGAGGCCAAGTGAGTGAGGAGTTCAAGATTCATCTTCCTCTAAGCAGCCAGCATGTAGTACAAGATCATTTTTTTGGCAAGCTGTAGGGAAATGCCCCTTTCCCACTGTCCTTGCCCCTCCCTTGTGCTCAGAATGCTGTGCCAGCAGGCAGGCAGGAGGTCGGGAGGAAGAGGAGCTGCAGAGTCCCAGAGTCACAGTGACATGCTGCTGAGGCTTGAGTACACCAGGACACTGGACCCAGACCCAGAGGTGCTGCAGGGGACTTTGCATTGCTCCACACCTCTGTCAGTTGAGTTTTCAGAGCCGGGAGCAGGTCTGGCACAAGCAAGAACAGCTCCATCTGTCCCTCCCCTTTCCTGAGCATTTCTCAGTCCTGCCACACCTGGGCTGCCCCAACAGCCCCAGCAGAAGTGCAGCAGCAGAAGTCAGCCAGCCCCAGCTCGTGCTATGAGGGAGGCAGCCAGCATGACTCAAGTTTCCTAGGATACAGGTGCTTTTCCAAATCTAAACTTCTTTCTAGAGAAAAGCTTTACAGTCCTGTAAACTACAAGAAAACCTGAAGGCAGTCTGCAGAATTTCACTGTAATTCCTGTCTCTGAGAGACTCTGATAAACTTACAGCCCAAAGCAGAGTCTCCAAAGGTAAAACAAAGGCTTCTAGGAAGGAAAAAATCAGTTGTTAGAGCACTGATACAGGTTACAGAAGGTGAGCAGTTTTGGGGAATGCAGACCCATCTTCACATAAGTCTAAGAAGTGCTGGGCACTAAAAAGCATGGATTTTTTACAACTGAATACTTAACCTCATTAAAAATTGTTCCCTTTCCTGGATTACCCACCTCTCTCAGACCCTATCACAGTTACAATTCCAGCAGTGTGGCTACTGCCTACTTTGCCTGTGGCTACTGCCTTTTATGCTGTAGTCAAGGCTTCTGAGGAGATATTCTCTTCCATCCTGTTTTCCAAAGCATGGACGAGCCTCGTGTAGAGGTTAGTGACACCATCACTGAGACTGAACTCCTCACTGACACAGCACTCGAGGAAGAAAGCTTGAACCAGAGCCAGGCAGGAGCCAGTCAGAGCCACAGGAGGAGCAGCAGGGCAAGCCATGGCCTGTCCCAGAGGGAGCCAGGGCTGCTCCCCACTCCTTGGGCAGCCCCTCTGCTCATCCCACGCCCACAGGGGCTCTGGGGCTGCCTCTAGCTGCTGCCCACACACCAGAGCCAAGGGCTGCGTTCCCAGCTCCAGCCCAGCACCTGTTGGGAACATCTGGGCTCTCCCAGGCAAAGGAGGGCTCCCAGCACCTTGTGCAGCTTCTCACATGTGGGTGATGCTTGGCACACGAGCAATCAGGACAAGTTTGTTCTGTCTCTCACGCGTTTGGGACTCTCTGCACGCGTGGGGTCTGTGCCTCTCTGAAGGAGGAGATTCCCACTGGGCTGTGCCCAGCTGGAGCAGCCCACCCTCTTAACCCACAGCTGCTACCTGTGCACAGCTCAGGGCAGGGCCAAGCTCACTGCTCAGCTTGGTTGAAGCCATGTGCTGTCCCATCCATTGTCTTCCATTCCCACAAGGAAGCGGATGCCTCCCACTGACTGGCAGGCCGGGGTTGTGCACAGAGCAGAGCTATTTCCATGCTTTGCCTTGAATAACCATTGCCTCTGGCTCTGTCTTTTCACAGTTATCCAGGGCACAGCAAGCTGTCCCAAAGTGCTCTGGAAACGAGACATGGAAAACACTCCAGCAGAGACCCAAAATGCTCACAGCCCTGGGACAGCAGCTGCTCCCTAAGGGCACGTCCTGCCAGCCAGCTGGGAGCCAAATGTGGACAGCAGTGTGCACACACTGCAGTCTTGGAGCAGAGGATGGCTTGGCCAAGCCTTCAGTAAAACTCTTTCAAAAATCTGAATCCCACACTTCTGCAGGAAATTCAGCACTCCCTTCCAGTTAAGATTAATGGTAACTAAAAGCCAAAGCCATTATGAGTCTGTGCAATTTATCTGAGGAATGCAGACTCATTATACAGACATGGCTTTATAATTTATACCTTTACAAGATAGTAGCACATTTCTATTCAGGAGACGAGAGCTGTGGGTCTCTGATAAGTGTGGGTCTCTGCAAGTGTACCATGGGATCAGGGAGCACTGAAACTTCATCAGCCAAGGAGCTGGTGCAAATTGAAAGGCACGTGGAGGAAGAGCAAGCATAGGCTGCAGGGAGCTGTCACCCCTGCAACCATCAAATACACCACTTGGTAGCAAGCAAAACAATCCATCTGGCAAAGTCTCGCATCATAAACCCTACAGGGAATGATTTTGGAGCAAGCCTTGTCACAGCAAGAGAGGGGCAGAGAGGGAGAACTGAAAACAGAGCCCAGAAACCTCCCTGTAGGAAACACTCCAGATGTGAAGATAGCCAACCCACCAGGAATGGTGGATGGGAAGATGCAGTTCTTTGTGATGTGATACAGGGAGGATTACAGTGCTCATCAGCCACAGACTGCATGGGGTCTTCATCCCATAGAAACAGTTTTGTCCCTGTTAAACAGGTAACAAAGATCCTGAGATGACTGAGGCTAGGGCATGCTGGGCACTTTTAGGGGAGGGCTGTCAGTAGAAACTGTCAGGAAAACACATGGTTGATCACCTATACTAGAAGCATCTTTCTGATGTCATTATCCTTCAAACCCTGTTTCCTGAGCTAGCCAGGGGGTTACCAGGAGCGAGGACCAACACCTTGCCTTTCATCCCAAAGAAGCACAAAGTGTTTTAAAACTGAATCACGGAATCATATTACTACAGTCCATTTGTCAGCACAGAGATGTGGCAAAGGCCACAGAGAGAGGCAGTTCCCTGTTGAGAAGAGAGCATCAGGAAACTAGGCCATTTTGGACTATAAGGCTGGTCAAGCCAAAGCCCTGCCTTGGCCCCAACAGAGGCAAAGCTTAAAAAATAAGATCAGCACGAGCACACAGTGATAATCTTCCTTAGGCCATGCAGGATGGGCAGCTCAGAGACAACCCAAGGCAGCCACAGTGTTGTCACATTTAGTGGCCTTTGCTGAATTCTTCCACCAACATGTTTAATTGCTGTTTGAACAAATCTAATCTTGTAGCACCCACAATATTTGTGACAAGATGTCCAGTGCTATGCACAGTGTATAAGGCCCTCCATTTTGATTCCTTTCACCTGCCCTTTCCTGGCTCTTGCATTAGAAAAAACTAGTCATTATCCTCACTTGTTTCCCCTGTGCTACCTGTGGCATTACAGGCACAGCCAGCATCTCCTTCCCTAGCTGGGAAGCAATGATCTCTTTTTATTCTTTTTTGGGTCATCCCTGGTTCTGTTTTTCTCTTTGGAAATAGTGAGACCATACTGCACACATGATATTTTTGGGATATTTATTCCAGTCATAGGAATTCCTAATTTTTTTTTTTTTGAGGTTTGATGTACTGGATATAGATCTGTCTCTCTTATAACCCTGAAATCTCACTGCTGTGTGGTAACTCACAGTCTAGAGCCTTCCAAGGTGCCTGATCACCCTGGGATGCTGCTGCAGCTGGGACTTCACACTCATGAGAGCAAGTATTTGGGAGCAAGGATGGAGAGATCTGCCAAGTTCTATGGGAGGACGAAGGGAAGCAAAATGTCTCACTTAGAAGATGTTAATTGTGCCTGGGTTGAAGCATGGCCCTCTGACACCACGTGGCTGCAGATCAGACACGAGCACCTCAAAGCATGATGCCAAGGGAGATTTCAGTGGGTTTCCACCACACTGGTGGGATAATTCCCAGATTCACAAGTTACTTTGTGTTTAGCTCTATTCCACATCAGCCTGGGCCACTGCAAATACTTTAACAACTGCATGCCTGGTCCAGAGTCATCTGGGATGTTGGATGTTGGTGAAGTGAACCTCACACACAGTTTATTTACAGCCGTGCAGGTACTTTCACCTCTGTACCAAACACTACACAGCTGTGCCTGGTGATCCAGAAATTACATCCCACAGCTATTTCACATTAACTGCTGTACAACAGCAGGCAGATTTTACCCCCCCATCAGCTGGTGTGCCAGAATAAGTCCTTCACTCAGCCTCCAACACAACTCCATCTATCCCAAATGACTTGGAAAGTTGTAAAATTGCTGAGATGAGTGGAGAACTGAATAAGCAAGGGAGCAGTTTTGGGTGGTAGCAGGGTGGAACAGGACTCATGAAGGCAGTGGGATGTGATGAGGGGGTTGTGCAGTAACACCAGTCATGTACCAAGAGCCTCCCCAGGTACTTCAACAAATTAAAAGCAGAAAACCAGGAGTGTGCATGAGGCAAGCAAGTGGTGACATTTCCTTTTGACCAGTGGGAATAAGTGAGGTGTCCCTGAGACACACAGTGGCAAAGTGGTCAGAAAGCCCCTGCAGTGTGAGAGAAGGGCTGGGGCAGCTCACCCATCAGCAGGTCAGACCTCCAGCTGGTCTTCAGTCCCAGGACTGAGAACAAAGCAGGAGGGAGGGAGGAGGTGAGGACAAAGAAGAGAGGGGAATAAGGAGGTGAAGAAAAGAGGGGAGTAAGGAGGTGAGGGCAGGAAAAAGAAGGCTGCCTCTTGATGATGTGTTTGTGAATGATCTGCAGCCACGTTTTATTGTTGCTGTCCCAGCCAGTGAGGACAGAGCAGCATAAACACATGAGAGATCCAGAGCATTGGAGTCATTCAGAGAGTCTATTTTCCACCACACGCCTCAGTTATTCTGGACTATCATCAATGACAGGGCAACAGAAGAGAAGAGAGCCAGGGGCAGTGACTCTGCCAGGTGGACTTCCCTTCACACAACCCATCTACCCAGAAAGGCCATTAATGATTGTGCAGGGATTCTTACACAATTCCTGCCATGCACGTCATTTAACCTTTGCAGGCAGCTCAACAGCCTGTTCTCAGAACTCTGGTGAAATACTCCCCCTGCAAAGAGTTAATTAATGCAGCTTGGACTATAAATTATAGTTAATTTTTCACGGACTACAGCTACTGTCGAGGAGAGCAGGGAGGCAGTGATGGTTTCGCCGCTCCTTTTCTTCTTTATAAATAACTTTGGCTGGTGGGTTCATAGAGTACAGACACTTTATTCTCTCAATATTTAGACATTCAGTTAGACAGATGAACTCAGCTGGTTGGGGAGTGTATACAGATTGCCTGCTCTGTATATGCCTCATGTACTTACTGATAAAACACAGAATGGCTGAGGTTCCTCTCAACAGAGTTCGTCCAACTGCTTGTTAGAAGAACATGGATGAGAAGGTGTCTGGCCAAGATATTCCTTGGTTGTGGCACTGTAATCCTGGCGTGAGCCACACTAAACCCATGATTTACACTGATTAATACCTGGAGGGGCTGGTGATCCTCACGATTCCCTCTGTGGCAGATTTCTGTATGTCTGACACGACACCTTCTCTCGCAATAAACCTCAGCAGAGTCTGGATGCTCCCCACTGTTATCTGTACATAAAATCAGAAGGGCCTGTGCACACTGGGGCTTGCCTGACAGCAGACTGGGGACTCTGGAGCTCATAAAAATTCTGCTCCTGTGTGTTTATTCACTTGGAAATGACCAAATATTTACCCCCGCATTTTATTGAAATAGATCCTGCTGGAATCATGTTTCCAGTTCCCGAGGTGATCATTAGGATCAATAGCTGCAGACTAGGAGTCCATCCCAAGATACAAATACCAGACTGCAAGGCACTGATCCTGGAGCATCAGATGCAGCTGACCAAAACAGCACAGGTTGTATTCCCCACCTCTCCCATCTGCACTGTTCAGGAGTTTCACTAAGAAACAAGTTTTAAAGTTTCTGAGCACTCAGGAGCTGCCTGTTTCCATGGGACAGGCAGTTATTGCAGGGGCAAAGTCCTGTGTCATTGTCAAGCCTCTCGTTGCTGCTCTGGAATGGTCTCTGCAGCTTTACGAGGGAGCCCTTCCTATGCTCTTCTCTACCACAGGGGTCTGAAAATGCACATGACAGCAATGCAGAGTTTTGTTTTCCCAAATCCCCATCATCAATTGTAATAGCAGCAATATGATACTTCAATGAGGAGATTTGTTCAGCAACCTAAAAATCCTTTCACAGAGCCAATGCCAGCGTGAAAGCTTTGCAGGCAGGGCAGCTGAAGCCCAAGAAGTGAAGCAACACACCAGGATCCCAGGATGGAGCCAGAAGAGCAGATCCCTGGTCCAGAGCCCAGTTCTGAAGGCTGGGCTCAGCCTCAGTGCTCCCAGGGGACATCAGCTCCCACCCCACACTTCGTCCTGCCCCTCTTTGCCTTCAGAGTCACTGCCTGTCCTTACACCACACCTCGAGTGGCAGCTGTGTGACCACTTAAAAAATACACAGTGTGCAAAATGAGCAATGGGCAGGATCTGGCAGCTGCCAGGCACCACACAGCTCTCTGCAGACGGGCACTGAGATCTCCACATTCACCTCCAGGTTCCGTGCCTGCCTGCGTGCAGGTTCTGCTCAATTACAACCACACCTCCAGCAATGGGGTTGAACTCATCCAAGCAAAGATCACACCAGGACTTATTTTTAGTCGAATATTGGAAACTGCTCTGTTCACATGGCTGGATTCGTGTCCGCTCTGCCCATTCTCTGGGCTGGCTGGACACCCTTCACCTCCAAACCCAGAGCACCGTGGTCACATCTGCAGCACTGGCAGCTCCAGGAGAGCTCCATGGCCTCAGGCTGGAGGGGCCAGGGACTGCCCAGCCAGCTCACAGGCAGGTCTGCCATGGTCACCCAGTAAAGGCCATGCTAGACTGGATTTTGGGGGGGTTGGTGTGGCCATAACCACGTGGCACATGTTCCTGTGGGGTGTGTAAGTCACGAAGCACAGCACAGCCATTGCAGTCATGCAAGTCCATCAGGCCGAGCTCAGTGGCAGAGACAAAGTGAGAACATTTCCAACACCCAGCCGTGCTAGGCAGCAGGGAAGGGATTAAACTGGAGAAGGATTGCCTCAATGAGGCAATGAGGCTACACCAATGAGGCTACAAAGAGTCCAATGGCATCACCAAGATGACAGCTATGAAATCTGTGGACCCAAACTGGTGTGTGGAGAGTTAGACTTACTTAACTGGAGACAAAAGGGCTGTTTCAGGTACCCTTCCCACAGGGGTCTCTAGAGGGACTCTTGGGAGGGATTGTGATCCCTAGCAGATGAAATAAAGGCCCCAAAACTAAGCCCAAAGAGCCCAGCTTTCATTCAGATGCTTCATATTGCCCCCCAATCCTCTTGCTCCCAGCACAACTCAGCACTGCCTGTTCTGCTCTTTCTCCCTGTTTCAGCTCCTCCTGTGACTCTGAGCCTCTCTCTGCTGCAGAGCACCCTCAGCCAAGGGCACTGAGAGCCCACAGAGGCTGATAAACCACTCACCCAGCTACAGAGTGAGCAAGGAGCACGAGTAGAGTCCAGGTGAGCAGCTGCAATGATCCACATGTTGGTTTAGAGCACCTGCCCACCACTGGCACATCCTCCTGACAGTATCCACACCACGCTTCCTCCACCTGGCCCACGTGCTCTCCTTACCCTCAGGCCTTCACCTGCTTGTTGAAGTCAAGGGAAGGAACTAGAGGAGAACTCAACAGCAGAAAACAAGCACAAGGGATTACCTGACCTTCTCAGAGAGTTCAATCATAATCTTACCTTTTCAAAATTAAACTTTGAGAGGGTTTTACTATCTCTGTCCTGCATAAACCTTCCATCTCAGAATGCTCTCCAGATTTCTCTGACCCTTCTTCCATTTCTGCCTCCATCAGAATGCTCCTAAAGGTCAACAGTGGTTCCTGTCCTGTTTACCCAACATGTCCACAGCCACAGACTCCTGAACCTTGTTTAGCTGCCTCACACTGCAGCATGACAGGATCACGTCACCATTCTGAGCTCTCTGGATGTTGAAATGAGCATCAAGGACCTTTCTCTCTGCATCAGGGCACACAATCAAGCTACCACATCCCTGCAAGTTCTTGCCTGTGAGCTGAGCCACTGTGACCACCCAACTGCACAACCTTAGCCCATGACAAGCACAAAACAAAGTGTCTTATTTAACACCTTTTTACCATGAATGAAGCTACTGCACCACAAATGAAACTGAGTGGAACCTCATGCTATTCACATACCAGGTACTGGGAGCATCAGTGTTTAAAATCCAGCAAGTGATTTACAAGATTTCACTGAAACAACGAGGGTAGGGACAACCTACAGGTGATTCTGAATAGAGATATTGAAAAGAAATGCAAGACTTTTACAAAAATGAGATACTTGTCTGCTCTCCATCCCACCTCACAACATTTTCATCACCTCCCCATATGCTGTACACACATGCAATTCTATGGTACAACATCAATCACCATAAAAACAAGAGAGATTCTGAGTTATTCAGATAACACTTGGGAGATACTGCAAAAAAAGGAATGTGAAGGAAAAAATGAGCTACAACTTTAACTCCGGGGACTTTGCCACCTCTTCCCATCATTAGGGAAAAGAAACCAGTGATGATGCACCCACAGAGGAAAGAAGTTTTCCAAAAGGGGAAATTTCTGTGTTTCCTTTCTGAGATTTGGCTTTAAAGAAAATAGCATTTATCTAATCTGATGCAAATAAGTAGCATGGATCTCTTCTGGTGAAAATAAAGGAAAAATCCTGGGGAAGGATGGTGTGGCCATGGCATTAATGATGCTGTATCTCAGCTTGGTGTCTCTAGTGCAGTGCAAGGCTAAGCACTACACAAGAGCACATTTTAAGTGCAGTTTTCTAATCAGAAAAGCTTTTAAAGAATACCTGGCCAATGCCTGCTGTGGCTGCAATCAGATTTCCTTTAAAATCATAAAAGACTGAGCTTTCAAAGGAGGAAACATGCCCATAAAATCTGCAGAGCAGAGCTGCCAACAGTGAGGCACAGCCAGCTGTGCTCTCAGCTCTGGGCATCTGCAGCTGGGATGGAAACACAGCATGGATCTCAAATCCCTGCCTGTCCTGCCTTCCCAGGGTTTTTGCCAGGATCCTGGTGTGCTCCCACTGAGGAGAGACCTCCTGACACAGACATAACACCCTCCACCAGAAATTGCTGAGCCAACGTCCAGGCACTGGGATTCTCACCTACACTTGTATCCCTTCCTTGATTTTTATTGCTCTGTGCCCATTTTCTACTGCTTTTGGGGCAACTGAATAGGAGGGAATGCTAAAAAGCATTTCAGCCACATTAAATCAAATTAAGCATTTGGGGAAATCTGTTCTTGCTTTCTGGAGACTCAGAAAAAATGGGATGGCACGGCATGGATAGATTTTCTGCAGTTTTCTTATTACCTATGCTTAGAAGACTCATGTCTTTTTTCTTGTGCTTCCTACAGCCTGTTTTGGTTTGATCAACTATCCTCAAAAAAACCCCAAACCCAAACACAAAAACAAAGCAATAAAAAAAACCCCTGTTAAATCAAAGGCCATAACAAGCACATCTTGCAAATATCAATAACTCCATGTACTGAAAGAGCTGGGAATGCTTAAACATCAGTTGCAGTTTTAAGTTCTTCACGCTGCCATTGAAATAGTTAGCAAATTCTCCCTCTCCAAGATAGACATCAGCAATATAAATCAGATTTTTTTAAAGATCTAGGGGGAAAAAAGGCCAGTGGCTTTGGGAAAAATCAGACAGAAGGAGTCATTAAAGAAGATTCCAGGAGGCAATAAAGCATTTATGCAAAATGTCTCATAAAAACAAACAAATTATGGGAAAGCAGCTGTATGGGGGGAGTGGGGGAGAGGTACTTACACTCTTCTTCCATAACAACTATTTTAGTTTCTGAGGCTGGTAAGACTTGTGGTGCTTTCGTTGTTCCTGGGGAAATTAAGGTAAGAAAGTAGTGAACAAAATATCTCTTTTGAGCTGAGCAGGGTGGGCTTAGCTACTGTGGGGAGGAGCAGAGGGGCAGGTGCTGCTGGGGGGCACAGGCTGGGGGCTGTCCAGGTATTAGTGCTGGTTTAGGGCAGGGGATTGGGGTGACAGAGGCAGGACAAGGAGTGTCCCTGCAGGGGATGGCACAGGGCACGATGTCCCCTCGCTGTGAAGGGCCTCATGTCACAATAAAGAGGCAGAAATGGCTCAGGGTTCACCTGGCAGGAGATGAGCGAAAATGTGGGAGGTTTTCATAGCCCTGATGGCCACAAGAGTGCAAAGATGGGATGGCAGGACATGATGGTGGGGAAAATGTGGAGTTTAAGAAAGGGTGGGATTTTCTGAAGAGCCTCCATCCCACGGGTACCTGAAGTTCTGCAGCACAAATGAATGCTCATACAAGAGGTGGAGGAAGAGGAAACAGGGCCCCAGGCAATAGGGGAGACAAGCACAGGTACTGATTTCCTCTTTTTTAACCAGGATACTGGGAACCCCAATGCCCACAGACACCACTGGCAGCACCAGCACCTTTGGAGAAGTCCCTCACACCCTCTGGATGCACAAAGCAGAAAGCCCCAGGAGCCTGGGCTGGGGGTGCAGTGCCTTCCAGAGACAGGGGTGGGACCACCACAAAAAGCTAGAAGGAGAAAGAATTTTTTGTACCACTTGATTTTTTCTGCAGTGCTTGATAAGGGGCAGGGCAGTTGAGGAGATGCCTAGAAATTTTCTGAGGAAAAAAAGAATCTGAAACAGTCACACCTCAACTGTGCCCTCATGGCCATGTGATATCAACATTAGACTATTCAATAATGAGAACTGGGAAATGGGACATTTTTCTAAGAAAGCGTCTAATTTACTTCAAAGTCATAAAAATCTGCAATACAGCCGAAGCACAGTATATTTTGACTAAGTCCAGAAGCATTTCCTCAGAAATTAACACCCTCACAAAGTTTCTCAATGCAAAAGCATTAATTTCTGAGCTGGGAGTTTTGTGGAAATACTGGAATTGTAGAGGAGGGATGAGGTGAGGATTTGGCTGAGGGGCATTTTCTAAGTGCCAAGGGGTCTCTGCTCTGCAGCCACTCTCTCTCTTTCTACGGATGTGGTGGTTTTGGTGACTTGCAACAGATCTGTATGGCTGAAAAGCTGCTTTTCTGAAACTGAAAAGTGGCATTGGAATGGAGCAAAGAGCACTTTTCAATGGAAGCCACAACAGGATCAGTGCTAAGGATCCTGGGGAAGAAGAAACAGGGGACAACACATGTGTGGATTCAGATGCCCTGAGGAGTTTTCTGCTGAAAGATATCACAGAAGAAGGAAGCTTGTAGAAGTGAGGAAAGCTTGCAAGACCGCAGGAAGGCCCAACACGAAGGGGAGAGGAATACTCCAGAACAGCTTGTGCCTGCATACTGGGGAAGGCTGCTTAACTCTGAGTAGCTCCAGGGGAAAGAAGAAAAAAGAGTGCAAAGGGGTGACAGGGCCACAAAAGCCTCCAGGGATCACCATCCCCTCGGCTGCCTTTGCAGGGGGCTCCAGCTGGCCCTGCTGTCCTGGCAGGTGGTCTGCAAACAGCAGCAAGGTGTGTGTGCAGCTGAGCAGCCAGCCAAGGGCAGAGTGGCAAGGCAGCTGAGAACATGGATTCATCCAGGCAGGGCATCCACCAGATTCACAGCGAGATCCCTGTGTGTCTTTCATGGTTTTTCAGGTCTTAACACAGTTCTGGGCAGCTCAGGTGTGAGCCCATCCCTGCTGTGAGTGGTCCTTGCCACACAACATGACCCCTGACATGTGCTGCCTGCCCTGCCTGGAGGCTGCAGTGGCCAGATGTGCATTTACCTGGAGTGCAGGCCAGATGTGCATTTACCTGGAGTGCAGGTCAGAGCCTTGCAGCAGGCACTGCTCAACCACACTCCTCCTCTTGTGAGAGGGGTGCTGGTGATGGGGAAGGGGCAGCAGAGGAGGCAGACAGGGCTCTGATGGCTGCACATGGGGAAGGGAGGTTGCACATGCAGCTCCCATCAAACAGGAGCAGTTTATGTGGTGTGGGACAGCCAGAGCATGAGCCAGGGAAAAAAACAAAAAAAAAAGGAGAGCACTGCCTCAGTTTCTTACTCAGGACACCTTTCCTATCAGAATCAGAAATAAACCCAGCAGAGCAGCAGGGCTGAGTTCACAGACATGGAGGAGGAAGGCAGGGAGGTGTGAGCATGGGTGGCCTTCCTCCAGACTCTGCCAGCACTGGGACTGAACAGGCAGGATGACCCAGGGAGAGGCTGTGTGACACTGCAGCTTCACGGAACAAAAGATTCAGGATGGCAAACACGCTGAGATTAAGAGAGAAAATACTGCCAGAAAGCAGCAGGAGAAAGCTACCTTCCCTCACACTGGGATAAGGCTGGGGAGAGAACAAAAAACTGGATCCCAGCAAAGGGCTGCAGAGCCCAGAGCCCAGTGCTCATAGCCCAGGCTGCCACAGTGCCCATTGTGAATGGCAGGAGGAAGAGCTTAGGAAATACAGTCACCCCCTCCCTAGCTGTGCCCTCCCAGCTTCTGGCAGCCACTGTAGGGACTTTCTGAGCCGGAGGGTGCATCCAAACCATCGTGTTAAGCAATATAATTATTATGACCAAGATAATAATAAAACCACCTAACCTCAGACTCCATCCGCTGAGCTCTAAGAGATGGAGCACACATTCTAGGATGAAAACCAGAAGCAACTTCACTCATCACAAAGCTATGGTCTAATTACTTGTCTTCTGGTGTGTTTTGCTTCTCAGAAATTCTTTAAAAAATGAAAACATCAAGCCCACCAGCTTTCTTTCCTCTTTATCCCTTTTTAAAAAAATACATAGACTGTAAGTTTATTTAAAATGTAAATTAACCACATTGCCAGTGACAGATAACAAAGATAAACATTTATGCTAAGCTGCATTTTTCTTATCTCCCAAGATTGTTTTACTCGATATCCTGAAAGCATGTAACAAAATACAAGACAGACCATGTGCAGAACCTTTCTGTGGAATGGCAGACAGCTCGAGACATTTGCTGGCTTCTTCACTTACCACTTTTCACATTCAGGCTGCCTTTTGCGGTGTCTTTCCCTAAAACGTTCTCCGCTTCGCAGCTGTACTCCCCAGCATCTTCAAGCTTCACCTTGTTGAACTGCAGTCTGGAAATCTTTCTGTTGAAAAGTACAGCAGACATTTCTTACTCGATTGCTGACCAACCTCATGAAGTGACAACCATTCCTGGCCCTGGGGTGCTGCCTGAAGGGTCACCCCTGCTTCACAGGATGGGCTGCCTGACCTTGCAGGCTGAATAGGCACTCGAGCCTGGATAGGATTTGGACAAGTCCCTTCCCAGGATTTGCTAGGTGAACATCTCCCTCTGAACCCACTGCCCTGAGCGTGTTGCGTGGTTTGGTATGACACCTGCTCTCATCCACACAGAAAGTCTTGTGAGGGGTTGAGGCCAAGAGTCCCAGCACCCCAACACAGGCTTTCCACACTGGAAAAAAAGCCACTTTACTGATGGACAGTGGGATCTGCCTGCCAGATGGAGATGTGGAGAGGAGATGCCTGTTCTGCACCTTCCTCAGCAAGGATGCTGAGCAGCCAGTGCTCCACCAGCTGCGCTCAGCAGTGCCACACACTCAGCACAAACACCCACGGCACCCAGGGGCACTCACCCCTCTCCAGCCTGCACAGCCAGTCCCTGGGGTTTGCCCTGGACATATCAGTGGCAGCTTCATCCGGACCTAAAAAAAGGGCAAGCACCTCGTGTCCCCCAGGTACACACTCCAATGGACTACAGACGTGTGTGGCTGAGCTGCACACACTCAGCTGACCAGCCAGACGTGCCTCGAAAGCGCAGGAGAGTGTGTGTGTGGCAGCTGCCCGTGTCACCTCACAGCCTGTGCCACCTCCCAGCCCGTGTCACCTCCCAGCCCATGCCACCTCCCAGCCTGCGCTGCTCCTCCATGGGAGAGCTCTGCGGCAGAGCTCTGCGGCGCTGCGGGCAGGAGCATCGCCTTTCCCACTGGCTATGACTCATTCTCTGGGATGGCTCTGACTAACAGGCAAAACCTTTTGTTGCCCAGTTTAACAGGGATCTATAGGAGCCTTCAACACACACTGAGTGCTGCTCATGAGACCGCAGTGGGACTCCCACATGAGACCCTCTGGTTTACTACATTTTCTTCCATTTTAGCTGTCTTATCAGAACCCATCCTGTCTGCTCTTCTCATGAGAACATCTCTGTTTGCTTTCTGCCCCAAGCTTTTACCTCAGGTCTGTGTCACTTTATTTAGAGACTTGGAAGCGCTGCCAGCTTTAGAAAGAGGTCCCAGTGGCCGATGTTGCTGAAGGCAAATATAATTCCATTTATGTGGAAAATAATCATTAGCCTTGGACATAGTTGCAATGTTACACGTGTCATCCGAGAAGGACTTTTCTTTGGGCTGTGCAAATCATTGTCCATAGGAAGCCCTTCACAGAAGCACACTGGCATCTTTTTAACACCCTGACAAGCTGTTCTCCTGGGAGGCACGGCGCAAGGACACAGCAGGAACATCTCACTAGTTATATTAGTAAATTAAAAGCACTTGGAGATGACTTGGTAGAGCTCCCAGGAAACAGGCACTGCCCTGTTTTACAGGATGTGGTCAAGTGTTCAATTGCATGAGCTGGGGCCACATGTGGAGTAATTTTTAAATGAATGTTGACAGTATGCAAAGACCTCTTGAATCCCTCTAACTGTAGGTCTCCCCTAATCCATTTGTGCAGTGACTTGGGACAACACATTCCAACATGGGAGCCTAAATAAGAGGCCTGATTCTGCCTTGACTCCCAGCACAACACTCTACTCTGAATGTTCTCAAGCCCCTTAGCACAGCCTGTGACAGCCCTGGACATCGTGGGCCTCACTGCTGTGCTGCCTTGGGAGTCAGGTAATGCACAAGAGAGAGACATTTAAGGACATTTAAGGACATCCAGTGCCTGTTGCTGCCCTGTGGCTGCTGGTTCCTGCACCTTGCTGGGAGGGACAAAGGGTGCCTGATGGGGGCCTGGGCTCTGCTGGGCTGCAGCACCTTGCTCAGGAGCATGTTCCCCACTCCCTCCATAGAGGAAGGTGTGGAAATGCTCATCAAAAGAGCGAGATGGCTCCAGAATGCAACTCCAAGACTGCTCCCAGCCCAGCCATTACTTTCTCCCAGCTGTCTCAACCCTCTGTGCTAGAATACACCGTTTGTTTACAAACCAGCTCTCGGACAGGCTGCATTGCAGGCAGCACATGCTGAAAGCAGCTTGGAAGAGCGAGGCTCTAACTCAGAGTCCATAGAAAACTCCAGCCTGGCACATCAGCATGCTGGAGCTCTCTGCCAGGGCAGAGCTGAGAGCATCAATGGACACACTGCCTTCAGCTGCCGGAGCACAGATGTTCTAATGATAATTGGCTGCATGGCAATCTCAATCCACAGCACATTTCACCAGGTGGAGCAACTGGAAAAATCCACTACTGCATTAGAATATCACCTAGGTATGTGATCTTTTACAGATAAGGGGGTGTAATTCCCAAAGATATGAATTAGGGAGTTACTAGTGGCACAAAAGGGGCCACACTTGACAGACTCAGCTCCAACAACAGGGTGAGAGACATTTGGTCTTTTACCTGGAACTGGAGAGGAATGTGAGCAGAATAAAGAGTGAGGCTGGCATTTGGAGCATAACAACATCAAGGTGAAACCAAAGGGGATTACTTTGTTTTAATGCACAAGACTTGTACTGTCAAAAGAGCTTATTTTTGCCATCACAATTTGTTGAAATTATCCTGGACTGTAAGATCCCCTTGAAAAAATCAAGAGCTTTTTCTTGCTTTTCATAGCCCAGGCCAATGGTGTGGCCCCTCTTGGTCTCCACACTGTGCTGTATAATGTCTGGTGACAGACTCAGGGGAAAGGAGATGAAGGTTGGAGGTATGGATCATATTTCATGTGGAGCATAAATGCGAAGATAATTTCCCTATTCCAAGAGGCACTGAAACAGCCAGAGAGATACCTTGCTTCACAGCATTAACCATGGGCCTTTTAATTAGCATGGATAATGCCTGTGCACTGGAAGAACTGAGCTGAAGGATGTCAAAGGGACAAGTCCTCGCCTGATCTGTGTGAGCCAAAGGTGACCACTCTGATTTTGTTCTATTTTACTATCTCCAAGTGCTCCTGAAATATCACAAAACTCCTTTGGAAATCAACTTTTCAAAGTTGTGTTCTTCCCCTTGCTGTCCCCAGGGGCAGGTACTTTGTCCTCCTGAGGGCTGATTTTACAGACACACCAAAGAGTGGACTCCAGGGAGTTACAGTGGGCACAGGAGTTTGGGATGAAGGCTCCTGGGCCGTGTCTCCTGGGGACAGCAGGCCCTGGGAGAGCCCTACGTGTGCGTTCACAAGGGTGCCTGGCTGCCAGACGATGCCATTCTTCTGGAGGAAGGCTCTGCCCCGGGCTGTTTGCTCAGTGAAAGGGCCAGGGTCACTGACAGATCCCATCATTTCGCTGCAGTGCAACTCTGTTGACATCTCTTTACTCCGGGGGAAAATGTGCCTCATTGTCTTCCCTGACCCTCAGCACATATGACTTAGCCACGCACTAATTATCTCCTGTAGTGCCAGTGGAGGGATAAGCCACGGGGAATATGCTGTCTGCGAGCTCTGAGGGATAGGATTCACGAGGAGACCTTCAGCCTGGCCAAAAGAAGATCCCCCAAAATACCTTTCTGGCCAAGAGAAAAGAGTCCCCCAGAGGGCAGTTTGGAGGGATGAGTAAATCACCCTCTTCAGTGCCAATCTCCAGACTACAATGGGAAGCAGGGAGATCAGCCCTTGGCCAGGACCTACACAAAGATCCTGGCAAATTCTGGCTGGGAAGGGTGTCCTCATCGGCTGTAATTTAGACATCTAAATGCGAGCTCAGGCCCTGAGGCCTCCAGTGCAGTGAGAGGAGAAGAAACAGGCCCTGCATCTGAGCCAAGGAGGAACTTCTCACGACAGCAGTCATGTTCCCACCAGCACTTTGGTCAAGCTTGAATCGTTTTTCCCCTCTTACCTACTGCCAAGTGGAAATGGGGCCATCTTCCCGGGTCATCTCCTCACCAAGCCAGTCACGTCAGAGCATGGGATCAGGAGAGCAGCTGCCATGAGCTGTCCCTGAGACACCTACACTGAGGACTCTGTGTTCCTGTGTGAGTTCAGCCACTTCTGCACCATTCTGGACAAGAATAGCTCTAGGATTACTACTGTTGTAGTATTTTATTAGTCTTCTAAAAATAGGGTAACTAACATATAAGTAACAAAGAAGCCAAGGAATAAAGCTGACGAGGAGAACTTGGAGACTACCCCTTATGTGGCCCCGAAATTGTCAATGAAGAGCACTGCACATAGTAAACACACCTGAAACCCTAGGAAAAGGAAATTCCCAAACATGACCCTTGCAAAGGACACACTGGATGCCCTGCTGTGGTCACCCATTAACTGCATTCCCCTCAGTCTGCAGGGAGAGCCGGCAGCAGGAAGCACACTGGCATTGCTGAGAGCAGGAGTGCCAGCAATTGCTGTAACCTGCACTGCTTGCATCCTGCCAGAGATTTAATTGGTGCCTACGTGCTGCCCTGGCACTCTCACCGAGCTGCATTTCCCCTGAAAGAGCAGGTTAAGGACTGGCAGGAAGATTCAGGATATCCAGCTTACAAACCACAAGGGTTGTCCAGCAGCCATCAAACACTGGGCAGCCCCACTGGCTCGGGCAGGGGCTCTGAGGGGACACATTCATCGTCCCCAGCACTCAGTGGGATAAATTCAGGCAGAGGGAATCACTGCAATGCAAGGGCAGTGTGGGGATGGCCATGGCAAAGCCCCTTTGTCTGGCAGGGCAGGAGCAGCCAGGAGCATCCTGTCCCTTGCACAGCCCCCCTGAACTCTTGCCTGCCTCCCAGCTGTGCTCAGCAGAGCACAGCAAAGCTGGGCAGGGCGGCTGTGCTTGCAGTGCTTGAGGAAAATAAGTGTCCTATGCTGGCTGCTCTGGGCTCCAGAGCATCATCTGGCCAGCTCAGAATCAGCTACAGAAAGAACAAGTGGGAAAGGGGACAGAAATGCCCTCAAGCAAAGCCATCAAATAAGAGGGGTAAGGACAGGAAGGTCTGTAGTTTTCAGCTTGGCCATCATCCCTTCTCTATCTCCCTTCCTCCCCTCACACCATCATCTGACACACTCTGTGCTTGACCTGCTGGGATGGTGGGAGACAGGTAATATCCTTGCAGTGCCCAGGACAGGACCAGCCATCCCCTGACCCACTCTACCTGCTCTCTCCTACCCCTGTTCCCCAACATTAAAGTGCTGTTCTAACCTGAAAAGCAGATTTGCCCCTTCTCTGCTCAGCAGTGCTGTGGTCTCTCTGTGCCCAGGCTTGGGACAGGCTGATTTTAAGAGGAAGATTCACCCAGTCCTCACTCTGCAGAGCTGACACTGACACTGGTCTCAGAGTGAGGGCGAGCTACGTCTGGTTGGACAGTGTCAACAAGAGGGGACAAGATCGATAAGTACACTCCAAAGAGCAGGGTCACTTGTGCAACCCCCTGCAGGCTCAAATGCAGCCAGGGGTGTCCTGGCAATGGGAAGAGGTGTGGGGCAGCAGAGGCAGTGACACACAACCACACCAGTGCCTGGAGTGGACTTTGTGGCTGTCGTGTTGAGAGGCAAATCCCTGTCTGCTGCTGCTGCTCTCTGTGCCAGGCCAGGCTGTGGCACCTGCCAGGGTGTGACATCAATAAATGAGTAAAAGGTGAGTTTTGGGCTCTGGCTGATGCACAGACCCAATGTCATTGCAGGGTCCTTTGTATTACTTCTCCTGGAATTCAAGGCAATTGATCCAGCCTGTGAATGATTCCTCCATCCTCAATGCCAGGATTTTAATTTCTTTGAGAAAATGTAGGTCCTGGAGCAGTACTCTGAGGCCAGCTCCCAGCAGGTTCTTTCCCTGCTTCCTGTGATCTCATACAGGAGCAGTGTCCCAAGAGCCAGGGACTTCCCAGCACCAAATGTGGACCGGATACCTCACTATCCCAAGGAATGTGGGACCCCAGTACAGAGACAAGGCCCCTCAAGGTGCCCAGGTCTCCCTACCTCAGCAACCAAACCATGAGCTGGTTCTGTGGAAGGGAGGGAAAAGAGGGCCAGTGCTGCTGAGAGGGCACAGAGGTCCTAGTTTGGAATCACATATTGGGTGGAAGTTGATATGCTGGGCAAGTCAGGCAGGACCAAAACTTCAGGGACTGCCAGAAGTGGGGAGGAAAGCCTGAGAGGATCTTTAAAGCAAAGCACATTAGTTATAAAGAATCAAGGAGGACAAGGAGGTGCCATACCAAGAGCAGCTGTCATGGGGACAGCCCTGGGCAGAGCCCAGCAGTGGAGATGAGCAGAGCCAGGCTGCAAATACTGATACCAGGACAAAGCATTTTGGGGAACAGAGATCATGGGAAAGGGATGGCACCTTCTCATGAGCAGGGAACTATTGCTCAAAACCTCTGTGAAACACCACCGTGGTTGTACACAGGGTGTGCAAGAGATCTAGATAAAGTTTTGGGTCTCCTCGTGTCATTCTTTTCTCCCCAGGCCATTTTTCTGCAGCTGGTACATGTCATAGATCCTCAGCAGTGTCTGCTCCGTGGCAAATTCATGCCTGCAGGTCTCTGATGTGCTGTGCTGGGTGAACTGCCAGCAGCCTCAGCCCTCACCCCAGCCCTCCTCCCCGAAGGTAAAACATTTTAACTTAAACAGGATGAATGGGATTTCAGCTCATGTCTCAGTGAGGGCCTCGACCTAATCTGTGACATTTTGCAACCGCAGTGGGCGAAGGTCTGTAGAGAGAGGTTTTTGTTTTGTTTTTGTAAGCAGCCAACATGGCTGGAAAAACCACACAAAATTTCAGGCACATAAAGCTCTTTCCACCTCGAAGTTTTCAGAGCCCATCAGCTGAAGCAGCCCAGCAACTGACCATGATTTGTTAGGAACTATAATGCAGTCAAGTTTGATTAAATGTCCATTCCCTGACTCTCTCAGGAGCCCCAGCTTGCAAAGTTTGTGGATTGTTTGAGTTCAAGACCCAACTGCTTCTCCTTTCAGTTCTCAAATTCCCTGGTTCAGTCCCAGGTGCATTGGCCAAGATGATGTCCATCATCTCCTCTAAAACAACAAGCAAACAAACAAAGGAGATGCTGTCCTTCACACCCCCCTCCAATAAAGTGCCTTCAGCAGCTAAAACCAAATCCCAAATATCGGAGACTTGTAATGACATCGTGAGAGTTAGCAAGGCAGCAGCTCCCCTGGTGATTATAACAACACCGGTGCTTGAGAAGAGTCTTCGCTTCAAGGCATCTGGAATTGCTCTCGCAAGATCCATTGTCAAATGAGCTTTTTCCTTTGTTTAAAAATGTCAGCCCGAAGACCCCTGCCAGAGTGGTGGTATAGCCTGCTTGGGTTCACTCTGACTCCCACAAGGCTTCAACAGTCCTCTTTGCCCCTCCTTGTCTCCAGGCTTAATTAGGAAATCATTTATCTTTATTGGCACTCTCTTTCCCCTGCTGCTTTGGCATTATTTTTTTTTTTTTTGCCTTCATTCCAGTGCAGTGAGCTGCACAGGGAAGACCACAGCCCCATTCATTGTGGGTGGGGAATAATCTACAACTGGGAGCCCTACAAGGAAGACCCCAGCAATGAATCTGCTCAAGTGGCATTGCCTGAGGGACTACTGTACAGAAACAGGAGAGGAGGGTATCCCTTGGCTCCACTTACAGGCTAACAATAGGGATTCCTGGTGATACTGAAAGTAGGACACTACTCCCAAGGGATGTCATATGGTCAGCCTGTCCCAAACTGAACTGCCAACCCTCTCCAATGTAATGATACGCCTGCTTCATCACCCCAGCAGTGTCCCTTGGTAGAAGAGCACACAAAGGGAAAGGGCTGTAAGGACAGGCACAGCTCGGGGACTCCCAGGCTCCTGGGCTCCAGCTGAACATCTGCATGTCCCAGGCTGAGCCTTCAGCTTACTTCAAGAGGGGAAGGTTCTCTGCACCTCCACAAGAAAAAACTCCCTTGGCTTCCTCCACAGCTGGCATTTGATCATTTGCCAAGATAGTGAGAAAGTCAAAACCCATCCTGAACTTCTTGGGAGCCAGCAGCCTCAATCAGACCTCAGACACAGTCAGCCAAAAATGGCATTGCTTTGGCAGCTTGGGGAGAGAGCCATTCACTAGGCTGTACTTCCATTACCACAGGCAATTCTTTCTGGGTAATTTCTCTGGGTTCCCCATCAACTGTGTTTTATTTAAATGGAGACGAAGATAAAATTCCAGCCAATAACTTCTTCCACCTTAAAGAGGTTTCCCCTTTGTGCAAGCCGGGCTTGCCCCAGCCTGTCACTAATTACAGATGGAACATGAAGTTCAGAAAGGAGGAATCAGAATTGTTCCCCTCCCTTCAGCAAATATCCATTAAAAAAAAACCTGACTCCTTTGCCTGATGGCACCAGAAGTTTTGCTGGCAAGTTTAAAAAGAAGGGGGCAAATGATTGATAGAAAAGCTGAAGAGCTGACATGCAGTTAAGTGCTCCTCTCCTCCTTACAACATATATATCCCTTATTTTGAAAGAGACCCCCTATTCTAGAGATCAGATGAAAACCTGATTACCAAAAAAAAAAAAGTGCTTCAGTCATACTTTCTATTACTTTTAGTAACCTCAAGGATCTTTAAACACATGGGGAGGAAAGCCAGGAATGAATCACAGAGGGCACCCACGATCTTGTCTCCCATCCTAACCCTCTGCATGCTAAAGATCTCAGAGCTGGGGAAATCTGGGGACAGATTTCAGCTGTGCCCAGCTCTGCCAGGGCCTCACAGGGCCAAGGGAAACACTATGGACATCACTTTGCTGCAGGGCTCCTTTTGCCTGGCTCCAGCAGGAAACCCTATCAGGTGTGTGGATTACACTTCTAAAGAAATGATCCTATGCACCTGGCCAGGTCCTGCACAGCCTGAGAAGTTTTTGCCTTGTGTACTTTCCCTGTGAAGGTCCCTCCCCAGTGCTCCATTTCTGGCCCTCTGAAATCCCCACTCTGAACGGAAAAGAAGCGCAGAGGGTTATCTGGAGACCACTGTTACCTCTAAGTGGAGCCAGATGTATAAATCCCATTATTCTTAAAATACTCATTATAGAGCAAGATGTCCTTTCAGAGATTTACAGTCTGGGATGCTTATCCTTCCCTGGAGTCCCCTCCCAACACGCTGGAGGTAATGCTCTACACCCATATCACATGTCCCACCACTAAACTTGGCCCCACCAGCTGCACAATGAAGACATCAAAGTCATGAGGGCTCCCTCAACCCTCAGCCTGCTCTGAGCAGTTTTTAGTGTTTGTTCCATGCAGTCGAGACCAGAGGGAGGCAGGTCCAATGCCAGTGGACACTCTGCCTCGAGGTTCTCAGCTCTGGGGCCCAGCAAAGACGGTACAGGGGACAGAGGTGGGAGTGCCAGAGTGGGTGTGCACAAACCCATCCAGGTCCTCTCAGGGAAGTGTTCCTGCACTGCTAAACAAGAGGCTCACTGAGGGGTAAAGTATCTCAGAACTGTCCCACAGAACGACAGAATCATTTAGGTTGGAAACCCCTCTGAGATCACCAGGTCCAGCCATTCTCCCAGGACTGCCAAGGCCACCAATAAAACGTGTGCCCAAGTGACACATCTACACATTTTTTGAACACTTCCACCACTTCCCTGGGTAGCCTGTTCCAAAGCCTGACCACCATTTCAGTGAAGATGTTTTCCCTAATATCCAAACCCCCCTAGGCACAGCTTGAGGCAGTTTCCTTTTGTTCCTGCTCAACAGCTGCTTGAGTCCAGCCTCCATAGCCTGGTCCCAGCACAAGACAGGCACATTTTAATGGCAGCAGGGAGCAGAAGCTGGAATGGGAAGCAATTCTGGTGATGCTTTGGGCTCACACCTTTGCTGCTGAGGGAATCTCAGACAATGGAGGAGGCAGGAGCTCAGCTTTCCTTTTAATGTTTCTCCTTGGGCTTATTTTGCCAGCAGGAAGCCCTTCCAGCACCACACATCTTTGGCCTCTCACTGGAGAGCCAACATGTTGCCATGGAAACTGGTAAATGCAAAATTATGACTTGACAGCAGTGTCCTGAGGAAAGGGGACCAACTTCCTTCCATTTGTTTCTGTCCCTTGCCCAGGGACTGCTTGTCCCCGTTGCTGGGGGTGGGATGCCATCCTGTCACAGCTTCGTGCTGGACACAGGGTGCCAGGAGGTGAGGAAGGAGTGGGATAACTGGGAGCACCAGTTATATATCTAACACCCAGCAGGGAGTGCTGGGTGTCTGGTCTGGGGCTGGTTGCTCTCTAGCTCTGGGGGAAATTGCTCCCCAGCACCGCTGTCAGTCCTGAGGGCTGGGCAGGCAGGATTCCCACTGTAGCCTGGCTACAGAGCGTGCTGCAGACATTTCTCCAGGGCATCCCAGCCCCAGCAGCCATTGCTAAACAACCAAGGCCACCAGACTGGCGAGGGCCACAAAAAACAGTGAGGGCAGCAGAGGAGTGAAGCAGGAAGCTCTGCCCTGTCTCTGCTGCCTGCAAGGCCACACAGCCCTTCCTGAGCACCCAGTTATCCTGGATCCACTGGCCACCTGCTGCCTCATCCCAAAACAGCCACAAGTCCTAGAATTATTACAAAGGAGGTCAACCATCTTGGGTGTGACTCTGAAACCCAAGCCAACAGGACTGAAATTAAATTACAGCAATTGGCAACGCCCCATTCAAACACTGACTGAGTTTTCTAACTGATTTGTAGTGGCTTTTAATTTTAAAAATTGCTACTCTAACAAGTCCATAATGTGCTTTTTTTCACACACCCAGAACATATGTTAGCAAAGAATTAGAATCAAATTTTCCAAGGGGTCAGGCAAGCTGCAGGCTGACTGTTGCTGTCTAGGTCAGGATGTATGAATGCAAGCATAGCCATGATTATGGAATAAATTTAAAATACAGAATATGTAAATATTAGGCCTTGAGAAATATCAACATGAATTCATTTAAATCCATTCCCAGTGAGAGCTCCTAAGCTTGGTCACTGGGGCCTC
Organism: Leptocoma aspasia; assembly: GCA_013399835.1. Lineage (NCBI taxonomy): Eukaryota > Metazoa > Chordata > Aves > Passeriformes > Nectariniidae > Leptocoma > Leptocoma aspasia. Next base: position 292,681 of record VXAX01004120.1, read on the forward strand.
TTTCTCCAGGTGTTTTAGCACTGCCTGAATGAGGCAGTCCTGAGGGTGGCAGTCACTGAGAGCCACCTGAGAGCTTTGCTGGGTGGGGACTTCGGGGCAGATGTGAGGGGCTTGCCCTGGGTGGACAGGCGAAAGGGTTTGCACAAGACAAGGTCTCTGCAGGTGACTGTGACCCCTGGTCAGTGTTGGGAGGCACTCTTGCATCTCAGCCCTGCTCAATGTAGAGGAGAGAAGACTGAGAGGGGATCTCATTCACGCATGTAAATATCTCCAAGGGATTCAAAGGATGGTGCCAGACTCTTTTCAGTGGTGCCCAGTGACAGGACAAGGAGCAATGGCCATAAACTAAATGATGAAAAGTTCCATCTCAACATGAGGAAGAACTTCTTCACGCTGAGGGTGGCAGAGCACTGCACCAGCTGCCCAGGGAGGGTGTGGAGTCTCCCTCTCTGGAGACATTCCAACCCCACCTGGATGTGCTCCTGTGTCACCTGCTCCAGGTGACCGTGCCTCGGCAGGGGGGTTGGACTGGATGACCTCCAGATGTCCCTTCCAGCCCTAATTTGTCATTCTGTGATTTTTCAGTGGCCTTAGATGCTTCTGTGTCCACCCAAATTCAGGAGGGAACAAACCAATTCCTCCCTCAGCCCTGCTGCTGAGTGATGGGGCAACAGTGGCTCTGGGTACCTTCTGCATCCAAGCCCCTGATCACAGAGCAGGGGTCACCCCAGGCAACCTCAGCTGCCCACAGCAACCAGGGAAAGCTTTGTCTCCCCACGTCACAGGACACCTGTCTCAGGTATCCAATGCCTCCCAGGACAGCCCATCTGCAAACCCAACATCTTCCCTGTGCACGCCCTGCTCCTCTCCCCACTGCTCTCTGAGGACACTGGGGATCTTGCTCGCTCTCCCTGGCATGGTAACTGGGCTGAGCATGGTCCTGTGGCTCTGAGGGAGCCCTCAGTGCTGCTCAGCAGTGACCTGGGGAGCACAGCAGCACCTCCAGCCAGATGGCCCCAGACCCAGACCCTGAGTGAGCAGAGGCAGAGCAGCCCTGTGTCATACTTACTTCCCATTCCCATACTTGATCCGGATGTCTTTGCTCTTCTTCAGCTCCTTCCCATCTTTAAACCATTTGTAGGATGGCTGAGGGTTTCCAGCAGTCGCCTCACATTTCAGGGAAATCTTCTCACCCACATGAACATTTGGGCTTTTCAGTTTCTTCAGTTTGGGAGGAACAGCTACGGAAAGAGAAAGGGAACACTGTGAAACCTGCCCCTCTCAGAGCTGTGCACACACAGCTTCTGGACACACACACAGCAGGAACCCCCTGAGCCCCCTCCCCTGGGCAAAGCTCCTGCCATCAGATGGTGGAGAGGGGCTGCCCAGGGAAAACAGCACACAGGGAAGGAGCATGGAGTCAGAAATGTCCACACGGGGAACAGAGGGAGCCCCCAGCTCTGGAGGCTCCACATGACCAGATTTGATGGTTCCACTGCAGCCCTACCCAGGCAGGCAGGTTCCTGTGTCTCCTGTCCCTGCAGAGGTTTGCTGAGCTCTCCAGGCTCTCCCACCACACACTAGCTCAAGCTCTTTGGAGACCATTTTTCCCCTGCTCCTGGCCATTGCTGCTGCAGATTACCAACACCTACATGACCTCTGTGGCTGCCACGGGCGTGCTGGCAGTCTCACAGCCCCAGCAGCCCCAGCCAGAATGTTTTACTGCAGATGGAGCAGAGGCAGGTCACAGGGAGCAGGCCCCTGTGCCCCAGATCTCTGCTGCAAAGACCTTGTTCAGCTCAACATCAGCAGAGCAATAGCCACTGAGAGGGGCTGCAAGAAAAACCTGCATGTGTAAGGAGTGAGGAGGGACAGCCATTCTTCAGGCTGACAGAAGAAAAGTGAAAGAATAGGTATTTTAAATGGTTTTATGCCAGCAGTGTCAGGCTGGCCAGCAGCCTTTCCAGCCTGAAACCTGGCTCTGCACGTGGGTGTTTCAGAGAGGTGATTTTTACCATGCACCTGGAACATCAGACAGAGAGGGAGACACTTCTTATCAATCTCTGCCAGGCTTTATATTAAACCTGACAAGAAAGGATTAGCAGGCTTGCAATTTTTCTTTCAACTGACAGCTCTGCACTCTTCTAGCTCCCTTTTTCTTCCTCAGTGTTAACCTTAAAAAAGGAAACAGCAACTTGCTGGTTTTGCCTTAAGAATATTGGTAACAATGGTTTATCTTTGAGATGTGTTACAGATAGGGAATTTCCTCTTTCTAATGTGCATAAACCACCTTCTAATTGCTTTGTGCATTCTGATCTTGTGAAATGGCACAACACTCAAAGGCAGAGGGTTTTATCAGAGCAATCACTGTTTTACAGACCTTGGTATGTCTCCTCTAGTTCTTCATGCCAAGCTAAGTTAGTGTAGGTTGATAGTATTTAAAGACTGTTCTCATCAAAGGGATCTTACATGAAATAAAAAGCACAGCGATCATCAGGAATATGCTCCTGTGATAGGAAGCTCTCAGGACTCTCATATTCCTTGTGGGAATGAGAAGCTAAATTGTCCTTAATCAAAAGGGTCCCAGCATGGGTAGAAATGGCCCTGCCCATGGTAGCAGGAATTAGCCAAGCCAAGCTCACAGTGACTGAAAGGCAAGCCCAGGGCTGTGGGTGGGTAACGTGGCACGGCTGGTCCCAGGCACATCAGACCTTGCAGCTGTTGCCCTGAGAAGCTGTGGCTGTCCCTGCCCATGGCAGGGGGTTGGAATGAGATGAGTTGTAAGGTTTTTTAAGGTTGATTCAACCCAAACCATTTTATGATTCTAATGGGACAGGGACAGCACAAAACCATTGGGTCAGCTGCAGGCAATCGTTGCAGGCTCTGCACTGACACCTCTCACTGCTTCCCAGGTCACTGTGCTTTGGCACAAACAGACATTTCTGATCAGAAATGATCTCAGCTTTCACCAAATTTTAGGACTTCTGAAAATCCAAGGTGTCATGGATTTTGTGAAGCCCATATCCCTGATCCTTGCCTGGAAATGGGTTGCCCAGAAGAGCTGGAAGGCAGTGAAGGGAGAAGAGAGCTGCTCTCTTCTCAGAACACTGCACGGAGAGCCAGGAAGGTAAACAGGACCTTGCTTTTATAGGGGTCATTTTGGGGAATAGAGAAATAGACTCTCAAATATTTATTCTGTCTGAATGTGTGTGTCAGTTAGCTCCTATTGTACCCCGAGGTCACCCTCTCCCATGCCAACATTATCCATACACCTCAAATACAGGGAAGGTCCTGACTTTGGCATGGCTGCATCTGCTTCATTTTATTTCCAGCCTGGTGGTCTGCAGAATTATGAACATCATATGGACATAATATGGGCTAATTTGGACTGAGATACCTGTCACTGAAGAGACAACTCTTGTCTCATTTCAGTGAAGTCACATGTGTGAAGAATTCCAATATTTTATAAGCTAGAACCAGTAGTAAGATATAAAGAAGTTCAACTGGTGTTAAAACTGATAAAACAACTGAGTCTTGGGGGGTGAAAGAATATTCTCTTCTCATCTCCTTTCCATAGTTCTATGTACTACCACCACCCTGAGTGGAAGAGAAAGTGGAAACTGATGGGAGAAAGGGGTGTCAGCCCTGCCCTTCTCCACCCAAATGCTGGCAAGAGCAGAGCTAACCCCAGAAACCTGAAGCCCGTGGAAGAAGAAGGCCAAGAACAAGCAAGGAACTTTCCATGATCTCCCCACCAACATGAATCATGGCTCACCTAAAACTCTGCATATGCCACCAGTGATGATTACAGGACATTCCTAAGCAGGCAGATCCAAAAAACCAAAGAGCTGACACACACATGGCATTCCACCCCTCCAGCAGAGAGTCCTGCCCAGAAAAAGGGAGGAGAACATCTTTCCACCCCAGTCTACATGTTTTTGGTGTCTCACTACAGAAGGGAAAGAGACAGTGTATTCAGCTCCAGGCCACACTTCATGGGCTCCATGGACTGCAATTCCCCAGCTGAATCAGACAGAGCAGTGAAAGGGGAATCCAATCCTGAAATATTCTGGACTGTGTCTGGGAAAGGGCTGTGCACAAAGAGGCAGAGCTGTACTCCCTGACACATCTGTGCCCTTTCTGCTGCACTGCAGCAGGGCTTGTGGTTGGACAGCAGCGTGGGAAGAGCAGGCAGAGCCCCAAGCCTGGGAAACAGCATCCAGAGCCTTGCTCTGGGCAAAAGCAAAGCCTGGCCTTGGTCTCTGGGACTGGCTGCTCTGGGCTGCAAAGCCTCACTTCATAATTCCTGCAGCTTTCAGAAAAACACAGAAATCTTCATTTAGAGCCATTCACTGATGATGACTCTGCTTAATTCCAGACAAAGACTTTCCTCTATTTTTTACTCATAGAAAGTTTAAACTGCAGCTCTTATTCATAGTCTGAACTTCTCTAACTTTGGCTTCCAGCCAAGAGATCTCTGCCTTTCTCTGGTAAATTTTAATCTCATCTAGCAACCAGAAACCCCTTCCCTTTTTAGGTACTTGTAAACTATGACTGAATCACCTTTCAACCTTCTTCAGCAGTAAACTAAAGTAGCTTGAGAGACCAGAGCAGCACACAGAGTGCTAATACTGGAGTATGTCAAAGTTTTACATTTAGGTACATCTTCAGTTTTTTGACATATTTCCCATCTCTGCCCTGTCCAAATCACAGAGCTGTGGCTCAGAAAACCATGAGTTTAGCTCAAAAAGATCAGAGGATTGATTTTGAGTGCCCCCTTTCTTAGTGCTCTGAGCATTTGGGGTCATTTCAATCTCCTCCCTGTTTGATACTTTTTCCAGTATGCTGGAAAAACTAAGTCACTAGCTTCACACATATCAAAACAGCACACTATCCTGGGCAAACAGCTCTAGATGTGTACCAAGCAGAGTCCAGGTCTAATTCATTATGTTTCCATCAATTCCCAGCTTCCCAGCCTCCTCCACACAGGTGGGGCCAGTACAGCTTCTGTCAGAGCCAAAACACGGGCCCAGGGTCACCCAAAGTCACCCACCACCCTGGAGCAGGCTGAGCTGAAGCTGCAGTTTCAGTCCCTCACTGTCTGGTTCCCATGGAACAGCCCTGCCAGCTGTGGTCTCCTCCACATCTGGACTGGCAACACCCCCAGCTCGGCCCCCACTGCTGCCAAGTTCACCAAAACAGGGAGAAGGGTTTTGGCTCTGCTTGCCAGACTGAGGCCATGGCTTAGGATCTGTGTCACTGGTCACCTTGCAATCCTGTCAACCCCCCCTCCATCCAAATTTGTGTCTCCTCTCCATGGGGTGAAGTATCACCAGCCTCACAATGCCTGAGGTGTTGGACAGAAGAGCCAGATATATTTCCAGGCAATTTTTCTAAGCAACAACCATGTAAAGGGTATATTGTGCTGCAAAAAAGGAAGTTTAATCCTGATAGAGCTGAGACCAACAATAAATACAAATTTTCTACAGATTTTTGCTCACTCCAAGGTCAGATGAAACCCAAGCAACCATTAGATCCCATCCTACACTAGTTGTGTGAGCTGTAAAAATTAACCCTGAAACATGCCAGAGCCAGGATTGACAAAGGCACACAATTTCCTAACTTGTTTTAAGAGCCACATTTGACAAAAAGACCTTTGCAGGAGAGGTTTGTCCTCTGGTAGCAGTCCTGGCATCTGCTGCCTTCTCACAGAGAGGAGAGGGTTACAAAATTCTGAAACGCTGAGCTCTAAACTACACGATTTGAGTTGTTTGAACGTCTGCCATAAAAGGACTTACATGTACACACTGCTTTAATTAATTCACTTCTGATTACACTTGATATAACACTGAAGTACCTTGATGATAACAACACCTCTTTTACTTCTGGTACCTGCAGTATGCCTGCAAGCACCTCAGAGCCTCAACTCAAAACATCATTAATCATCCTTGGGCAGAGTGCCCAAACAGAGTCCAACAATGGAGTGGTGACAAAACCACATCCCACCCACAGAGCATCCTACATAAACAGCCCCTTGGCAGCAGGAGCAGTCATCCTGGGAAAGGTGCTCCATGAGCTCTGGAGCAGCCAGCAACAGCAGCCACAGCCACTGCTTCCCAGGCCGTGGGGATGCTCCACACAGACACATCTGGGATCTCTGACAACTGATGTCATGAGGAGATGGGACTTCTCAACCTGGCCTCCTCCAAGGGCTGCAGTGTGAGCCACTGGAGGCTCCCCCACTTGTCTGGGACATGGAGGCTGGCAAAGTGTTTAGGTGGGTGGATCTGGAGACCTGGGAGGACAGGATCCTTCTGTGTCTCTCTGAGCAGCTGAGGAAGAAGGCAACCGAACTTGAATTCCCTTGGGCATGGAAAAGGGAAGCTGAAAAATGCTCTCTCACAGGAATGGAAGAGGTGCAAGGAGAGTTAAGACCTACAAACTCACAGGTGATCCTCGATGTGCCTGTATCCAAGCGATGGCTTTCCACACAAGGCCCCCACCCGAATGTCCTCAGGCCAGAACACCCCTCCTGTGCCAGAGGGGGAGGGAAGGAAGGTGCCCAGGTGATCTCTTGGAAAGGAGCTGGGTTTCTTAGCCTGCCCAAGCCATTGGTCTCAGGACAGCCCTTCCACATTGGTGCTGGGGCTTCCACTGGGCTGTTGTGCTGGGGTGGAGAAGCTGCAGATCCAGCGGTGGCTCTGTGGGTCTGAGCTCCCAGCTTTCCCCAGAGGAACCCAGACACCCAATGGATGCTCCAGGCAAAGTCCTTGAGGCTTCCAGAACTCACTGAAGGACAAGATCTGGAGGCATGAAACCTGCCCGAGCCAGGTCTCAAAGACTGCTACTCCCTAAGCCCCTTCTGGAGAGTCCCCACCACTTTGCTGCTCAAAATCCTGCACAAACCATCCCTTTCATATAGGCTGCCTCAGATGGGAGTATTTCAACATTCTCTAACATGGAAAATTACAGAATTTATCTTTTCTAGGAATTGCTTTGCAGCCTCAACTTGCTCCAAATTCAATCACAAATGTTTGACAAGATGGCAACTCCTAAATGAAAGGAATGTTCCCCATTTCTGTCATCTCTATTGCAAAGTAAGGACATGTGTTCCTGGCACACCACCATGCAGGTTGGGACACCAGACACATCTTGGGGGTCAGCACTCTCCCCACTGTGATACATCTCACTTCTTGCCTGATGCAGTCCCACAGGCTCCACTGTTTTAATCAGAGGTGATGCTTCTTTGCCTTGGGTTTAATTTGGGCTTTATTTGACAAGGAGACAAACCTGAAGCTCAGCAGCAGCAGCTCCTGATCCCCTGGATTTTGTTTCAATACTGGCTGCAAATGCCAGCCTGTCAAAAAGGGACCTACTCTGAGGAAAGCTCCCTCCTGCCAGAAGGAATGGAAACATGGGATCTGCTTGGAAAAAGCCTCACAACACATTCAGTGTTTGTCCTCCTTTCTTCTAGGTTTTTATGGAGAGGGCAAAAGGCAGTCCCTGCTGTGCACCCAGGCAGGCTGTGGTGTGTGCAGCCAGAACTCTGAGGGGACTCAGCTCCTTGGTGGCAGTGTCAGAAGGACTCCTCGAAGTCTGTGACCCTCCAACGCCCCCAGAGGTAACAGGGCTGGATTTGAGTGAAGCTGTAGAACAACCCTGGCTTTATTGCATGAGTGGACACAACGTCCACAGACCACACACAGCCCAGAGCCTGCAGGAGAGAACCTTGGTGTGACACTGACACATCACTCCATGCCAGCCTCTACCCCAGGCTCCAAACCCAGAGTATTAAACATGATATAATATCTGTAATATGCTTTATACTTCAGGCAACTTGTGTTTCAGTTTATGCCAAAGCATGGTCAGACGTTCTCATGGCAGTCTTTGTAGCCACTGTCTCAGATCTTGGTGTGCTGAGCAGGGGTACGTGACAGGTAGACAACAATGACAAGTTTAAATTTCCAAGGGACAGCATTTTGCTGTAACCACTGTTTGACCTTTTAATTAACAAATGTTTCTCCATGAGCAGTGATCATGAAGTCATGGAACCATAGAATGGTTTGGGTTGGGAGGGACCTTAAAGCTCATCACATTCCAACCCCCTGCCATGGGCAGGGACACCTTCCACTATCCCAGGCTGCTCCAAGCCCCATCCAACCTGGCCTTGGACACTTCCAGGGATGGGGCAGCCACAGCTTCTCTGGGCACCCTGTGCCAGGGCCTGACCACCCTCAGAGAGCAGGGACTCCAGTGTAGGAGCCAGCACTGGACCATGTGGCTCACTTGGGACATTTACACCTAACCTCCACTGTCTGAGGGCCTACCTGTGCAGTACCTGCAGAGAACAGCAAGGGTTAATAACCCAAAGCCCTCCAAGGACATGGGAGCTGTCCTTGCTGCCATGCCTCTCCCACAGAGGTATGCCAGCAGGAGTCAGAGGCTCATCTCTGTGCTCCTGGGAGAGGTCCCACTCCGGAGCTGGAGGTGCAGGTGTGACAGTGCAGGAGCCACTCCTCCAGCTCCTGGAGGGTCTGCTGAGGACACCCATCCAGCTGACTCACACAGAACAGACACTGATGGAAAGGATACAGATGACTGGAAGTCTGAAGATGCTGAAAAGTCTGAGACCTGTGGGTTTGGGGTTGGAATGAAGCGTGGAAAGCACTTTGCTGAAGCCAGAGCAAATGCATTATTCCTCCCTACACGTCCCATTCCTTCCCTAACACACAAGTTTCTTTTCCTTTAACTAAGTTCCTCTAGCCTTCTGTCTCAGGGAAAAGAAGTGACTACAACACCAATCTACAGCACTATTTTTAAAAAATGAAAAAAAAAATCTTTTTAAATTGTGAGTCACAACAATCTCTATTTTCATGACCATTCTCATCACCAAAGAAAATTGACTGGAAAGTTATAAGCAGTTTTGTTGATTTAGGTTTGCTCTCTATAGGATCCCTCTGGCAACTCAAACCATGGGATCTTAGAGGTCTTTTCCAACCTTAATAATTCTATGAAAAAGTGCCACAAAGCCAGAAATTTCACCCTCCTCTTACAAATCCTGGCTCCACTTATATTTAAGAGCAACTGATAAATTCCTCCTCCTCTGTCTTTCCCACACTTAAAAATCCAGTTATTCTTCTTTCCAGTGAAAGTTTTGAAATTGGTGTATGATTTGGTGCAGAGCCTGAGGCTGAAATCTCAGCTCCATTGAAATCATTGAGCATCTGGCCACTGGGCAAGGATTCCCAATACCCAAATTGTTAAGACAACTGGGCTGTGCTTTTACCACAATGCTGGAGGTGCCCATGCACGTGGCTACACAAAAACCCACCTGAAGAGCACAACAGCTCCAAGGCATGCACATGCAAATATCCAGTGTTAAAATCCAGGGGCTGAAGTGCTTGGATTTGCCAAACCTAGTACTCTATGAACACTAGCTGGTTTGCAAACAATGTAATTGGAGTAGAATTGCTATTGTGTTTGTTTGTTTTGAATATTTTTGGCCAGGAAGTTGTCCTGGAGGTATAGTTGAGCATAAGTGGTCTGGTGGAAAAATGTCATTCATTCTGTTCCTATTAAGACCAAAAACAATAGCCACACAAAGACAGCAGCGACAATTTCTGCTCTTCATGCCTCTAACAATGTGTTTTCAACCCTAAAGGCAACATCTTGTTTGTACCCAATTGATTCTGGGATCATATTTTATATAATCAAATATATCTTTGAACAAAGATATGTTTTATGAACTGCTCAATTTCCAGATGACCTTGGAAACAGCAATTCATAAAATATAGCTTTATCTCTATCTTCACAATCAGCTAGAAAAATTGCCCACCCATGTTCTGTGGACTGCCAGTCCAGACCCAGCCAAGGAAGAAATTAGCCCAAGCATCCAAAACTTTCAAATACATTAATCCTTTGTTCCAGTCACTGAGCACTAAGCACAAATTACTTGCCCTAGAACCCTGGTAAAGACCCGGGTGGCATCCATCATCTTTCCATCACCAAAGGAAAGTGATTGAAAAACTCACCCCAGGAGACAAAACAATTTAGGTTAGCAGAAAAACCCCTCATTTCATTAAATGTTTATTATGAAATCTGTACATGAAACCACATATAGACCCATTACGTCATGGCAAAGATAAAGGCTAAAAGCTTTCAGATTACAGGGAAGAATTTACAGATGCAGATGACCATTAGCGGAATGTCGTTGGTCCTAAAAGGGATGAAAAAAAGCCCTACTGGATGTTTTACAGCTTTATGAATCACAGGACTGTTGCTTTAAAACATAGAGGAGAACAGCTCAGTTAGAGGGGAGCTGAAATTCCTCTCACAGGGACTGCCTGCACCACCTGGGCTCTCCCAAGGGTGGGAGGACAACAGACAGACCATCATGGACTGGTGGGAACATTGCAGGGGGAGATTCTTCCCTGTGAGGGCGGAGAGGCCCCGGCACAGGGTGCCCAGAGCAGCTGTGGCTGCCCCTGGATCCCTGGAAGTGTCCAAGGCCAGGTAGGACAGGGCTTGGAGCAGCCTGGGCTAGTGGAAGGTGTCCCTGCCCATGGCTGGGGCTTGGAATGAGATGGTGTCCAAGGTCCCTCTCATCCCAAACCATTCTGGGATTCTGTGATGATTCTATGACTCAGGAAAACCTGCAGAAACAGGACCCACTGCATTGTGTGGGTACAGCAGAGCCCCAAACACACACACCAGGTCCTTCAGGTAAATCAGGACATGGGCCACTGCAAGCAGGTGAACGTGACCGAATCTCTGAGTGAGGTGCCAGGTTTGCCACACCAGCCTGCCCCTCCCTGCCCAGCCCTGAGCCCATCACAGCCAGGGGCACGAGAGAAGCACCAGGGCTGCACTCAGGCAGCACAGCACTGCTGGGGATCCCTTTACTCCTCTCTCAGTACCTTGTATTCCAACAGAATGAGCACCACAGAGGGGGTTAACTAACGAGGTGTGAGATCTGAGGTCAGGAAGAGGAGAAACCACAGAACACCTCACTGCAGTGATGCCTTAAGTTTTAGCTTTCATATTTTCCAGATTCTGTACTGCATTAGTGTGTAACTCTGAACTTCATATGAAGTGTTAGCAAGTTCTCCTCACAGTTTAGTCAGACAAAACAATCCTTTTCCAGCCCCAGAACCAAGGACATCATTGCAGCTTCAAGCCCAAAAAATACAAACAACAACGAATTGAGGAGAGCAATCTGGGAGGATGGGACATCATAACCTGGAGCTGTAATTGGACAATTAACCCCAATGTGGAAACGGACCAAAAGTTATAAAAATGTGAAAACTCGGGACTCCGAGTCCATCTTGGGTGTAGCCACAGCTGGGCTCTTGTACTGCCCAAGGTGTGTCCTGTGAAGGCCATTTTAATAAATACCTACTTTATTCCTTTAACACTGTCTAGCCTCTGTTCTAGGTAGCCTCTCAAGGCATCAGCACAGGGACTGGTCGCCCCAGCCCACCCCAGCAGAGAATCCACCTCCTTCCCTGCCCCAGCAGACCTCGCTGTGAGAGGTAGCTTTAACGGGTGTTTTTAAACATGCTTAACTTCAGCAAGCAGGGAAAAATAAGGGAAACTTGGGATCAGTTACAAGATGTTAATCCAGGGAAGGCAGAGGTCAAGTGAAGGTCAGATGCGACAGCCCAGCTGGCAAAGTTTTTTGCTATTTCAACTTCCCAGGAAGTTCTGGGCCAGAGAACATCCTGATGTTTCACGCACAACCAGGTGAAATGCCACACAAGGCAGGGATTCACAGAAGAAAGCACTTTAATATCTGGATAAATAAATTTGGTGAGAAGCCTCTAATACTGAGGTAGAGATGTTTTATTTTTAACCTATAAAATAATATTCTCTAGCGTTCCGTGACAAAAGCCAACCACTTGAAGTCTTAATTACAATATTTTTTCCCCATGTCTCTGCCTACTTTGAAAGTTCACCATTGTCTCTGGTGAGAGACAAATCCACCAGAGGGTATTTCCAAAACAGAAAGCCCTGTTTTTATCGGGATGTCCCCACAAGAGACCCCGGGGCTTGCATTAGAGACTTGTTTGTTCTCTGTAATGTTATATTAGAAAGATTAAAAGTTTTGCTGTTGGTTGAAGAAAGGCTTTAAAGCACTGGTACCAGAAGTGACCGCAGGTCTGGTTTTCATCCAAACGCAGGAAAGAAACCGAAGATCATCCCTGAGACAGCTTTTCCACGAGCCCAAATCCCACCAAGCGTGGATGGAATTACCACCCTGCACAATGACACTGCCCCAGTGGCCCGTTCACCCTGGGCCTGTGCCACTGCTGGAGCGCTGGGCGCAGCATCCGATCCCTGCCCAGCGCTGAGCCGCCGCGGAACCCGGCGCGACCGTGCCAGGCAGAGCTCCCCCAGCCCGGCCGAGGGAGCCAGGGAGAAGGGCCACCCTCGTCCCTGGGCTGCAGGGAAGCAGCAAATGGACCCATAAATCCTGCCTGGGACTCTGGGCACTGCCCAGTGGAGACACTAACACAGCGTGTCTCCTGCCTTGTCCAGAGCGCGGCTTCCCAGCATTGTTCTGAGCAGCTCCGGACCCCCACTGGAGCACAGCGATGGGTGGCTTCCACTGAAATGTCCCCCAACCAAGCTGATTTACAGCTGCCAGGAGTCTCCAGGATGTCAACTCTTCCTGATTAATTTTTTTATCCTTATTTTCCCTCGTTTTATATTTGAGTATTGCTTATTGCGATATTCTTCAGAACTATTCTCTGGAAAGCCATCCTGGCTAATTTTTGGCTTGTAAATTGCTCATGAGCAGTTTGTGGCTTGTGTTTAAAAAAAAAAAGAAATCAAGAAACTCTGGCTCATTTTGGTTGGATGAAGAGATTTTGTGGCCTGCATCAATTCTAGTCCCTGACAGCAATGACAGAGCTCTTATTATCACAAACATACAGTTGCAATTTTAAAATTTGCTTCCTGTGACTCTTCGTTAAAATTTAATCAACAGTTTCTGTTTCCACAAACATTTCTCTGGCAGAAAGATCACTTTATAGAATATTCATAGGCAACAAATGAGAAGGAAGGTAAAGCAAATTTGACTTTGTGATGAGAGCCAACCCTTGCTGGCTGTCCAGCTACTTCACGGAGGGATTTAGGGAAGAGCAGCACAGGAAGGTGTAATTTTCTAGGAGCTATTGCAGAACACAAGTGACTGAAAACAAAGACCAACGATGCAGCAGCAAAATGTGGGCAAAGAGGAGACAATAGGCAACGTGGTGATGGCCCAAGCAGGGAAATTATTCCGAGTTCAAACTGGACATGGGTTTATTGACCTGCTTCATACCTGGCTTTAGGTCACAAAATGGGAAATTTCACCAAACTGGGCAGCAGATCCTGCACAACACAAACAACTTAAGGTGAAAACCAGAGTTCTGAACAAAAGATGGTTGTTGAGCAAAAAGCTATTAATAGTGCTGGGTTCTATCCCAGAAATGTTGCGTAAAGTTGGACAATTCATATCCCTTCTCTGTGCTTCCATTTCCTCTCTCAAAGATCCCACTTAATATATCTGGGGCAGGGACTGGCTCTTGTTATGACTCTGTGCTGTGAATAGCACAAGGGGAACAATGGTGCAGCCAGGACCTCTGGATGCCACCACAAATGCCAATTTTAAGCAGCAGTGACAACAAGCGGAAGGAGTTTGGGATCCAAGGAAGACCTGGGCAAAGGCAGGGCACAATGCAGGTTTCATCCTGTGTTGTAAGCATGGGTGGCTCTCATCTCCATGCAGGAGTGACAAAGGAAAAGTAAGGAGGCAGTGGAGCTAGAGAGGTAACAAGGGTCTCCACTCAGACCCTTTGATAAAGCAAAATTCCTGCAGAGCTGCTCCCTCACTTCTGCACTCCCACTGCACCCCCTTCACCACCGCCCCAAGCCATCCTTGAGAAGTTCCATGCAGAGGAATGCAACCACTTAAAACCCAAAAAGGGATTTACAGGGGCCTGAGAACACTGAAAACCTGATGGAAAGGGTGGGATCTCCTCTTCTGGAGAACATTTTTGTAGGAAATGCTCAGTCTAAAGACCCTATCCATGTGACTTTGTTTCTGATGAATCTGTAGAAGGTACAGTGGTGCTGAGGAGCTGCTCTGGAAAAGCCTGGATAGACCTTTGGGTCTACAGAACTAACCTGGAGAGGTACAAAGACAGGGTCTGGGCGGACAACAAAGCACAGGATTACAAGAATAAGCTTTGAAGAACCACTTAGAAATTGAGCAGATCACATCCCTGCCCCAAGGGGGGATCTGCAACGCCCATGCAGCTCACCAGGATCCAGACACACAACCAAGCTGTACTACACATCCACACTGCATCCCCACAGGGTGCCCCAGGACCTGGATGGCTTCTAGGATACAGCTGATCCCGACCTCACAATCTCACCAACAACAGTGGATCCCTTCTGGAAACAGGCCCTGGCAGAAAGGCTGTCAGTACAGGGCCCTGCTTAGCAGGTGATGGGGAACCCAGTCACACTGGCAGCTACTGAGACCTGTGAGGCTCTTCTGGTCCCCAGGTGCAAAAGAGATGTTCCATCATTCCAAAGATGTAACCCATCTCTCCTTTTGTCCTGTCCTTTACACTACCCCTTTTTTCTGTTCTCTTCTCCTTGCCCATGCCAGCTGTCACCAACCACAGATAACCAAAATCACTCCTCTTTGTCCTTCCTGTCTCAATCTTGGCTGTGAGGTTGATGATTTTTTTTTTTCCTTTTCAAAATCCATTATCTTGAAAACCTTGAATACCACTCTTAAGCCCCAGTCTCATCCTCCTTTCATTTCTGGAGATGCTGACTACTTCCCACACCTCACTGAAGAGCTCCCAGCAGCCTTGTCTCCATTAAATCCAGAGGGCCTGAATCACCCTCTCAGGCAGACACCTGAATAGTGGTGCTGCTTTTCTGATTTTCTGCCTGTTTGGATGGAGCATCGGGAGCTCCACTGTCACACACAGCTCAGGGACATTTCAGTGCTGCTTTGTGGCTGTGGGCTCACACTTTCCCCCTGGCTGCAGGATGTAGAAGCTGAGCTTCCACTCCCACCCCATGAAAGGTGACTGCTGGTCACCCTCCTGCCCTGCCTGTCCCTGCAGTGGCAGCCCCTCTGCCTAGTGGTCAGGCCTGGAACACCATGAGAAGAAAGCCTTTCTGCTCACCTAGACGATGCTGTTTGTAGTTGCAGGACCCCTGTACACTCACAGAGGAAGAATTCATCCCAGATTTTGTAGTTACAGGACCCCTGCACACGTAGAGGAAGGATCCACCCCAGAACTGCTTTTCTAATGGCGCTTTTCAGCAAGGACCCACACCAGCAATTACCCAGCTCTCACCCTAAGCCAGGGGATCATGAAGATGGAACACCACAGTGGAGCACAGCCTACCCAATTATGCTTCTCACCTCATTTTTCAACTTGTACCCCTCCCTTTGTAATTTGGTGGTAAATAAATGCCTGGACAAAATATCAGCTAATTAACTGGGAGCGTCTTTGTGAGCACGAACAAAAGCTGAATGGACACCTCAGACAGGATCCCAGGCAGCCCTGCCCCACCAAGGACATTCTGAAAAAACATTCCCAGGTAACTGACAATGAATAGATGCCACTTCATCAGAGCCCTCAGGGGCTCCTCGATTTGCTGCAGGGTCCCAAGGAGAGCTTTCAGAGGTTAACTCTGTGCAGTCCCCATGGAGGGCAGCAACTGGCACAGCTTTAGCTCCCAAGGCTGTGCTCTCCTTCACTCCCCTGACAATTCGACACACTGCTGTTTATCCTAATCCATTGTTCATGGTCCTCCCCACCCAGTTCTCAGCCCATGTGATGCTCTCCTGTCCTCACCAACTGGAATTAATTTGGGGTGCTAGGGCTCTATCACGACATTTCACTGAAATCGAAATGTTGGCAAAGAATTACCTGCTGTCATAAGGTATTCTGGGATTTTATCAGACACTCAGAGTAAACATGCAAGTCATGGCATTTTTCTGGGGCAGCTGGCTTGTAATTCCCAGCTCCCCAGTGATCCTCTGAATAACCACGCAGCTTTGAGAGGAGATCCTGGTCAGCAAGGATTGTTTATCAACATAAACTTTATTCCCCCAGAATTCCCCTCTACTGGCGTGTTATGTAAAGCTGATGCTGCTAAAACATTCAGCTGAACTTAGGTCAAGAGAAGATGGCTTTTGAAAGCCTTCCAATGGTTCGTTTGCAGTAAATGGCTGAGAAATAAATCATTTCAGCTCTGATGAGTCCTCAAGCAGCCAACTCTGTTAGCAGGGCAACTCCAGCAGTGAGGAACAGGGGGAGGCTTCAGTGACACATGGGGACTCGTGACAGGCCCAGAAAGCAGCCAGGGAGGACCACCAGGCTGAGATGTTGGGTCTGACCATGCTCCTTGCTAGACAAGAACCCCACTTAATGCAGCAAGTATCACTTACTGCCTCTGAATACTCCCCAGTGGGGAAGTCTTCTGCATTCTCTCATCCACAGAGCTGCTTTCTGCCTTGATGCCCAGAGGCACAAAACCCCTGCGTGCATTTTTCCCGAGTTTATCCAGATGACAGCATGCCTGTGCCTCATGTAAATGTCTGCCTTTCTGCCAGCCCTGCTATGCTCTTGCCTTCAGTGACTGCAGTGACAACTGCCAGGGGATGTGAATGAAACCGGCCAGGAGCAGCCAGGGATGTCGGGGCTCTCACCTTTGGCCTCAGAGAAACATAGGGAATGCTACATTTACATGACTTTTTGTACTGTCATGCTGTCCCTTCTCCTTTCAGAGACCTCAGGTTTCGATCCTGTGGGGTGCAAGGTGTTTCATGGTCCTTTCCTGCTCTCCCAAAGGCAAAGGACTTTAATTCACAGCCAAGAGTTGGGCTGTGAGACCTTAGCTCAGCAGGCAGCCTACCCACAGATCACCTTCAGCTCCCCAAAGCATCATTTCCCAGGTGCATCTCAGGTTTGGCATGGTGGGACTGAGTGCTGGAGAGCTGCATTTGAGGAGAAAGCTTCAGGAAGCTTCATGCTCTGGCATGGGTGGGACACAGATGACAGCTGGGTGACCAGTCCAACAGCTCAGTGAGGACCAAAGTGAAACACCCTCCCAGAGGCAGCTCCAGCTGCTGGTTCAGGACAGCTCATCGAGCTGAGCCCCAGGCTGCTCTGACAGGTCTGGGCTGGAGCAGCTAATCCCAGCCCAGTGCTGAGGAAGGGGACTGTCAGCTCAGGCTGGTCTGAGCAGCCTCTGCTCAGTGTGGCCTCTCCAGAGGGCACCAGGAGCCCTAAGGCAGGCTCTGCTCTGAAGTGCTGCCCCTTTTCTGGGTACACAGAGAACAGCCTCCACTGCCAAGCCCTTACCTCCTACGCAGTGCTAACCCAAGGCCAGCTCAGAACAGAGCTGCCCCAGGAGCCCTTGGCTGCCCAGGTCGAGTGCAGGTGTTCCACCAAGCCCAGACAGCTACAAACACCAGAGGTTTTCTGCAGGGTAAAAGGGTGTAAGGCAGGACTGTGGTGCAGAGCAGTTCTTTCCCTTTAAATTCACACCCTAGGCCAAGCATATTTTGCAAGAACCTCCCTGTGCAGACAAGCCCCGAGGCTCCAGTGCAGAAAAACGCTGCTGCTGGGGGAAGCACCCAAACCCTTCTGAGGCAGAGCCCCAGCACTGCAGCGAGGCAGCTGCTGCGCCTGCATGTGGCAGAAGAGATGGGACAGGCCCAGAGAAACGGGCTCTCCATCACCAGAGAAGACACTCAGTGTCTCTTCTGACCTGCAAAAAACAGCAGGAAGAAAAGAAGGGGAAAGGAGGAGAGGAGGGGACAGATAGACACCACACACGCAGCTCTGCTCATTTGGAAATCAGGAACTGAGCCTCTTCTCCTTCTTGAAAATGGTGATATTGAACTAAACAGAAGGAGATTTCCACCTAGAGATGTGTTTGGGGCTTGCTGTTATCTTTGATGTTGTGAATGTTTAGGGCCCATATAGGACACGCTGTCTGGCTCTGTGCTGCCATGACAAAGGGTAAGAGAAATTGGAGAGTCCCAGAAAATAAAGCAAACACAGCACCTGGGGCTTTACGGGAAATACCAGATTATCACAGCTCTGGCAATAAAACCAAAAGTGCTAGCAGTGCTTCAGATTACAACTGCTTCTTTCTTCCCTTCTAAGCCCCCAAAACGAACAAGACACCTACCTAACCCCACAAGAAAACCAGAGCTGTGACTCACAGAATCTCCCTCAAACAGCAACTCAAAACACTACCAACACGAAAATGTTACAACACACAAAATGAGCAATGGCCCTGCCAACACAAGGCTGCTTCTTAAAATTGCAAAGCCTGCCCACATTTTCTAAATATAGGATAGACAAGAAAACCTCTCCAGAAGTCCTAATAATCAAAATAAACCCAACCAAATACATGCTAAGTGGACAGAGGGGGGTTTTGAAAGCTGTTATCAACATATTTCCATTGCACTGCAATTTCTGCCACTCCTGCTTTCTCTTCTGCCCAGCAGTTGTAGGTAGGATGGATAAAGCTTGACCACAAAAAGGAGTAATTCCCTGAACTGCAGCTTAGGAAAGACCCAAGCAACAAGAGCAGCATCGCAACTCCTTGTCTGCAGATTCAGGAGGGCAGTCTGGGAGCGTGCCAGAGGAAGAGTTAGAAGTATTATTGAAAAGAATTAAAGCTTGGGAGGTGTGTGGAAGCCAAGGCCACTGGGCATGGGCAGGGTCTGCAGCACCTACACCACCAGCAGGGCAGGTCAGCAGCACTGCACCCTCCTCAATGAACGAGCTGAGAGAGGAGCACTGAAGAGCCAGAAACTTGCCAGAAGGGCTCTGTGCTGGGGCTACCCAGCCCCAAGCTGTACTGTGCCTTTACTGCTGCTTTGCCAGTGCTGGTGTCCAACAGCAAAACCCCCTCAGGACACGTTCCTGTAGCAGTGCCCCTTCCCCTGTTTCCCACAACAGAGAGCCAGGGCCGTCTGCCCACAACATTTTTCACTCGACAGCTTTTCTTTGGTTACCAACAAACCTTTTCACCCTCATGCCTGAAAGTGCACAACCGTGAATCAGGAAAGCTGAGTCAGACCCTCAGCAGCCTCGGTGGCTGCTGCAGAGCTGCCTGAGTGTCACCACAGCATGGGGGGGTGGGCACTGCCCTCCCCCCCAGCCTCTCACAAGAAACCCCAGTGCTCATTTCACCATCATCTGCAACCATTCCTCCAGATTTCTAGCATTTTCTCCCCCAGCTACCACCATATTTGCCAAGATATTTGATAAGACGAGGGAAAATGGATTTAAACTGAAAGAGAGTGGGTTTAGATTGGATGTTAGGAAGAAAATCATGCCTGTGAGGGTGAGGAGAACCTGAGGTTTCCCAGAGGAGCTGTGGCTGCCCCATCCCTGGAGGTGTCCAAAGCCAGGCTGGACAGGGCTTGGAGCAACCTGGGATAGTGGAAGGTGTCCCTGCCCATGGCAGGGAATGGAATGAGATGAGTTTTAAGGTCCCTTCCAACCCAAACCACTCTGTGATTCTAAGATTCTATGATTCAAGGTGACCCTCCTGAAATCCATCCATGTTTCCTCATGGATCTGAAACCTTGATATCCAGGATTCTCCCTTGATCCACATGTGCCTGCTTCTGACAGGAGAGAGGTTTCCTTATTCCTACATGGTCTCACTGGCCCTGCTGGACAGAAAGGGGGGAGTCAGGACTCATCAGGGTGGGCAGTGGGAAGGATACCCAGGAATAGGCAATTCATGCTGCCTCCCATCTTTCTGAGATTATCTTTTTGGGATAAAAGGTTCAGATTCTGGACAAAGAGTGTTCATATCTGGAAGAACTGGAAGAGGTAACCCAGGACTGAGTTGGAAATGTCCTTTCAAGCAGAGAAGCAGCATGGTCATTATCATACACATGCTGCTTCTGGTACCAAGTCATCATTTCATGAAAGATCCAGGGTAATTTTAGCTTTGGGCTGACTCGTTTTTGCTCGGTCATATAACTGGCATCTCTGCAATGTCAGGATCTCTCCTGAGATGCAAGTTTTAGCTGTGTTTGTTACCCCACAGCTATCCAGAGAGTTTATTTTAGCATTCATTAAACGTGCCTCTCACGCAGCCTCTCAGCACAAATACAGAAACCTAATCTCATTTATTGACAAATGTGAAGCAAAATATACTTCCATGCCAAGAAGTTCATTGCATTCTTTGTCCTTGCCCTTCAGGCAAAAGCCTGACTGAGCAGATGAAACACGAAAGATCTCTGCAAGGGAAAGGAACTGTGCCTGGGGCAGTGATCAGGGAGACTCCTGGCCTTTGAGAGACATCCTGCCCTGCTCCAGCACCTCCAGCCCTGGATCCTGTGAGCAAGGGACCTGCTAGCAAGGTTCTCTGGGTCCCAACCACTTTAACACTCAGCCCTTTTCAGGCATCAAATTCACGGCAAGACCCGCAGCTCGTTCTGCTGGTGGCAGAAGGCAGAGCCCAGTGCTGGGATCTGCTGTGGAGCTGAGGCTGCTGTGCCCATCCATGATGGCATCACAGAGCAGGGCAGGCTGAGGAAGCCCTGCCTTGCACTGCCAGCTGTCTGCCCAAAAGGGAGCAATGTACTCCCAGCTGTGGGCTCTGGGGTGTCTCCCAAGCCTTTTTCCCCACCATTATTCCTCTTGCCTCCAAGCTCTGCAATGGAAGTCACGCAGGTGGGTTTTTTTGTTTTGCAGTGCAGCTGAGGTTTCTCTCCTGCAGGGAGCAGCAGGTTTGCATGGGCACAGCTGAAGCTGGTTACCCTGTGTGCACAAGGACTGTGCTAGCAGCTGAAAGATCCTCCTTCCCTCCCTCCACCCGGCCCAAACTCCACATTCCTCCCTCTGCCTCACTCCCCTGAGCCGGGAAATGGGCACAGGAGACAGAGACCTGAGCAGCCATGCAGTGCAAGCAGGGGGGACGTGGCCAGCTTCAGGGGAGCACCTTTGCCTCCGTTCCCTGGCCCGTTGTCTCCCAGGAGCACCCATACCCAGTTCCCTGCTGGCACCCGAGCTCCTTGGCTGATCTGCCTTCTCACATCAGCAATGAGTAAACACCAGGGGCTCTGAGGAGACTCCACAAACCCACATCTGCACTACTGCTGGAATAAGACCAGCCTGCCCCCAGAACAAGGAGATTTCTCTCCAGGAGCACTTGGGTCAAGCCAAGGGGTGGGAAAGAGCAGGGACACAAAGAACTCTCTTGGTGTGCTTTGAACCAGAGATGGAGATGCTGAGCATGGGAGACTTGTCAGTGAAGGAAGAGATGTACAAGAGACACAGAAGGAGCATCAGGGTCAGTACAGGCTCTGCCAGGGTAGTGTGCTAGCCAAAATTGCACCTCCACACCCGCAGAGGGCTGGAGCACATCAGGAACCAGGGAATTCTTGCAAAGCCCTGTGGACTTCAAAGTGGAAGAAAAAACTGGTGTGAGCACAAACACATGTACAGATGCACACACATACACAGAGTTTTGGAGGGGAATGAAGTCCCAGCCTTCAAATCAAAAACTGTTGAAAGCCAGAGGGTTGGATGCTCAGCTGGTACATATCACACATCCACCAACAAAGCCAGAGGAGATACGTCAGAGAAACATCTGCTGAGAACCTGCTGGGTGGATTTCAATCTGATTTTACCCTCAAATTAAGCAAACGTGCAAATACTGACACCAAAATGAAGTTTCTCTGAAGGGCTTCCAAACATTGGTCAATGATGTAGGAAATCTGGTTCAAATTTTTGGGGTGTTTTTTTTAAATAGACCAACTAAACGCTAAAGCACCTGACTTTAGTATAGTCTTAGGGTAAATTAAAGTTTCACTGCTTGCCTAAAGAACACTTTTTCTGTCCATCTCACACATTTGTTGCTGTATTTCTTTTTCTGATCTGCCAGCCACCAAATATCAGACTCAGAGAGTAAATGTGGTTCCCTTCTCCTTCTCCTCCTCATCCTCACCATGGATGAAAATTTAGCAAGAAAAACTGGACTCTGACTTCTATTTGTAGTCAAAAATCTAAGGAGCTAGTAGGGATGAAGCACATTGTAGAAGAGCTCCAGGACCACCAGACTTCTCAGAAGTTTGCTCACACCATTGCTGCAGGAAACCTTGTGTGGCTTATTGATCTCCTCTGCAAAGCACCTCTCCTCGTATTGAGGAGCTCTTCTCTTCCAGACATGCCTGAACTAAAATCCATTATAGGAATAGATTTTAGGACCTGATGGATTTTAGGAACTGATGACTGAGTCTGCCAAGCCTAATTACCAGAATTATTAATTACCTAAAATGTTTAATTTTTACTGTTATCTCTTGTATTTGTTGTTACAATTTGAAACACCTCAAAAATGCAACAACGGAGCGCTGCCCTTGTTGGAGAGGAGACCATCCCAGGTCACATTGGTTCAAACACCGTTTGTTGCGTGGGCACAGCACCAGAGCCAGGACTAGGACTCAGCCTGGAGGCCATGCACGCCTCTCCCTGCTCTGGACACTCCCATGGGATGTGGAGGGAACTGGCAGTTTTGCCCCAGTCAGTCCCCTGTGGGTCCAATGAGAGCTTCTCCCTTGGGCAGAGTCCCCTTCCCCAGCCATGTGACTTTGTTGTCCTGTCCCAGCCAGGAGGTCAGCACAGCAGGTGATGCATGTCTGAGCTCCAGCCCTGCTGGAGAGGCCTTCGCCCTCCCAAAGTGCCTTCCCTGCCAGCACGTCCCTGAGCAGCCCCAGGACAGCACAGGCTGACAGGAGCAGGGTGAGGAACTCCACACAGCACCGAGGGAGCCTGGCTGAGCCAGGAGTGCTGGGAGGCTCCTACCCAGCTTTCCACAGCCTCCAGCCCCATCCTCAGGGACACAGGTGCAGCTTTCCCAAAGGAAAGCTCCAGGTTATCTCACAGCCTCTGCTCTGAACACTGTTTCTAGCACAGACATCCGGCCTTTACGGGGATTTCACAGTCTTGTGACTTCTCACCCAAAGGAAACAGCCTGGACTTAGCATCCTAGGCATGAGTTGCATCTCTCAAGCTCCTCTTGAACTTGATTTCTTCAAGTTCTCTTCAAGAGACACTGTGTTTTTTATGGAGCTTTGCTGCCAGAAGAAAACAAGCACACCCAAGCAGGAGGTGTGTTGCCCAAGGCTCCACTCACTGCCTGTGCCAAGAGCTGTAACAGAGCTCTCAGGCACTGGAAAAGGCAGAGGGTCATACAGCCCCCGTGCTGAACATCCCCCTCACACACCTGAAAGCACTCCTTGGAATCTGAGGGAAAATGAGAAGGGGTCAGAGGATCAGGAGTTCCATCTCCCCCCATTTCACTGCCTCAGGAGTTATACCACAGGACCACCTGCCATAGTCTCATCCCAACTTCTCCGAGCAGTTTTCAGCTGCAGTTCCCTTGGAGCTCAGCCCTGAGCCAAGCCTAGGGCTCAGGGCAGCACTCAGAGCAGGACTCTGGCAGCCCAGAGGCAGGAGGAAGGACGTCAGAGCCAGGCTGCTCATGGCAGCACAGCTTTCCTTCAGCCAGGTTGCAGCTGGAGCCCATCACATTAATGAGGCAGGAGAATGAGCTGAGCACATGACCTCCAAGGTCGGCAGCCAGGCTGTGCTCAGCCTCTCTCCAGATGTTCCTCCTCTTTCCAGAGACTGCCTTTCCCAGGTTACTTACACCTCCAAAAAGGGATTGAAAATGGAATGCCCAGGGCTCTGACTCACCAGCTTTTGGATCCATAGTGGGATTACTTACTAATGTACTGTTCTGCTGCATCCTGCCCCTCTGCCAGGCGTTCCTAGCCCTGTCATGTGCCTGAGTGGAGAGATGGGTTATCCCTCAACCCTGCTGGGTCCCTCTCCTGTAACTCCTGTTTGTATTAACACCTGAGACTATGAGCCATGGACAGGGGAGGAGCAGAGCTGCATGCTCTGTTCAATCCCTCCTTCAGCAGGGCTCCAGGGAAGACCAGAAAGGAGCTGGGATTTACCTCTTCCTTTAACCCCAGCATGAATCACTGGAGCTTGTGAGTCAGACCCCCTCCATTCCCAAAGCTGAGCAAGTCCCTGCACGTTCCCTGGTGCATGGTAACTGTCCCCATGTGTGCTCTGAGCCACATGGAACTCCAGCCCATGGACTGAGCCAGTGGAAACACTCATGTGGACAGATCCTGGAGCACAGCTGACATCTGGTACCTTGTGTGCCTGCATGTTTATAGAAAACAGAACTGCTACTGTAGGATATCCGCTGTGGGTTATTATTCTTGTAAACAGACCTTTTTGGCTAATATTTCTAAAAGCTCCTTAGAACTGGAGTCTTTCCTGTGAGCAGAAAAGTGAGAACAAATCAGGAGCATGTTCACCCTGCAGCGTGGACACAGCCCACACTGAGGTGCCTTGGCTGGCAGTGAAGGAGCTGCTGTGGTTGTGCTGCTGTCGAGTGTCTCTGAGGCCACGAGACACAGCCTGCACTCAGCATCTGCAAGGGGCTTCCACATCCCTCCCCAAACTCTGTGGTAACGTGGCAGCACTCTAAATCACCCCAGGCTCATAGACCTGGGCAATGTGCACCTGCTTCTGCTACAGTCCCACTGCTGCCTCGTGCCCAGGGGCACCTTCCCCTTCAAGCTTTGGGAGTTTCAAACACCCTTCTGCACAACCTTTCTACCAATTCCTGACTCATCCGGGAACTGAGGTCAAGCCAGTTCCTACTGAAACATGAGACACTCTCTGCAGAGACTCTTCACCTGCTCTCTGAGTAGTTTTCCAGCATTAGCAATTGCCATGGGCAGTTCAAAAGAAAGCACAGTGCCTGTGCTTCCAGCTTATTAGCACTGACAAACAACAAAAAGCTCAAGCACACGCAATGTTTTCCTCAACACCAAATAAAAATAAGAGAGAATGCCTGGAATTGCCAGGGAATTTAACCAACCAAATGCTTTACATTTCTCTGTTCTTTTCTCCCCAAGTGACCTCACGAAAGTACAGATGAAATGCAGACCCTTTTCAACTTGCTCCTTGCCTATCTCGCTAGCAAGGCTTCCTCCAGCCCTTTTTTCTTCTCATCCCAGTCCCCTGCCACTGCTCTAGCTCTGCTCAGCTCTGCTGTGAACATTGGCGTTGGTCTTGGTCCGTTTGTCCCACTGGCCCAAAGTCTACCCCAAATCTTTCAGAATGTGCCAGGGCAGCTGCTTTTACACTCACGGTCTTGTCTCAATGCCATGACTTTGATTGCCCCATGCCATGCACAGTACATGATAAAATACATCTTCTCTTGCAGCAAGGAAGTTCTCTCCCAGACCTGAACTTTGTGGGAGCATTGCACATTAATTTGTGAATTAGCAGCTCATGTAGTCCCTGCAGCGTGTGCCTTCCACGTGTGCTGAGTGGGACACAGGCCATCTATTTCTCAATGCATGTCACAAACGTTTAAAAGAAGGATCCTGATGGTTTGTTTTCATAGGTGGACACCATCTCCCTCTGGAGGCCTTCACAGGCTCTTCCACTGGCTAAAGCTGTAGCCAAGGCACTCACTTTGGGACAGCTGCATCGCTAGAGGCATGAAAATGTGAGTTTAGGTTAAAGATAGTCCTTGTCCTCAGAACAAAGTTAGCACTTCACATGAGATCAGAAATCCTCTTTTACACATTCACAGAAGCCAAAACAATTGTGTTAAAAGCCACAATGGAAGACAAATCCTCCCCTCCCCTGAGTTTTAGAGACCTCAGGGGAAATCCAGCACACCCCGTGGCACACGGATGCTCTTTCCTGAAACTACAGTTTCAGCCCTCTCTTCCTTCCAGAGGTTATTCTGCTGCTCCAGTTCACTGGCAGTGCAGAGCTTTACCTGGGGCAATTCCCCCAGAGCAGCTGGCAGGGCTGGGACATCACCTCTGGAAGTCCAGGCAAGCCTTGGCCATGCCAGAGCTGTCCTGGGGCTCACCAGGGGTGTCTGACTGTAATTTTCCATGCAGACTCCCAAGAGCACAAGGGTGGATCAAGACTGTCAGAATGTCATAGGGATCAGCAGAGGCTGCTCTGGGATGCAGTGTGAGGGATGAAGGCTTTGCACACTGCCGTCATACCCTTACTTTCCCCTGCACAGACAATCAAATGAGTGTTCCTGTCCTGATAGCTGTAGATACTGCATGAGGTTTTTGTAGATTCCTCTTCTGCCTCCTGGTTTCAGGGGCATCAGCACATCCCGTTTGCAGGGAAATTCTGCAGCCTGGGAAACCAGAGAACACAAATCCCCCTGACAGTGCCCAGCCAGGGTCCCAGTGTATGCCAGGGCTGGGTTTTTGTGTCAGCCTGGGCATGCTGGAGAGCAGTCTGAGGTCCAGCCTCAAGCTGAAGAAATGGTCCACAGGATGATCTGCTGCCCAGAGTGAGGGTCTGTGTGCCTGGACTGGGGCAACCACCCAGAAGTGGTTGGAGGAGGAACTCCTCCCTGC
Source organism: Leptocoma aspasia (assembly GCA_013399835.1). Lineage (NCBI taxonomy): Eukaryota > Metazoa > Chordata > Aves > Passeriformes > Nectariniidae > Leptocoma > Leptocoma aspasia. The sequence continues at coordinate 319,162 of VXAX01004120.1, forward strand.
TAAAGGTTGTTTTGGGGAACTGTTGCTATGGTGTCCCTTAGACCACAAAGCAAAGGTGACCCATGATGTGAAAAGGTGTTCTCAGGTTCCATTGGACCCAACCAACCCAACCCAAAGTGGGGTTTGATTCAGGGACACCACAGACAACCAAGTGTCTTCTTCAGCAAAGAGAGGGCAACCTCTGTAGCAATGCAGGGCAAACAAGCAATCTGGATCTAAACAATCCAATTAACAAGGAATACAAATAAAAGGATGCTGTGCAAGCCAAATACAGAACCTTTCAGTTCTCTGGTTGAGGTACAGACAGGGTGGTAGAATCATAGACTCATAGAATCATTTTGGTTGGAAAAGACCTCTAAGATCAACAAGTCCAACCTTTGGCCTTTTCAACCAGACCAGAGCACTGAGTGCCACATCCAGTAATTTCTTGAACACCTCCAGGGATGGTGACTCCACCACCTGGCCAATGCAATCATCCCCAATGATCAATGCAATCATGCCCAGTTGTACTCTGGATCCATTAGCAGGGAGAAGGGGGTTTGCACTCTGGCCAAGGGGCCAGCTGTGGGATTTGTGTGTGATGAAACAGCTGACAATGCATCTCAGCAGAAGACTTGGCTGTCAGTGGGAGTAACAACAGGCAAAGGGTCTTTCCTTTTTCTCTCCAGGGCAGTGAACTACTGCAGGGCTTTGATGTGGCACTACAAAACTGAGCCTCAGCTCACAGCTGGCCCTTCTCAAAGCAGGTGGCTGCTCCCTGGGCAGTCCCAGTGTGCCTCACGTCCCCGCTGTGCCCGAGCCAGTGCCTCCCAGTGCACCAGCCCCTCCTGCTCCCAGCAAAGGACATGCCCACGATGCAGGCACTGCTCTGTGCCCTCTGCATTTTGGAGGCAGGGGCAGGGTGGTGCTGGTGGTGACTTGAGACAGCCCCCAACCCCTGCAGACTCCTGAGCCCCCAGGGCAGAGCCTGTCATCTTCAAGCAGCTGTTGCTTCTCCCTGGTGATTCCAAGCTCTCTGTCTTGAGACTTTCCCAAAAGCCTCCTCCCAGATCCCACATCAGCTCTGTCCTGATGTCACCAGCCTGCCACAGCATCAGCACCCACTGCCACCCCAGCAGCTCGGGGCAGAGCCAGTCAAGGAGCCCCTGCTCTGGACACAGCAGGGTCTCCATGCTCAGAGTAAAGGGATGAAAAAGGGAAATCCTGCCACCAGTGATGCCAGTGAGAAGCCAGAACAAACCTGCTCAGGCCAAGAGCGGTCACTCCTGTCACTGCAGCAGGACCAAGAGCAGAACGCAGCCAGGCAAGCAAGGAGCTGAACTGACAGGCTCAGGACAGGACCTGGTCCAGCTTGTAGCCTCTTTTAACACTGATAAAACACAAAGCCTGACACAGTTGCTGCTCTCTCCAAATGCATTGCCAGATAAACCACAGATAAGAAACAGCCAAGGATAATCCCTCTCTGATACCATGAGAGAGAAAGGAATTACACTGGGCTGCATTACCACCAAACCTTCTGTATCTTTCCAAAACAGTTCTTGCACCCCCCATGTACTCAGGAGTTGAACTGTATCCATTAAAACATTTAATCCTGGCAATATCATAAATATTGCCTTAGCCGGTCAGCAAGGAACAGTCAGATCTCTGAAGAACAGCCTGATTTCAGGAATATCAGCATATCAGCAAAGAGCCCACGTGCCTTTCACTACAGGTCATTGCAGTTACCTCAAAAACCAAGGCTATAACTAAAATCTGATCTCTGAGAGTTGGTCTGTCTCAAGGAACAGTACCTGTGATCCTCCAAAATTTATGACTTTTGATTTTTACCTCAGGAAAAACCAAGAAAATAACCAGCTAAACAGCAAATCACCACATAGCAGAATCCCCAGAGAATCAGCACAAACCCCCTCAGTTCCCCTAACACCATGACAGGAGCTGAGTACTGCTGTTCATCAAAGAGCATATTGCCCTGAAGTCCTGGGGGCTTTGGGTATTTAAACAAAAAAACAAAACAAAACAAAACAAAACAAACCCCAAAACAAAACAAAAAACCAAAACAAAAAAAAAAAGGAGAAAGAAAAAAAGAGAGAAGATGAAGAAGAAAGCAGACCTGTAACAAAAGCAGACCTATAACAGCATGAAATATGAATGAGATGCAGAGATTTGCACACTCGCCTGGCAAACAGTCCCTGGCATTTGCACCCTCATGCAACCCACAAGTACTTTCCTTGTCTCTTCTTCCTATAAGTAAAATCTGTTAAAAATGGGAAGTACCTTTTCCTGGGTCAGGTTCTCTTTCCCCTTTTTTCCCTTCTTTGTTCTTTTTGCTCTTTCCTTTCCCTTTTTTCTTGTTCTCGGACATTCTGCACAAGTGTTTACAGTCTCAGGAAAAGACAGTCCACACCAGATCTATATGCCCCACGACTGCTACTCCAAATGTTACTTGCCAGCTGCAACTTCCGACTGTTCTTATATTGTTTCTGACACAGACAACACCCACCACTGGGTGGAGAAGCAAAACTTTAACCGTTTGCTCACTGCTCCCAGTTGGCTGAAGAGATGCCCTGGGTTGCAGTGGGAGGGTGAGGGAAGCAGTGCTATGGGACAGGAGAAGCTCACTCGGGAGTGTCTTGGACACATGAAGTCCAGAGGTGGTTTTCCACTTGCTGATTCTGTCTCTGACTGAAGGTAAGTTCTGAACAGCTTCTGGAGCATCACAGAAATGAGTGTTTTGGGGAGTTGCTGAGGTTCAGACAGCGATATGAGAGAGGCTGTGGAGTCTAAAGAGAAGGGCAGAGCTTTGCCAACCATTTTCATTTTGCTTTGATCCTGCAGAGGGGTTAAGTTGGCCTTTCTCTTCCTATTGTTGTTCCCACCATAAATCAGAGTGATTTCACCTGCCCTTGCACCTAGCTCTTTGCTGTCCCAGGAAGTCTTTCCAAAAGTTAGGAATAGCTGGAGCGCCCTTACCTGCACTTCTCGTCTCTGTCCTCCATCCCTTGGAGCTCTAGGTGGTTGGTTAAGCCCACATCTCACCTGCTTGGGGGTTAATCAGGCCCTTTCCACAGTCCAACATGTGATGAGTGACTCAGCCCAGTCCCCTCCTGCAGGGCTGCCCATGGTGACATTGCCTCAAACGTCCATCAGGATCCCCAGCTGGAAAGCCCCAGAGAACTGCCAAACCATTCCCAGAAGCAGCTAAGGGCTTCAAAGGCCCAAAGGGGGCAGGAGTTGTAGGGCACTGGGTAGCACATTTGATCCAGTTATCCATGAATCCAATCCAGTTCTGCACTGGTGAGCAAAGCGTGTCCTCCAGAGACGCACTCCCGCCTGGTGTGTGGACATCAAGAAATGAACGAGGTATCAGCCCCCTTGGGATCCTCTCCCAGTGGTTAATCACCCTCATTGTTAACAATGACTGCCTGCTCTGAAGTGAAATATCTGGCTTCACTGTCCAGCCATTGTTTCTTACTCTTGTTTTCTCCTCTAGATTAAAAAGCCCTTCAGCAACTGGTATTTTCTCCCATGGAAGTACTTATACTCTGTAATCAAGTTATCCCTCAATTTTCTTTTTTGATAAGCTAAACAGATCAAGTTTTTTTTTCCATTCCTTGCTGTATGTATGTCATTTTCTCCAGCTCAGGATCATATCTGTGGCTATCCCATTTTGCAATATCCTACTTAAGCTAAGAACACAAAAACCAGGCGCTATTCCATTGTCTCTTGTGGACAGAGGAAAATACAGAGGCAAAATCCCTACTGCTACCCACTCCCAGCCTTTTAACTCCCAAGTGCTACATTCAGGCACTGGGAAAATCTGTCCCTCTGTGTTTCTATTGCAGGTCCTATCAAGTCTCTGCTCTGCCAGACAGAGTCACCAAGAGGAATTATTTTGCTCTTTCACAGCCCCAGTCTCTGTGGTAAAGTTTCATTTTGTTTCCAAGGGGCCAGTGTGCCAAGACACGCAGACTACCCTCTCTAGCTTCTTTCTCCGCACTGACCCTTGAAACCCCACCAGTCTCTGTCTCTCTTGCTGATTTTATGAGCATTTTCACCTCCAGGTTGCTGGTGACGATGATGTCACAGAAACACCTCATGGAGCAGTGACCTCCTGCCAGCACTGGCTTTCTGGTACATGTTAGTCAAACACTCCTTCACCTGTATGTGAGGGGCAAAGGAGACCTTCCAACACTCCCCTCTGCAGTTAGGGCAGAGGACATCATCACACTGAGCACTGGGGCACAGCCTAATGAGAAGCTGAGATGTGAACACCAGAGAGCACCTGAGCAAACCTGCTCTGAACTATGACATAAAGGCTCCCAAGTTGGCTGATCTGGAGTTGGAGCCTAATATACATTGTTTGAACCTGGAACTATAGAATGGTTGTGGTTGGAAAAGGCCTTGAAGCTCAAGGCATTCCACCCCTGCCATGGGCAGGGACACCTTCCACTGGACCAGGCTGCTCCAAGCCCCATCCAGCCTGGCCTTGAACACTTCCAGGGATGGGGCAGTCACAGCTTCTCTGGGAAACCTGTGCCAGAGCCTCAGCACCCTCACAGGGAAGAATTTCTTCGTAATATCTAATCTAAACCTACCCTGTTTCAGCTTAAGGCCATTCCCCTTATCCTCTCACTCTATGCCCTTGTGAAAAGTCCCTCTCCTGCTCTCCTGTAAGCACTTTAAGGTACCTGAAGGCTGCTATAAGTTCTCCCTGAAGCCTTCTCTTCTCCAGACCCTCCATGTTTCCTTGTCACAGGACAGCAGTTGTCCCTCATACTGTTTCTTTTCCAAAAGCAAGGTAATAGTGGTTACTGGCTACTTAGTGTCTTCTGGGTCATTATGAATGATGATTCCCACATGGTTATTTCACTCTTTGGCTCATTACCATATTTCTCTTTGCTAATATGTTTGTAAAGTCCTGTAATTCTGTACTTGAGCTCTACTTGATAGGCAATTTCCCTCCAGATGTCTTTAAGCTTGTTGTCTACACGTCATAATTCTAGACGTACATGGATTGCTACCTATTTTTCTCTTTACTAAATTTGTTGATCTTCTTATTGCTTCCAATTGTGGCTTTCAGTGCTACCAAGATAGGACATCTATGGGCTAAACCTCGTCCGTATTCCTGACTCTGAAACCTCAGCTTTCTTGGCTCTGCTCAAAGAGCTCCCAGTTCTACTCATTTTCTTGAGAATGTTTTAACACCCAACCAATTTCACCCAGTTTTCCTCAGCCTTAGGAAAACTGTTCCTTGGAATCCTCAGGAGTGGAGCATATCTGTATGATTAGAGCTCCCATCTCATATCTTGTGTGAATGGAAACCCACCATGGGCACTGTCCCCAGGCCAGCTGTGAGGGATTAACACAGCCACCTAAATCCATAAGACAGCATTTACCAGGCACAGGGTGGCCCAAACCCAGTACTCTTGGTTTTGGTGTTAAATCTGATGAGTTTTGAGGGACTTGGATGTTTTACTCCTAGGGATAGCTGCCTTGCCAGCACATGTGTCCTGAATGGATGTGTGTCATTAAAAAAACACATTTTCCTCCCTCCTTTCTTTTCTTTTGCAATTACATTTTCATCCTGAAATAGCTTTTCCCACAAATTTCTTCACATTGGGACTGTATTTTTAAGCTCCTCCCCACCATTTCTGAAGATAAACTACAGCTCTTCCTCCACTCCAGCAAATTTGCCTCCACTCCTGTTAAAGGCACAAAGTCTGTTTGTTCTTGGGATCATCTTTCCAAAGTCCTTGTGTTTGGCAGAGGTTTTTAAAGGTAACAAGTGCAGCTAAGATGATGCCCTACCTTTTCTTCCCCCCCTGATTTTTCCAAATGAATGAATAATCAAAGATTCCTTACTGCTGAACAGTGCTCAGAGGGTGAAGGCGTGCACAGCTCAGCTTCAGCATCAGAAAATGAAAATCTAAGTCTAAGAAGAAGTGGCAGTGTGGGGCTTGGCCCCATCATCCTGAGCAGCCTGGGATTTGTGATGGGAAGACTCAGCACCAGCAACAGCCAGCGTGGCTATTCTTGTACCTTGGCGCAATCCCAGTCTCACCTGTGACAGGTGAGGAATATTACATGCAGATTAATTTTTACCTTGGCAGATGTACATCTTGTACATCTTGGTATCTTATCCAACGGGCTGGCCCCTGTCCCAGGGTAGGGACCCACCCCTCCAGATCCGCCTTTATCATGGGTTGTATGGGAACAATCCTGAAAATCCCAACACCCTCACACAGGAGCTGCATTCAGCACACGACTTCAGTCCTCCTGTGGCTGCACTGATCCCATTAAACCTTCCAATGGCAAGTAGATTCCAGCTTGGTGTCCCAGGTGCCTCATCTGGTGGTCGGCACACATTTTACCGGCTGTGCTCTCACAAGTCACTTAATATTTCATTCTAAAACAGCTTTTAATGTTTATGGCTTTAAACAGCCTTGTGGAGAGTTATAACCTAAACCACCATCAACACATGCATATGATCCACTCCTGAGGATTCCAATACATGGGTTTTTCAGTCTTTACAGTGCCTGTGCAGCTTTAGGCTTGATGGAGAGGAGGGATGTAATTATATAAGAGGTTGAGCCATACCTTAAGCACAGATAATTCTTGCACAAAATCCAGCATTCTGAGCAGCAGGGTGAGTTTACCAGGCAGAGAATCCTTACCCTCATTAGGATTTGCCTATATGCAAACCCAACGAGTTGGGATCCTTTATAATCCCCTGGAAATCAGAACAGAGAACAGGCAAAAAAGAACCTCCCTACCTCATCCCCTACATAGTATCCATTGCCATCAGGTGCTGTGGAATTGCTTCTTCAAACAAAGATCCCAGATCAGCTCGGGGGAGAATGGAGTCCGTGGAGCAGAGCGACACTGCTGCTCTGCACTCTGGCTTCTTTTCTGGGAGGATGGAAAGCACTGCTCCCGTGTGGAACAGCAGTGTGCTCTCCAGGGAAAAACAGCCAGCTTTGCATCTGGGAAGAAATTCATACAACACCTCCTGGCCTGATGGGGATTAATAAAAAAGCTCTGAGCCATCACTGCTCCTTGATATTAGCTGAAACCCAGACAGCAAGCCCGTTCCAGCTCCTGCAGACTCCAAATTTTAGGAGCGAAGTCAGGCGCGCACGCTCCACACACGTCTGTGGCTGCATTTACAGCAGCAAGCTTGGGAGCACAATGACCCATTTTAAATCGTGGCATTCTCACAATCTTCCACTGTTGGCTTAACTCTGCCTTCACTGGCATCACCAGGAGGTGGCCATCAGCTTCTGGGGAACCTCTGTGTCACATTCCATGGACTGTCCTGGAACTGCCAGCTCCTGCTTAACGGTGCAGTCAACCCAAAATTGGTGGTAGCCAGAAATACTTGCACATTATTTCTGGAGATGTGGAATAAAGGAAGACAGAGTAGGACTGTACCTGTCAGCATCCCTTTGGCTTATCAATGCAATCTGCTGGACACCATTTCTCCACGACCCTGTTCCTACAAGGCACAGCAGACTCGGCAAAAAAGGCAGCGGCATCATGAAAGCAGCAAAGCTGAGGCTCCTGACAAGCAGAGTCCCACCTGCAGTTTTCTGAAGCAAACCCACTGCAAAGCCCTTGTGCCACTGCTTGAAACCCTGGGGGTTATCCCCTCACAAGTATCTCCTGCCAGAAGACAAAATACTGGCACTTGCTGGACCACCAGCTCAACACAAGCTGTGTGGAAGGTTTGTCTGCTGGCACTGACAACCTGGGAAAGGTATTTTTAAGCTAAAAATACCATCCTTCTTTTTGCAGCTCGTGCTGCCACATCTTTTGCTGCCATAAAGGAAAAGAGAAAAAACCACTCAGCAAGTACAGCTATTTATCTGTCCAATAAGGAAAGCTAAGCTCCACTCGGGCATTGCCTGATATCCCTGCATTGCACAAATGGCATTTTTGCCATTCTCAGTTTCCCATCTGCATTTTCCCAAATCCAGCCCCACATCCACTGCATGTGCACATGCAGCTCTGAAAGGGGACAAGTCTTGTGGATGCTTGATAGAGACCTGACACAGCCAGCCCAAGGAGGATATTTCACGTGGCATCTCCCTTTCCTTTTCATCCTTAAGGAATCAAATCCTCATCCTCATAGGATTTATCACATAGCAGTTGTGTCTTACAACCATACATGGTTTTGCTCACAAAAGTGAACATATTTTTTACCAAATCTTATCGAAATCCAGCTGAATTTAATTCTGAAAACAGGCAGAAAGACAGGGAAGCACCTCCTGAAGGTGTCCTCAACCCAGTGCTGACACATTCAGCAAGCCTATCCCTTGGACTCTGATGTCAACAGCTTAGAGAAATCCCAGCCCTTGTTTGCAACTGAGAAATCTCAGCCCTTTTTTGCAACTGCTCCATGTGGGTTGAGAAGTGGGGCTACACCAGGCCCCACTGCTGGAGAAGATGGGCACTGTGGGGTGTCTCTGTGGGTGCCCTTTTGTCACACAGGTACCCCTTGATGCCTGGGTGCCCTCCCACAGCTGCCAGGTCAGTCACTCCTGGTGGCCTGGGTGCTCCTGGCCCATCACAGCTGTGACACACAGCCCATGCTGAGCTTAGGCTCAGGCTCCATCCCTGCTCTGGAAGGGCAGCACCGAGGGCTTGTGTGTGAACAGGCTCAGCTGATGGGCTTCAGTGATGGCCTTTAAATCACAGATCTGCCCTTTCCACCTCACAAACTGAGCTTCTGAGGCTGCTCAGAACAGCCCTGCTCTGAAGTGGCACAAACTCACTCATTGTTCTGGGACAGCTCCAGTTAAGTTACTGTGTCTGTGCCCATGAGCCAGCCCAGATATCTCAAAAGCAGCTCCTTGCTGACCCCTCCACCCCAGCCCTCAACACCTCTGAAACCCTCCTGGATGTTTACAATCCCAGCAAGAGACATCTGCCATTTCCTTTAACAATTCCTCTTTATTTCCTCCTCCTGCCCCTGCAAACAACAGCAATTTCCACATGAAATCAATGAACAGGGCATCCTCCATTCACACCTCCATCCTAAGTCTCTCAGCTAGGTCTGGCCAGAAAAGGCTAGGAAGTTTTGTGGAAAATTCCATGAATTCTTATGGTCTCTTTTTCTCTAGAGGCAACTCTGCTAAAGTGCTGAAGGCCCCAGCAGGTTATAGCCTCCCACAAAGAAATGGGAAAGTTGCTTTTAGGTATGTTTATATTTAAGGGATAGCATGAAGCCTCTCCAGCTCAGCCCTTTGCCTGCTCTCAGGATGGGTCTGGAGCTGGAGGAGTGGAAGTAGAGGCAGAGCCCGTGTGAGGGGCACTCTGACACCTCAGCTGCTTATCTGAGTGGATCAAAGAGTGATCCTTGGCTGAGCACTGTGCCAGACCCGTGCACAGCCTGGAGAGGTCTGTAGGACGTTCTGCTTCCCTGCAGCCACTCTGAGCCAGCACCAGCCCTCCCTGTCCCACACATCCATCAGTTCCTCACACCTACACCCACAGGCTGCTGCCCAAACCCACGGGATGTCTGCAAGACAAAATGCATGCAAAACCACAGCCACACAGCCAAGGACAGAAAAGGCACATCTTTTGTGTTTGCTTCCCCATTCAGAAGAGAACTTGGACAGGATAAAGGTTGGACAGGAGGAACTGAGACCACATGGAGAAAAAGGATCAGAAGCTGCTCTTGGAGTTTCCAGAGATCTGAATGTGGGCAAGAGGCTGCATGTAGGAGATCCCAGATGTGTAAGAGCTCATGAGGATTCATAAAGGAAGGGCTCACCTGATCATGGGTCCAGCTTGCTTCTGGTTCTGTGCAAGCCCCAGAGAATGCAGCTGCAAGGTCCTACCAGTGACACACCAGCATCTTGGAAAGCCTCTGCAAGGATATCGACCAGAACACCTGAGCTCTGCCTTAGGGACATGCTTAAAAAAACAATTAGAGATTGTATCTCTACACAAATGAAGGTTCTTTCCCAGAAACCTCTTCCAGGACCTTAAAAGACCAAGAAAAGCAGATGCAGCATCACTCACTGCAATGTTGTGGGTGGAGAGCACAATCAGATGGACAAGTACATTATGCAGGGCATATGTTGTTCTGTGTTGTATTTGCCTGGTGAAAATGTATGTGCCTGAAGCAGCAGAGTAATTGGGTGTGCTGCATTTGAACCTATGGAGGAGATGCTGTGGGTTAACCCCAGTGGGCAGCTAAGCATAACATATCACAGAAATGCAGGCTCATGCCTTCCCATCCCCAGTGGGATGAGGTAAGAGAAAAGGAAGAAGAAAAGCAAGAAAATTGGGGGTCAGGATAAAAATAACAATAATAACAACAGTTTTATAAGTGAAGGATGAGTAGAAGAGAAGAAAACAAAACAAAAAAGTGATGCAAAGGCAATCACTCATCCCCTTCCATGAATACACGATGCCCAGCCAGCTCCCAAGCAGATGGTTAACCCATTTACTGCCAAGCATGATGTTGAATGCTGTGGAGTATCTCTGTGGTCAGGTCATCTGCCTGCCTGTGTCCCTCCAAACCTATTGCATGGCCCCAAATCTACTCTAACAAAAGTTAGAATCTTAGTGTGTTATTGGTGTTGTTTTGATCAAAAAGCTGAAACTTGGCAATTGTGAGCCACTGTGAAGAAAATTAACTTTATCCTTTCCAGGTCAAGACCATAAGACATCCAAGGCCCTGCTCAGGGAAGGTGCTGATGTTCCCATCACCTCCCCATCCAGCACTGTGAGCTGTGCTCCCCTCTGCTGGCACTGCCACCCCGGCTGTCTGTGACACTCCGTGCTTTGGGTGGCCAGGGGACAGCAACAGAGCAGGGCCACAGCTGCCAGCCCTGCTCCTCATGCTCCAGGGAGAGCAATGGGCAGGGAAAAGCATCTGCTGTTGTCTCTGCCCATGGAAGAAGGGAAGGAAGGGAGGAGCTCAGGCAGCCCTGAGAACAGCAGCATTCTCTCCCTGGGTAGGAACCAGGGAAGCCAGGTGATGTCAGCACAGAAAACAAGCTGCAGAGGGAATTCCTCCAGGATGTGTGGGGAAGGAGGTGGAGAGGGGAGTCCCTGGTGATTCCCAGAAATAATTCAGTATGAAAAAGCCTGAATTGACAGCACCAGCTACTCAGGCAGGTGAGATCAGCCCGCGTGGATTCCAGGCAGCCCTCTGTCCCACCAGGAGTGAGGGGGGCAAATCTGTGCCTTGCTCCGGGCTGCCTTAGGATCAGGGTAATGCAGAGAGCACTTTCTTTGCACAACTCCTCTAATCCAGAGACAGAAGAGCTGTCTCTGATTGATTTTGACTTTGTAGCAGGGAAGAAGCAGCAGCAAATCTGTGTTATTGTTTTTGTCCTCCCCAACACGCTGCCTCTTGTGCAGGTGTGAGGGCACAGAGCACAAGAGGAGATGTCTCCAGCCTTTGATTCCCTCCCTCTTCTCACAGCCACTCCATGTACCTTATCCCTCCAAGCCGAAGGAAGGCCTCCCACCCTTCACCATTGTCTTTTTGGGCTGCTGCCAGTTCACCTCTGCCTTGGTCACAACGGCACAGCCAAGGTCACAGCTGGCCCAGGGAGATGCCACCAACTGCCACCTCTGCCCACAGGTGCCTGGAGTAGAGAGCTCAGCACCACCGAGCCCTTGTGATCTGCTCACACAGCCAGGGCTCTCTCCCAATTACTGCTTCCCAAACAGCGCCTTCTCATTACATAATTCTGCCTATAATTGTTGTTGCCCAAAGGTATGAGCTGTGTTTCTTGCAGACTATTACCAAAACCATCCTTTTCTGCTCACTGTCAAACCCTCCCTGCCGACATTTATTCCCTGCTCTCTGCCCTCATTTGCATTGCACCTTTTGAGAGCCCAGCGTGGGGGTTTCCCACGCCTGTCCCCCGTTAGCAGCACCACTTTACACAGCGTGGGGAGTGACCATTCCGCCCGGGCACCGTCTCCCCTCTCTCCCGTGCCAGACGAGGGCTCAGCTCGGCTGCTCCTCCCTCCACCCAGCCCTTCCACATTCTGTGAGCTATTCCAGCTAATTGGTGCTCCAGTCTCCAGCACGGTCTGCGCCGCACCACAGCACACTGCGAAGGGTTATCCGCTGTCTTCCCCAGTCCACTAATTGTGTAATTATGCAGAAATGGCCTGTCTGGTACAATCTATTTCTCATACTCCCCTGTGGTGCTTGTTGCTTACAATGCTCATTATTCCTCTAAGTATTTGCAGACCTTCACCCTCCATCATATTTCCACAAATTGCAGTTCTATTAACAAGGGAACAATTCCTGAAGTCCTTGCAAATACTGTATTCATTTTCTCAACTGCTCCCTCCTTTCTGGCCAGGAGCAGATCGAGCTCTGTCTCCAGGCTGGCTCAGGTCAGGGAAGGTGCCTTTGCTCTGGAGCCTGTCCCTGCCCTGTGCCCATCCCCAGGCACGGGCTGTGGGGACCCCAGGAGCGGAGCAGAGGACAGGGAGCTGTCCCAGGCTGGGTGCCTGCGGGGTCACACACCTCGCCCTCTGCCATGGGGACGTGCCGCTGGCTCTGCGCTGCTCAGCCCATCCCGCAAGGAGACAGGCAGGCTCTGTGCTCATCCCGGATCTCTGCCGGGTGCCAGGCTCAGCTGGCTGAGCAATTACACACCAGCTAAAGCCTGTGCTTCGGGCTCAGCTTCCTGCCACAGGCATGCCGTGGGGCTGGGCTCAGAGCAGCCCCCTCCAGAGAGAAGGAGCCCACGCCATTGGTGCCCCCGCCGTGCCCTGCCTGCCGTGGGTAGTGACATTCACAGAACCACAGAGTCATGGAATATCCTGGGTTGGAAGGGACCCGCAAGGATCAATATATCCAACTCCTGGCCCTGCACAGGACTCCTCAACAATCCCACCCTGTGCCTGGGAGTGCTGTCTGGCAGGCTTGGGGCTGTGACCAGGGCCCTGGGGAGCCTGTTCAGTGCCCGACCACCCTCTGGGGAGGAACCTTTCCCTGATATCCAACGTAAAACTGTCCTGACACAGCTCTAGCCTCAGGTCCTGTCACTGGTCACCAGAGAAAACAGATCAGTGTCTGTTTCTCCTCTTCCCCTCACAAGGAAATTGTAGACTGCAGCGAGGTGTCCCCTCAGTCTCCTCCTTTCCAGGCTGAACAGATAAAGTGCCCTCTTGGCCTCTTGGAGTTCTCAGACAGCTCCAAACCCTTCACCATCTTCACCACCCTCCTCTGGACACTCTTAAGAGTTTAATATCTTCCTTATATTGCAGTGACCAGGATCAGCAGCAGATCCCCCCAGTCTGGACCTTCTGAACTAGGGAAAGGCTAATGGGCCACAAACTTGGCTGGACATCCTGCTGGCCAGATGATTCAAGGTGGCACAGCTGACATGAGCCACTGCTGAGTGGGGACACGGCATTTGGGGCAGGCTGGGGAGGTTCTGGACCCACCACAAAGGTCCATGGGATGGTGGCTCCTCTAGGGCTGTGCTGGAGGTGGGAGATGGCTGTGGAAGGCCAGGCCAGTCTGGTGTGAGTCAGCAGCAGGGCTGGAGGGAGCTTTGCCCAAGGCACATGTCAGGAGATCTCTCTGGCCTGAGACGTGGTATTTCAGGGAATTTCCCTCTCTGCAGACAAGAGCAATTAGAGGGACACCAGGGCAGCCACCATATGACTTCTTAAAAATTCAGAGCTTTGCTTTGTGTCAGTACCACCATGGGAAGTGGGGACAGCCCCAGACCCAGCAGCTGTTTTCTGGATGGGACTAGAAACAGCAGGGCCGAGCAGCAGCACTGTGTGCCAGCATACCCCTAAAATACCTCATCCCTGAAAGGAAACCGAGACATTCCCAAAGGCCTGCAAGAATACACTGGAGTTTGCTGCAAAGCTGGGTGCTATGGGCAGCCTGACTAATGGTGATATCCAGAGGAAACTTATGTCAGGCTTAATTTCCATTTTGAATTTCCAGTACAGCTTTTGGCTGGTTTGGCTTGGGCCACAGACACAGTGCAATAAGAACTGTTACAATTGTTGATCACGGTAATAGACCAAATGTGTTTTTTAGCTTCACATGGCATGGTTTATCTCTGGCATGGTATTCCACAAGAGAATTTAAATGTCCCCATAAAATTTAATTCTAACCGTCTTTCTCCAGATATTTCTGAAGGGGGTTCTCCCATGAGGGGCCTGGTGCTCTCTGCTTTCATTAAGTCTAGACATTTCATAAAGCAGTCTCTTCTTTTAGTATTCTGTCTTCTTCATTGGAAGCCAAGAGTTGATAAGACTTTAGGAAAAGGGAAGAGGAGAATACACCCAAAACCACCCCATTCTGACACCATTTGGTCAGCTCAGCTGTAGATCTCAGCAGAGAGTTAATGGAGGAGAATGAATATGCTGCTCAGTCAGACAGGACTCCTTCATCCTCCTTTAATGACAGAACAGCTGCTTTTGTAACTACCCCCTGCAGATATTAAAGCTGAGAAAAATCCTTCTCATAGCAAACCACAAAAAGAAAGGAGCTTTCTTCTGGAATGCTGTGTCAATTAACTTCTTAGGACTCATCTGAAGGCAGACGTATCTTGGAGTTCTCAGGCCAGGAGACCATTCACAGATACACCTGGACAAATTATGCAGTGCAAATAAATCCACTGAAGAACTAGATATTCCTTCCTGTTTGTAAAATTTTTCTTAGCTGATCTTACCAGCTAAAGATTACAAAGACATTTATAAACATCTGCTGCATGGTTTACAGGAGGAAAGGTCAGGCTCTGACGCAGGCCATGCGTTAGGATCTGCATTCTGTCCGCGTGGCAATCCCAGATGTGACGGCCACGGCCACGCACATGTGGCTGTGGGCTTGGCCTGGCCAGCACAGGTGAGGGCACTGGTGGAGAGAGAGAATCCTGAGCACACATCATGTGTCTGCTTTTGCACTCCCACCAAGAGACTCGTGCTGGCTCCCTGCAGCTATCATTTTTATATAGATATAAACTTGCATTATATAACGGAGCACTTTGGCATCCCTCCTGCTCCAGATGCCCGTGTGCTGGGTAAGGCAAGGTCGCAAGTCCCAGCAGTTCCCTAACCACCAAACAGCCCCGTTAATGACAGCCTATGAATCTGGCAAAGGCAAAATTTGAAATTGTAGGAGGCACCAAAAAGCCTGGCCAACCTTGTTCAGCCCTTGCTGACAAGCTGGCTTTGATAGCACTGACGAAAAATAAGCTGGTTGACAAGTCTGTCCCATCTCCAGTGGCCTCAGTCAGCCCCAAGGGAAGTTTCATGATGCAGCCCTTTGCAGGACACCTCCTTGAGCATAAATCAAATTGAAGGAAGCAGGAGAGAACCCTAGGGAGAGAGCCAGGGTCTCAAGTGAAAGCCTATGATGCACCAAATACATGATTCAAGTGCTCATGTAGTGGAAAAATGTTGCAAAAGGACTAGTGATGAAATAGCCTGGCACACTAGGGATTCAGAGGGTACAGGGTAGTGTTTGCACCTTTCTATGGTGTTAAATACCCGCTATCCTGATGAAAGAGGCTCTGCTTCATCTCAGATATTTCTATTAACTCAGATGAGTGTACACAGAAATTAGCACTTTCCTCTATAAAGCACACAAGCACAAATGGCAGAATTTCTGGCAAAACGACAGATTTGATCCCATACCTTTCCCCATTTGCGAGGAGAAAATTCTTTGCTTTCCCCTTTTCACCATTCCCAGTCAGAGTCCCTGTTTTAGGACTCTGTCTGCAATATTTTGGTCTAAGAAAATGGAGTGGTTTTTCTGCCTCTTGTGCCATAACAAAACAGTAATGACCTCCTCTGGCCATCGTTCAACTCTGAACAATTTGGTCCATGAGCAGTGGAGATGCCTGTCCCATCTGCCTCTGTTTAGAGCATGGCCAAGATGTTTTGCTTCTTTTTTTGGCTAAGGCAAACAACTTGGAGTGATCCCACCACCCAGCCCTGTCCTCTGAGCTCCCCAAAGGTACACTGGCACTTTTAAAGGCAAATTCAGTGCAGATGACTAAGCTGGCAGCATAAATAACCCAAGGGCCCACCCTGCTCTGAGACATCACACATAGCACTGAGAAACACAGACTCCCAGGTGTCCCCTCAGTGTCCCAATCCATGAGCAAGATTCCCACAGCTCAGAGGCACGGGGTGACAAGACACAGCTCAGAGCAGTCTCTGTCCCTCTTGGTTCTTTCTGTCAAATGGAACAGGGCAGAGAGATGGAGCCAGACAGACCATTCCCTGCTCCCTGCACCTCCCAGCCCTTTGGTGTTCCTCCAATCCATCTCCCTCCGGTCACCAGCCCTTCCTGCCTCTCATGTCCTTGTCCCAGCATCTGGGACAGAGTGGCTGGGCCACTGAGCACAGACCTCAGAGCCCCCTCACAACATCTGCCACATCCAGGACTTCCTGCTTGAATTCTTCTCTTGGCATGTCTTGTGCAGCAGTCACTCTTCACCTTGAGTCACAACAGCCAATGCCACATAAAGCCACCAGACACAGCCTGGCAGCTGGGAACCAGTAGGGAAGTCAAGGGATGATGGGTGTCCTCAGGAGACATGAGCTCCAAGTCATCCCAGACGGCCAAGGTGAAGCACAGCCCATGCTGGACACACCAAAGGGCAGCTGAACCCACTTCAGACTCACATCATCCTCCAGACACACTTGTCCCTTTCTGTGGGAAGGGCTAGGACACAGCCTGCTTGGTGGCACAGTGAAATGAAGTGCCCAGCCATGGTCTCTGGGACACAAGGAGGGTTAGAGGCAGGGTTCTCTGCTCGTGACATTTTGCAGGCAGTGCTTGCCCAGCTTTCCATCAAAGCAATCCATTTCACAGTCCAGGGAAAGGGAAACGAGGCAACACCAGGACAAAAATCACAAAGATGACGTTCTCCCACACAAAGTTCAGCAGGTGAAGGGCCAGGAAGGACAGGAGAATTCCTTGGAAGGCACAGGGAACACAAGCCACCTAGCACTTGTGATTCCTGACTCAAGCAGAATAACTGGAAGGGACAGAAGGAACAGGCACTTTTGAGCTGGGAAAAACTCGGGTATTGGGTGGAAGACTGGGGAAAAGATTAAAATCACACACATTAGCCTAGATGGCAGATTTATTCATTGCACAGATGTGAATTTGCCCACGGCCCAGTTTTAGTATTTTCAACAGTGGAAGCCAGTTCTGAGTGCCCACACCCAGACAACTGGTGCCCTTCCACCACTGCTGTGTTTGACCCCTTGCCCCAGTGGAGATCCCATCTGAGGCTATTCAGGGTAGCTGTGAAGGATAAAGGGGCTTGGGATTAAAAGCATCTCTGCCTGTTGCCCTTCTCCAACTCCCAAGAAGAACAGCCCTTTGAAGAAAGGGGCATGGATATTTTTTGCACTCTTTAATTGCATGCCCTACCCTTCTCTGGGAATTGGCAGACCCTCACCCATCTAGAAACACCAGCTGCTTGCCAGCCCTCAGGGTGCTGCTTGTTAGTTCCTTTTTATGGAGTAAGGCTGGATAGTGCAATATGCAGTGGGATTTGTTGGCTGGGGGTTTTTGTACCTCCTAGCTGGCATTCTTGCCTTCCTGGACAAAGGCAGTAACAGGTCACCTCTTGCAGAGAAGACACGTTTGTCAGGAGCTCACCTCTGCTGAAGACCTGGTAATGACTTCCGAACATTCCCCGTCTCCAAAGGTTAGACATAAACCAATGACTAAAACCCAGGAGGCAATGTTCCTCTAGCTGCTTGCTGGGGAATTGTCCATGTTTGATTCCTGTTGCAGATAGCCCAGAAAGCCAGAATTCATCAATGAGCAGCTGAGCTGCTCAGGAGTCTACTGGGAAAACACTTCTAGAGCTCCATAAATGAAAACCACTTCTCCCAGGCTCTTATTCTGCTCATTGCACTTTCTACCCGTTATGTCAAGTTGTCACCGTCCTCATTTGCCAGCAGCTGCCTGACCCTGCTTGGGTGGTGGCAGGAGTAAAGCAGAAGAAACATGGAGCCAAGTGTTTAAATGAGCAGAGATGTTCTTGGCAGACACAGGCAGAGAACACAAGACTGGCAGCCTTCAGGCTAGAGAGCTGTGCCTTACACCAAGGTCCCAGCTGTGCTCCAGGGACCGTCCCAGAGCAACCAGTAAATTCGTGCCCTGGAGGAACTCTGACAGACTGCATGAACCACAAAGCCACCAGGATGGAGTGGCTTAGCTTTACCTGGGCAACCAGTGCCACCCCAGCTGTGGTCCCCGCTGGCTGCAGCCTCTTTGTGCCAGCTGACAGGACATTGTCCCCTGCTCCAGGACATCTCCACAGGAAGCACAGACCTCCAGCACTGCTGCGTGCAGGGCTCCCGACGGGCTGCTCTGTGCTGTGCGTGTGTGTCCCAGCCCAGCCCAGGCACTGCAGCATGAGAAGGAGCCTCGGCTGTAGCCCAGAGACATCTGAGCTCAGTAGCAGCATCTGACGACAGACGTGTGTCTTGCAACATCGCTACTGAAGTGTCTTTTCCTTTCAAAGTAGGAATCGTTTTCCTTCACGTAATAGTGCAGGCAAATATAATCCTATTAACAGGGCTATTAAACGAAACAATACTTGGCACGCCATGACCTAAAGAAACAATCCACCAGCACCGGCAGCTTGTAAACAGCCCCATCCCTGAGGCTAAATGGGCATTTCCTATGCCCGAGTGCCCTCCTGGCCAGCACCCTCCCACCCTGCTGCTGCACCAAGCTCTGCAGGACACCAGTCCTTAAATGTGTGGGAGGGCACTGAAGTAAAAAGCTGGTGTCTGCACAAAAACTGTCTTTCCTGAGACGAGTGGCCCCCTTTCCATCCCACTATCCCAACCTCTAAATCAAATTTACTCCCTAACTCAACTAGCATGCACTCAAGTTTACACCAAGACAAGGCTTGGATCTTTGTTGGCATCTCTGCAATGGCTCTCATCTCTTGGGTTGAGAGCTCTTTTGCTCCTCCACGTATCTGAATTCCCAATCCAGCCATGCCTGAAAGACTGGGCTCACATCTCTTTTCAGTAGGCCTGTCAATTAAAGTTCTGCATTCTGGTCTGGTCTCTTGACTGAAGCAGTTTTAATTCTTGCCCCACTCCTCCAAAAAATGCACCTGGCCCTTCTCTGCCATTGCTTGCAGCTGTGGCAGACCATGACAGCATTGTCTTGGGAAGAGATGAACACCAGGATGCACAGGTACTCCATGTGCAGCCCTGGGCACTGGCTTCCTCTCTGTGACCCTGAAAACAGCTGTCATTTCCATGGTGCTGCAGCAGCAGAAGATCAAGGAGAAGAGTTTGGGCTGGGGAGCCATTTGTGGTGGCTTTTAGCAGCATGAAATGATGCGTTTACCCCATGGGGCACTAAACTGTGAGCAGCAAAGGAGGAACCCGCTGAGACTAAACACAATGTTGATGACCAAATACTGTCTCCTGATTGCCCCTCAGAGCTACCCACGCAACAGGAACTCCACAGATCTATGTGCTGTGTAAAGCACTTGTCTCTGGCCTCCCAGCCCTGCTGGGCTCCCCAGTGGTTCCACAGAGAACAGACACTCTTGCCTGTCTAAGCACTGCTGGTTCCCTTCCCCTGCAGTGAGCTCAGAACAAAACCAGAGCCATCTCCTTTCTCTGCCCACACTTTATCCCTGCCTTTGTAGCTGCAGGTGAGCCCAGAGTGCTGCTGCCCTGGGTGTATCCTCTCATCTGCCCTTCCCACAGGGTGCATCCCTCAGCCCCTTGCTGAGCAGCTCTTCTCTCTGTGGGAGGAGATCCACTGCAGACCATGCGCTGGCAGGGATTGTCCACCAGACAGGTGAGGGATGTTTTCTCATCATCCCAAGCACTTCTGCCAGTTCCAAGATGAGAAGTGGAGGTGTTTGTCCAAGTGACATCCTTGGCCACGTTCTGTGTTGGAGCTAGGGTTTCCAAAGAGATGCATCATCCTACCACTCTGCTCTGGGAAGAGATCTGCTCCAGCCCCACCAACATATGGAAGTTGGATTCCTCTTGAAGCAGGAGAAAGACAACCCAAACCCCATTAGTCACTTTTCAATACCTTTATTATTGTATATTGCCTTAGAAACCTTTGCAAAATGGCCACAAACCCAAACCCATTTCCAATGGACAGCGTGAATCCCAAAACAGTCCCAGTAAGAAAACCTGGACTTGAAAAAATGCCTTATTAAGTGACATGGTGAAAATTGCTCGTTGTGTCTTGACTCTTGCACAGCCCAGCTACTTCATATTTTCTCCCAGCCAATTTGGCTTTCCTTGTTGTTTCATTTTATGGGGAAGATTTTGATCATTGCTGGTTTATATCTCCCTCATCTTCTTTTATGAGGAAAATGTATTGGAAATTCCCCCTCAGACAAAACAAAGGCAAGCAGTGAGAAATGGATCTGAAAGGATGAACTGATCAGCTGCTTTCTCAAGGCTTTCATCTGGCCAGAGGCTGAGATAAGGCTAAGATGAGCAGCCCAGCACTAAAACACTCCACAGGATCTGATAGGATGAAGACCTACAAATCTGCCCCTATCAGAAAGTACAATCAAATTACAGGAATTCGCTCAGGTAAACAAATAATCCCAAAATGTGTCCAGATATGCACAGGGTGATTCAATCCAACAATAAATAGACCAGACACAGCTCCAGCCACTTAAACTGACCACAGCACTTTTCACTGCCCACCTCCCCCCGCCAAATTCCCAGAATAACAGACATTCTGTGTTGTTCAAACAAACAATATTTATTTTATTCTTACGTAAAATTGTACGGGCTCTCCAGATATAAACATGGGTAAACATTGCCTCCTGTCCCCAGTGCTGCAGTGCACAGGGAGAGGAGGGCCACAGGGCCTGCACTCACCTCCCAGTTCTGCCAGACCTTCTCAAACAACTTTGCAGTGGTCAAGCATCTTGTGTTTTGGTCTCCACCAGACCGAGCATCCAAAGCCAATGTCATTTTAACACATGTCAACACAACCCAGCTTTCAAAGGTGTTGAGCTACAGTAGCTGTGACCAGCCTTCCCAGCCTTCAGCAGCCAGGCCACTTCAATTTATGGAAATAAATATTTTAAAATATTGACAACAAACATTCTGTGTTTAGTCACCGGGAAAGAGAACAAGACAGTTTTCCAAGGTGAAAGGCTGAGTTAGACTCTTGGTGACAGCAAACAGAGGACAGAAAGAAGCACAGAGCATTACAAAACCAAGACAGCAAGTTGGCTTCAAGAGGCTGATTTATTTGTCTTTTAGCAAAAGCATTCACAAACTTACATCTTTGCCTCTTCACAGATGGTGCTAAGCCAGATTGTCCTGCTGGAACCATTACTGACAGTATCACTGAATCATCTCCATTAATCCCTATGAGGAGGCAGAGGTAATTCTGGAAGGTTGGGGCAGGGCAAAGCCCAGTGGGACTCATTTTGTACTTCATAAACACTTTTGGAAAGCTGATGTCCTGCTTTGAACCTACAAAGCCAAAGATCAGCTCTGACCAAGGTTAGGAACAAAGTCTGCCCAGGTTTCTTCCAGGAAAATTCATGCAACTTGGTTTCACCTTTCAACCAGCACTCTGGGAATTCACTGGGGATGAGGATCTAAGCTCAATCTTTCCACAAACTAATCAACCCCAGGAGCAGGGAAAAACCATAAGAAAAAGTGCTACTTGCCAGTCACACCACAATTCTTTGCTGCAACAGCAGCTGGAGGATGCAAAAAGAACAAGACTAAAAAGCCAGTCATCGGGGGAGGTTATGAAATAAAGACCAATAAAGAGTACATCTAATTGCTCCCCAAGGCAGGCCAACCCTACAGGAGAGTGAAGTCTTCCAAAGCATCTCCCTAGAGGTTATGCACTTACACACTTGTTCTCTGAGTATGACCTTAGCTGGGCAAAGGGTGGGAAACCCACTCCAGTGTATTCCCTAAGTCCCACCTGAAAAGGGAGAGCCTTTCTGCCACCCTCCCACCACCCTCTGTGATGCCAAGGGCCGCAGAGCTCCTCAGCACTGGCAGGCAAAGGGCAGAAGGAATGTTTGAACAGCTGATTTTTGAGTGACGCTGGGAATTTGCCCGTTCCTTCCTTTGTCCTGAAGGGTTTGCAGCTTTCTGGAAAACCTAGGAATGAAGGAATCTATGATGCTCAGAAGTCTTAAGGATTTTGTCCTCTCTGAAGCACTTTACTACCAAAGTTACTTCATTACCCAAAAAAGTGAGACTTGTAAATGAATCTCAGATCCTACAAGTCATTGCAAAGCTCCCCCTTATCAAACCCTGTGTTATGGCAATGGGTAAACCAAGTGCCAGGGGTAATGTTAATAATATATTCTGGAAGAGGACATGGCAGAGGGGGTAAGATTTTGAGAGCTGCATCCACCAAGAGCACAATAGTCAAAAACCCTTTTATCTGCCCTATTTACACACTAGTTCATCACCTGTGTGGGTCTCAGAGCTGCACACACCCCAAAGCATCACAGGAACTCTCCTGGACTTTCTTCTGACTACAGCACAAGATGACTCTGGAACCTGGACTTAAGAAAAAGCTTTAAATCAGTCAGTCACTGGGGTTGGAGATACACCCCCTGGAAAGAGCTTGGAGAAGCAGCAGTAATTTCTGGGCAGAACTGTACTGTTACCAGGGTACAGGTTTATTCTGGGAATATCTAAGAGCTCCAAGGGAGCTCTGATTTCAAGTGGGGCTGTGTAGCTCCAGTGTGTTTACAGCACACACAGATAAGGCAGGTAAAAGAAGGACTTCTAGATTGGAAATTCTTCCCTGTGAGGGTGGTGAGGCCCTGGCACAGGTTGCCCAGAGAAGCTGTGGCTATCCCATCCCTAGAAGTGTCCAAGGCCAGGCTGGACAGGGCTTGGAGCAACCTGGGACAGTGGAAGGTGTCCCTGCCCATGGCAGGGGGGTGGAATGAGGTGAGCTCTAAAGTCCACTGCAATCCAAACCATTCTGGGGTTCCATGAAGAGCTCAGCCTGTGTTCTGGAGGGCAGGAGGGAAGCAGGGTGTGCTGGCCTGACAGTGCAAGGGCTCTGTGGACCTGCTGGGAGTCATGTCCACATCCCACACTGAGAGCACACACTGCACTGAGCGGTGAAGGTAGATGGTGTCCAAGGGTAGTCAAAGGAAGAATTAGAAAGTCTGGCTGAGAGAGACTATGTTTAGCACAGGACAGAAGAACAATCCATCTTCAATCCTCATCAGCTACAGATCCAACATGGAACTTTTTGTAAATCGTCTCAAGCTTGACTTATGGTGCTGCCAGCATCTTCTGTCTGTAGGGCAGCCCACAAACACCAAAAAGAAACTCAACCGCCACAGAGAAGGAATTACTAATGAACAGGAGAGTCACTCTGAGAGCAGCCAGCTAGTCAAACTCTAATTAACAAGCAACAGCAGCACTGGATGGATGCTCACACCAGGAGCCCCAGGACATTTTCAGCCTCAGCTCAACACTGAGAGCACGTTACCCAGGCAACTGGGGTATGACCAAAGCCTTCCTCCAGCAGAAGTTCATGTTTCCCCAGCTAAGTATGGGCTGAGTTGGCAATGCTGGCTCGAGTGGTTCCGCAGGCTGATTTCTCTAGAGCCTGAAAGGACCAGGGTGCCTGTTCCAAACACTCTTTCTTATTCATGTTGTGAGCTGCAGGTGTGACCATCACAAGTCTGAGGCACCTGGGGGTTGGTTGGTTGTCAAGGGGTTGCTTTAAATTGCTTCTCTGCACCTGTGTCACTTCCCCAGGCACACAGAGGGGAGGGAGTGTGTGAGTGACACAGAGTGAGGAGTGGCTGCAGACAGTTTGGTGACCAGACCTCTCTGGAGCTCTCACTCCACCTCTCTGCTGGTTACAAGCTCTCAGCTGGTTCAATGGCTGAGAGTGAAACCCCAGCCCAGCTGAAGTGGCAGAGGAATTGCTGAGTACCACAAGAGGCCCAAGGGATTTGCACAGACACAAGGATGGGCAGGCTGCATGGCCCACGCTGGAACATGGGTTACAAGCAGTGAACAGAGCCTGAGAACAGCCCCTTTCTGAGGACCTTCCTTGTGCCAGTGAGGACTTCCTACAGCTAGCATTGGGTTTGGAAAGTCCCACTCAATTCAGCAGATGACCAGGAGAGCATTCCCTCTCCCTTCTGCAGGGAATCATAACTTGGCTGTCCCCTCTCACCTGGGCTGCCAAACACTCCCAGTCCTATGTCTTCTCCAGCCAGATGACCTTCACTTTATGCAAAGTACAAAGCCAGGCCCAAGTTCACTCAAACTTGTCTCATTTCCCTTTCCACTATTTGCATGGCCAAATCCTCTGAAACACATACTTTCCAGAGCCAGAGCTGAGCCATGCCCAAGCCCTCAGTGCATGTTGACCCTCTAGGCTTGATTTGGGGCTTATAAAACCTGTCCTGCACCAGGTGAGGTGAAGACATGGAGAGCTGATGCAGGGCTCTGTCTTAAGCTCAATAAGAAAAGTCTAACAGTAAAACCCTTAATTAAACAGCTGCTTTAATAAGATAGAATTAAAGAGAAATTTTGATAGTGACTAAGTCTGACATCTCTTCAGATGTTGGGAGCCCTGCATTTCTGCATCATCCAGGTGGATGTTCCTGCAAGGCTGCACAGATCCTGTCCCTGGAGGAAATCTCCTTTTTGGTCATCTGAGCTACATTTTCTTACAAGAACACCATTTACCACGTGTATTGCCAAACAGAAGGGATGTTCACTGCCACACAGGCAGTGTGATCACAGGTTCCCCATGGGAGCTGCCCACGGGCTCCTCTGCTACCAGGAGCTGGCTGTGCCTGTCCTGCAGCCACGGGATCTGTGTGGCACAGCCCAGCCCAGCCCGGGGCCATGCTGGCCACCCCACACAGCCCAGCATGGGTCACTCTGTGGATCACTGACTCTCCACGCACAGTGGCTCCCGATCAGGATCACTGCATTCACCCCTTGATCCACATGCAGTTTTCCTGTCCAGAGGAATGATAAGTTACAGATTATGTTAATAACATACAGGTTTCCCAAGCCCTAAGGATGAGGCGCAGTAGAGCATACATGACACGGTCAAAATCACTGACTCCTCCAAGACAATGTCTTCTGCAATGCTCCCAACACAAAACCCAAACGTGACCAGCCGTGTGCAGCTGAGTTCTGGGCATTTCTGATGAGCGCTGCTGAGCTCATTTTATGAGGATTGTGCTGCAATTTACATGTTCTTTTGGAATTTCATTTGTCTTTGGTTGAATTTTCCATCTGTCTAAACATGCCCAGCGGGATGTGAGGATGCCCACACAATTCTTGTAACGTCACACCTGAGTGACAATACCCACAGCTCTGCTCAGCCACCTCCCATCCTGCTCCCACTGGGCTGGCAGTGGGTGATGGACCATTGCCTCTGCTCCCAGCTTTGTGTGGGCAGGGGTGACCCGGGGCCAGGCAGCTCAGAGCACCAAGCCCTGCTCCAGTCCAGTGGGCATCGCTCCTCCATCTGCCCCCAGCACAGCCCTGCACTGCAGAGCTCAGCTGGATCATTCCAGCAGGATGAACAACGGCATCTGGGTCAGATACTGAGAAGAAATTCTTCCCTGTGATGGTGCAGAGGCCCTGGCACAGGCTGCCCAGAAAAGCTGTGGCTGCCCCATCCCTGGAAGTGTTCAGGGCCAATTGGGACAGTGGAAGCTGTCCCTGCCTATGGCAGGAGGATTGGAATGAGATGAGCTTTAAGGTCCCTCCCAACCCAACCAGCCTGTGATTATATGACTCAGTGATTCTATGGTTCTATCTCTCTTTCACTGTCCAGAGCAGACATCCTTTCTGAGGGTATTTGCTTTACTCAACAGTGCTGTTTCAGTGAGGAAGAAGGATGCGTGGAGTCACGTACCCAGGTTTTGATCTCATTTGTCCAAGCCTAACAAGAGCAGTTTCACAGTCCAAGATGCCCAGAAGCCTCTCCACACTGGGAGTTGTCTCTCCAAACCAGGACACCACAGTTGCACCCCTTTGGCTCAGAAGTCTTAACAAAGCCTTTTTCTCCTGGAGGAAGCCAATGTCAGTCTCAGACCTAGATTCTTTTGAGTTCTAACAAGTCTGGGTCCTAAGAACACGTAAACTGAGAGGTTTTTCCAGAGAGAACAACAAAAAGCAGTAGTATGGGTTCCATACTTGTACAGCTCACAAACGAGTGATAGCATTAAAACCCTGCTATGCTTTAACACCAGTATCTGATAAGGAAGAAGAAAACAATTTTTAACTGATCATTCAAATATATCTGAGTCATCCCCTCCTTTGCATAAAAGTCACTTCTAATCCTGACATCCGGGGCAGAGCTCTCTGATTCACCCACATCCCCTTTGCACTCGCCGACTCTCCAAGCGCTGCGATCCCTTTGCTCCAGTCCTGCTGAAGGAGCCAAACCAGGCTTTGTTCACATTTCACCTCCTTACAAGACTTCCCCCAGAAGGAGAGCTGAGCTGAGCCACACCAAAAGGCAGAAATCACCTTGGGTAGCCTGGGCTGGGATCAGCCAAGGGGACACAGCTGTTTTCACTTGGCCGTGCATCTCAAGGCACACGAGACAAGGATTTCTCGTCACGTTCAGCTGTGGAACACAACCAACACCCAACATGTTGAAGCCTTGGTGCTCATCTCAGCTCCTGCTCCTTGACAGCAGAGTGAACCATGCAAAGGGCACACACATGCACAAACACATCAGGGAGTGGGTCTCAGATCAGCCTCCCTTGAATCGATGGGACTTCCCAGAACATCTGCTTTCTATTGGAGCAGGTCCCTTTGTTTTCATTGACAGAAGGCTAATGGCCCTCTGGGCACATCTTACCTGGAAAATGTGCCATTGGGAAAGCACAGAGGATTTTCTGCTGCCTTTTTAGGCAACTAAAGCAACTAGAAGCAAGAGGCAGCCAGCAGTGGTGAGCACATGAGCATCTGAGAACTGTTTGAACCAAAATTGCAAGCAGAGTCTGTGATGTTACCCCCCATGTTCCAGCCAAAGAGAATCTAAAGGCTTCTGAGTACAATGAACACGGAGGCACCACAGGCCCCAAACCACACCGTCCCAGAGACCACGGGCTTGTAGCAGAGTATTGGCAGACAGACACATTTTGGAGTTAATGTGGCTTTCTTGGTGCCACCACCAGAAAAAGCAGCAAGTTCAAAACCAGTACAGAGCACTGTGGCCACTGTAGTTTTGCTATGGAGGCAGCAATTATGAAAAAAGCCCTCCTCCCCCACACAGGGTAGCAAAGCAAGCAGGCCTTCCCCAGAGCCAGGGTGACACAATCACAGGTTCTGCCATCACAGGGTGGGGAAAGTTGCAAGGGACCACAGTGGGCCATCAGGTCCAGCCTCCCAGCTCAAGCAGGGTTTCAAACAATGGCCTTCTGGCCAGAAAGCATCTTGGCTCAAAGCCTCTCTGCTGCCTTGGGTCAATGCTCTTGTTGCATCCAGGGACGTGTCATAGATACCTGCTGGGACCACCTCTGCTGGAGAAGGGGAATGCTCCCACCTGGCCACGGAGCCCAGGGCTGTAGCCATCACTCACTCCATGCCAGAGTTGTTGTGACTAACAACTATTGGTGTCCAACTGATCTCTGGGAGCCAGTCCAGCCATGGAAGGCAGGGCTCTGCTCACTGTGAGTCACGGTGGGGCAGAGCAGGATCAGCCAGACCAGGACCACCAATAGCCCACAGGTGGAACCATTTACAAGTGCAAGCTGAAGGCACTTTGTGATTTACACTGATAGACTTCTGCTCAGGTACAGACTCAGGAAACAAACCAGGTACAGTGGACAAACACCATCAGAGACCATTTCCCCTCTTTGGTTACAACCATTCAAAACAGCTGTGCTTCTATGGAGATGCTGAGGCAGCTGAGAGAAGCTTCAAGGCTCTTTGTTGATACTCAGACACTGTACAGGTAAAGTCTCTACTGCACACAGCCAGGGCACCACATGGATCTGGTGCCACTTAGTCCAGAGCCTTTCCAGAGGTGCACAATGCCACACAGGGCTGATGTGCTGCTGGAGTCGTGCCCAGGGCTGCCCTACAAGGCTCACCCTGACACACAGCAGCACCAGCCCAATTGCCCTCCCCAGCCCCTGGTGCCAGCCCAGCCCCCTCCCTGCCCTGTGCCCCCTGCCCTGTGCCAGGCTCCCTCCCTGTGCAGCGAGCACAGCTGTGTGTGTTTAGCTCACCCAGAGTGGCACCGGGGGTGGAACAGTGACCTTTCCCATGAAACCGTATGGGAAACGAAATTGCCTCTTTCAAAACTTTGTCATGTCTCAACTAGCTGCTCTGCAAGTAATTTTTACAAAAGGAGGAGGGAGCTGTCAGCTGAGACCTGTCAGTGACCGAGAGCACAAATCACAGCACCTCCCCAAGCCACGGAGACAAAGGCACTTGGCACAGCGAGTGCCAGCCCCGCTGCCGCGGTGCCAGGCTGCCCGGGCCGCCTCCTCCAGCGGCTCCTCCGAGCAGCCCAGCCGGGAGGAGCTGGCAACCAGCGTGACAGCGGCAGGGGAGGGCTAGGAAATCGAAGAAGGGCCATTTCCACGCAGAGCAACATTCCCGTGCCTTGGAGCAAGCAGGAGCTTGTGCCTGGGAGCGCATGTCCCGTCCAGCCTGCCCTGCGAGCGGAGCGCGCCTGGGGCTCCCACGCACACCAGCAGAGCCCAGGTGATGGTGAACATCAGCTCCTGCCCTGGGGGGAGAAACCTCCCAAAAGCTGCACCTCGGGGAGGTCTGGCTCTTTGCCACCTCTGGCCGAAGCAGCGAGGCTAAAAACCTCTTTGTCTCCATCAGCAAGGACCCCCAAGCAGAGAATTTGTAACCTTGGAGTAGCAAAGCTGAGTGTTCGTAACTTCGAGCAGCGCTGTTAGGAGACACTGGAAGACAGAAAAAACCTCTGGCATAGGGGATTTAAAAACAAAGGAGATTACCTGCATAGGAGAGGTCTGTGAGTGGATTTCCCATAACATCACGCTCAGCCTCTTGTTTCAAAAGCATGTGTTGAACAGGGTAAGAAATGTTTCTCTGCAGTGAGATAAATCCATGCTGAGAAAAATCACCACCCACAGCTTCATCTGAGCTCTGGGCTGCTGCTCCTGGCATGCTGACACTTCCATATCTTGGAGAGATCTGTCACTTCAAAGTCACACTGACATATGAGGAGTGAAAGGCAGGAACAGCCTCACGTTTGCACACTGCAGCTAAATAAAGCAAGTTGCCAGGATACATTTTCTGCTCTCCAACATGCTGAATGCATGCTGCTGAGCATGGTCCAGGTGTGCAGAGACATTAGACACAACCATTAGCACTGTGATGCATCCATTGGTCATTGACATGCTGAGACCTCTATTTCCTCTGCCAGGTTCCCACTGGATTTTGTCCCACTACTTCCATCCCAGTTACCTGCACACAGACCATAGAAGCAAGATCCCTTCCTAGCCCTCAAATGGCTTAGGACTGGATTTTCCCAATCCAATAAAAATACCTTAATGCATTCCTGTGTACTTATCCATTCAGATGCTCCTGCAGAAGTTTGGGAGTCTTGTACTAGACTTTTAGAGGTCGGTGGAACAAAATTCTGTTATGGTAAGGAGAGAACATGCCCTTTAGCTTGCACTTGTCCCTGTTTTACAGCTCTCTCCTCAGTACTAAGTACTTGTTTGCAGTTTTTCCCTTTTTTTAATGGGTTCTTTTGGGAGAGATTTATGAGCTAAAGGAATTCGTAAAGCAGTAGAGACCCTCTTTAACAGATGCCTTAAAAAGCCTTGTCAGTGCTAACTGGAGGCATCAGCAAATCCTTTTCCTTCAGGTCAGCAGCTGTAGGGACCAGGTCCTGTTCCTGCAGCGAGCATGGCAGGATGACATCTCGTGGCACTGTCACCTTGAGGTTCATGCAACACCCCAGACAAGGAACAAGTCAGTTCTCCACCAGATCTCAGCTCTGCTTGGTACAACAGCATCCCTAACATGGGCCCAAAACCCACCCTCAGCACCTTAGCTGAGGTCCCAGAGCCCCAGGATGTGGGTCTGCTCTGAGGAGAGCCATGGTTACACATTTAGACTCTTTGGAGGTGTTCTAGACTTGCCTGGGAATCTCCAGCAAGGGATTCAAGAAGCAAAGTTTCCAGGTGGTGGCCTGAAAGGGGGATTTGATGAAAACAAGACAGGCCTTGGTGCTTGCAAAAACTAAGGGAAGAGATTATCCAGGGCTTGGATACTTAAATGTGAACCTTCTAAAATTTTAAATTTCGAAAAAAGATTTTGCATTATCAAATGGGAAACAAGTTAAACATCTCGTCAAAACCTTGGCTCTCATGCACTACACAACTCACCATGAAAAGTTTCTCTCCCTCCTCCTAGAAGGCTCTTGCCCAGGCCCCTTCTCCACCCAGGACTTTGATTTCTCTTCACACTGTGCAGTCAAGCTCTAAGCTTGCCCTCTTCAGTTCACTCCATTTACTGTCCAGAAACCCGAGAAAAGTGCAGACACATCCCTTTCTACACATCATGATCTTCCCCCTGTGCCAGCCAATTTACTCCAGAATCTCTTCTGGTACCTCTTCTGTCTTTTCCACTCGTGCCTTCCCTTTCTAAGGGCCCTCAGAGGTCACCCACAGGGGTGCTAAAACAAGCCAATCCCATTCAGAGGAGCAGCCTGTGGTCCCACCACCCAGTGCAGCTCTTCACAGTCTCCCCACATAGTCCCTGTGCTGTGGGGTGGGGATCTGGCATGTCACCCATCCATATGGGTTAGGACAACTTGTGTGATCCCACCCAGTCAGAAACCTGGGCAAGTGCCTTCCTGGCAGCTTTTTCCTCCTAGGCTGGTGTAGGAAGCCAAGTAGTGCTGCTCTCTTCCCTCTACCTCCCACAGGTGAGGACTCCCAGAGTGGATCAGACACCTTTTATGAGTAAAAAACCATTACAGGAGAGCCAGTGGTGGTGAACATCCTTCTCCCATTTCTGGGGGTTTGCATAGGCTCATAGTTAACACCTGACTGGTGTTAACTGGACTAAGAAAAAACAATCAGAGGAGATTTTCCAGCTCATCCAGTGGCCTGGTATTTACTGCAGGTGTGAAGGCAAAGGCTGCATGTGCCAAACCAGCAGGGCCTGCTGTCAGTGATGAGCTTTCCCCAGAGGTGACACACCCTCAACCATTCTCATCTCTGGGTTCCTGACCCCAGTTCAGCCAAAAACCTGCACCCAGTCCATGGAATTCACTAATGCAGAAGGAGCTTATAGAGAGCTTTGTGGAGAGGACCAAGAGAGAGCAGAGAGACAGAAGGTGCTGCAGCTGTTCACCGCGACACCACTGCCCAGTAAAGCCAATAACAACTCTCTACCTAATGGGGAAACTTTCTTGAGGACCAACAGCAGTGCTCATCCCAGATGAGACCTTCCTGAAGCAAGCTAGGCTACACTGGCCCCAGTGTCACTCTCACTTTTCAGCCTTCTGATGTTTTCATTCTTGTGATGGAGTTTCTCACGCTGTTTTTTGTAAACATGCACATGTTTTTCTAACTGTCTTTTTGTTTTTCATTCCTTCTCCTGGGAGGAGAAAGGTTTGATGGACTTTGTCATTGACCAGTGTCGTTGGAGAGGTGGTAGCTTCACCTTCCAATCGATGGTCCTTTCCAGAACCCTATATAATGGGAAAACCAAAATAAAGTTTCTCTCTTCTTTGCCTTCTCTCGGGTGTGGCTGCGTTTGTCTCTGCGTTTCGTGTTGCTCGATAGAGTGACAGCCCCAGTGCTCATTAACAGTTTCTTCTAGGACAAATTTCTAGCTGACTTTCTTCCCACACAGTTGGCCTATGTTCCCAGTTGGCCAGTTCCCACACCCACAACCCATACAACACACCAAAGTCAACAGAGCCACAGAAAGAGAGACTTGTGCCCAAGCCTACAGAACAATTTCTCAGTCCCTCAGCTGCTGGTGTACCCATTGCAGCCCTGTGCAGCCATCTGGGAGGTCACAGAATCCCAGAATGGTTTGGATTGGACAAGACCTTAAAACTCATCCAGTCCCACTCCCTGCCACGGACAGGGACAACTTTCCTTATCCCAGGTTGCTCCAAGCCCCATCCAACCTGGTCTTGGACACTTCCAGGGATGGGGCAGCCACAGCTTCTCTGGACAGCCTCTGCCAGGGCCTCACCACCCTCACAGGGAAGAATTTCTCCCCAATCTCTAATCCAAACCAGCCCTCTGTCATTGTCAAGCCATTCCCCCTTGTCCTGTCACTCCAAGCCCTTGTGAAAAGCCATGAGACAGACCTGCAGACATGGGGAGAGGGATGCTGAGGCCAGGAACAGAGAGAATGCCATGGAGATGTTGGATTGGACTGGATGACCGAGATATCAATGTGTTGACAACCCTGTCAGCCCAGAAGTGCAACAAAATGAGATTGTGCACTCTGCCACTCCTCAGGACAGCTCCCAGCTGTGTTGTTTGTCTCAGGACTGGCCTCTGCAGAGTCCCCACATGCTCCATCACCCTCTGCAGCCAAGCTGGTGGCTGGGGAATGGGNAATTTCTCAGTCCCTCAGCTGCTGGTGTACCCATTGCAGCCCTGTGCAGCCATCTGGGAGGTCACAGAATCCCAGAATGGTTTGGATTGGACAAGACCTTAAAACTCATCCAGTCCCACTCCCTGCCACGGACAGGGACAACTTTCCTTATCCCAGGTTGCTCCAAGCCCCATCCAACCTGGTCTTGGACACTTCCAGGGATGGGGCAGCCACAGCTTCTCTGGACAGCCTCTGCCAGGGCCTCACCACCCTCACAGGGAAGAATTTCTCCCCAATCTCTAATCCAAACCAGCCCTCTGTCATTGTCAAGCCATTCCCCCTTGTCCTGTCACTCCAAGCCCTTGTGAAAAGCCATGAGACAGACCTGCAGACATGGGGAGAGGGATGCTGAGGCCAGGAACAGAGAGAATGCCATGGAGATGTTGGATTGGACTGGATGACCGAGATATCAATGTGTTGACAACCCTGTCAGCCCAGAAGTGCAACAAAATGAGATTGTGCACTCTGCCACTCCTCAGGACAGCTCCCAGCTGTGTTGTTTGTCTCAGGACTGGCCTCTGCAGAGTCCCCACATGCTCCATCACCCTCTGCAGCCAAGCTGGTGGCTGGGGAATGGGTTTCCAGACCTGCATCCTGACACCTACAGAATAACAGCATCTCTGTACAAACCACATCTCTCTGCCAAGAGCCCTCACGGGGCTGCCAGACAGGTAACAGCCTCTCCTCAATCCTAAGGGACCTGCAGTCCCCAGAGCAGACCATCTCCTCCCCCATGGTGTCTTCTGCTTCTTTCTGGTTCCATTCTCAGTGGGAGGGTCTCTTCTGACACCTGCATCTTCTACCCAGTTCAGGGAGCACTTTTCAGAGCCAGGCACTTGTATCATGCCAGGTTTGTGCAGAATGGGGCTGTTTGGTGTGATCTCTCCTGGTGGAACTTCTGCCTGGGACAGTGGGACTTTTCAAATCTACTTGATCTCTTCCATCAGGAAACCTCTGATTATAAAGTACTTTACAGTAATTGCATACAAGTGAGTTATAAAAAAAAAGAAAAAAAAAGGCAAAACGTTCTCTGTAACACAATTCAGTGTTTTCTACTTTTATAATGTATTTGATGACACCCCCCAGGGAAAACACTCCTGCATGAACAAGTAACAACGCAGGAGGAAAGCATAAGTAGGGCAATCTGGGTATAGATGATAATTACCAGCACATAAAAATATATCATAAGATACGCTTAAATAACTTCACATGAGGCGGCAGTTCTGGTCTAGCAATTCCTTTACCATGACATAATTTTTGTGCTCATAGGCCAACTGAATGTAACTGAAAATCTCAGGACCACATGGACCAAGGAGTCAACGGGGAAGAGTTTGTGTCCTCTCTGCTGTCACATTGTCACTCCATTGAATCTGGCCCTGGAAAGCTGGGGCTAGTTTTCCCTGTGCTGCTTCTTCCTGGCTAGCCAGGCCTCAGTGGTCCATGCCATACTGAATTCCAGATACTTCCTCTTCACAGCTTCTTTGCCTTGAAATAAGAGATTGGTCAAGGCCTGTTTGTATGGGACACAACATCTTCTTTTGTTCTGAGCAAAAGACTCCTGAGCTGAGCTAAAGCAGAAATCATTTATCCAGCCCTCAGGAGTACAGATTTCCCCCCACTGTAATGTCCTGGGAGCTTCTGGAACTCCCTGTGCCCTTTGGAGTGGCCTGAAGGGACAAATCCTGCAGTAAAAGGTATCCCCATCTCCCTTGCACTGTACCTCACGTGGTACCCGAGGAGCAGACACAGCTCAGCATCTGAGGCAACAGACAGAGCCCTGAGACATCTCCCAGCTCAGCAGGACATGCACAGGGTTTTCTTTACACCCCTGAGAATGAGCTGAGGCTCACCCAGGTGTCTGCAGAGTGCCCAGGCAATCCGATGGGAAGAGGCACCCCGAGCACTGTGATCTGCCAGCAGTGGCCCCAGGAGATGCCACCACGGGCTCAGGAAGTCCTGGGCAGCAGACAGACCTAAAGAGGCATTGCAGAAGATGGTGGCTGGGCATGTGAATGTTGCAGGAGGACCAACAAGCAGGCAGGAACCCGAGCTCTCCTGCAGGCAGCACACCAGGCAAGCAGATATGTGTTCTCCTCTAAGCTGCTGCATCTGGATATGGGGAGAAGCCAGGAGCAGAAGACAGGCCTGGAAATGGAGACTAAGGACAATCAAAGTATTTTTCACCATTGCACGTGCATGTGTCTTGCATAAGGGTGAGCTGGTAGGGGTGAAACACAGGTGTCACCCTCCATGCCTGAGCACCAGTGCCATGTCACTCCAACCAAAGCACACATAAACATGTTCTTCAGGCCTTTGATTCTGTTTCTCGTACGTAATTTAATGGCTGAGCTATGCTTTAGCTTGAGATAAATCCAGGCTTCCTTGCAGGAGGACTAGAAAGTGCTTAATGCAGGTCCTGCCATTTTCTGATGAGACAACCAGATCCTCCTTTGTCCCAGAGTTAAGGTTCTTCCCTAATGAGAGACACAGGACCCAAAACCCTTCCTCACACCATCACACCCACAGTGTAGGTCCCCAGCCATGCTGGGGAGGAGGAGCTTGTGGGAAGGGACTAAAGCAAATACTGACAGCACCTTGACAACCTGCTGGAGACATCTCTGTTCTACCAGGTGGGGAGGGGATGTCTAGCAAACAAACAAGAAACCAGATCTGGAGTGCTTCAAACAATTCAAGTTCAAGTTGATCATCTCCTGGTATAAACAGCAACAGTAAAGTGTCACTCTTGAGAGAAAAGCATGAAGCCCCTACCCACCTCACCAGCCCAAACAGCCCCTGGTTGGGCTCAAACCAGTCTGGATCTCTGAGCAGTTCTGCCCAAATATTCTGCTGCCCACAGCCAGTCTGAAAAGCATTTTCTACCAGAGTCCCTCTGACACTGTTATCTCCCTTCTGTGCATAACATACACAGTAGAAATAGTGGTGGTTTAATCTGTACTTTCCACTCCTATTGTTCTCTAACGATCTGGTGCAATTATCCCAACTGAACTCTTCTGGCAGAGCAGAGAGTCATTTCTGAACTGGCTCTGTCTGTTCCAGTGGGCTACTGGCCCTATTTGGGAGCATTTTCTCCTGGTGGTGTGTCCTAGGAGCCACTGATCCTTTGAACAGAGCTCATTCAGCAGCTCTGGGCTGAGATGGGAACCACCACTGCTGCCTTGGCAGTGAGGGGAGAGCTCTCCCAAGCATTCCTAGTGCTTCACACCCTGAGATGGAGAGAAACAATACCATCTTCCTTGACAGCAGATAGAAAATCCTTTCCAGGTGCCCTGACACAGACAAGCACAGTCACGTTCAGACAGGAAGCTGCACTTAGCAACCTGTTAGCCTTGGTGGGGTTCTCTCACTTTATTTGGGTTTTAATAAGTCACCTTGCCACTCTCCAGACTGGTTTGTTTTGCCTTCTTGTGCCAGTAAGCCAGGGGAAAAAAAACCCAAACCTAAATAAGAAAACCTTACCAAAACTATTCTCTTTTCCCCCAGTTTCCTTTTTTAAAGCTGCTGAAATGAGGGGGAACCAACAGTCACCACCACACTGGTCTCAGTCCCAGGTTTGGAGATGAGAAGTGAAGCTGCATTCCCTGGGAGCAGACAGGTAAATGATCTGCCTGCAGGGTGCTGCTCAACATCTCAGAGCCAAGAGGTCAGAAGGAGGTTGCTCTCCTGTTGTTATCCACAAGCACATGGTGATTCAGGGCCCAGAAGAGGAGTTCCAGAGGGGATTCTACAACAACTGCTCATGGAATTTCAGATTCCTCACATAGCAGCAGCCTTGTTGCCCCTCCTGCATCCCAGTGATGGAGATCCCCCACATCCCTGGGGTCCTTGCTGACCCCCATCCCACCCTCCTGGGGAAGGAGCCTTCAGGCTGGAAGGACACAACTCCACAGGTCTCTGCCACCAGGACTGAGGCAGCATGGGCAGCACAGGGATGAAACATCACCACGTTCATTCCTGGGCTGCCATTCCCCCTGAAAGCACAGCCCCCACTGCTCCCCAGAACAGCCCCTCACTCTCTGCTGCCATGTGAGCCCCCAGGCTCGGGCACCCTGCATTGATGGGGGGACTGAGCACACTGCAATGTTCACAGAGATGGAGAGAGGATTAGAGCCCTTTGTGAGCAGCAGTAACCCAAACCAGAGGTGCAGGGCACAGATTGTGTGTACCCAAAGCACAGGCTGGGATATTAATGGCAGATTAGGATAATTTCACGTGCCAGACACCAGGAGAGACCTTGCAGTCCAAACATGCTTGAACTTGCTGATAAACCTGTTGCCTTCAGTGGATAACCTCCAAAGCAGGCAAAAAAGCTGGAGCCACAAAGCAAATGCCAGGCCTGATAACAGGCATTTAATATTTATTAGCACAGGGTTATGAGCCCCTCTCTCTACACTTCTGACTTCACTAAGAGCATCAGCCCTTCTGCAATCCCACCAGGAGAGAGGCCTTTCCCTGGTCAAATGGTTTGTGTCAGGCTGACACCAGACGCCTCCGTGTCTCACGGGAAGGAGCAGTTTATGGCCAACTGCCAGAATTAGTTTATAACCTGTGGCTGGTACCAGCAATCCCTAGGTCTGACCGCAGGGAAGGTGCCCTGATCTCAGGTCTATGGTTAAGGATGTCAGGAGAACTGCATTATCACTCACACTGCTTTGGAGTAGCTCAGGGTATCGTGTTAACCCCTCCAACTCACGCTGCAAAGAGCATCAACCCTGCACTGTGCAGGGAAGAGCTGTGGAGATGCTGGGAAGGGCCTGTTCTATCACTATCCCAGCCTGGGAGTTACAGCCCTGTGGTCTCTTTTCATCATAGAATCTCCTTTGCAGCTTCATCCTCCTCCCTGGCCCTGGGCAGTGGCTTCTCTAGAGTTCCATGGCTTGTGGTGGAACACAAGCCACATCTCCAACCACCTTAAGAGCCAAACAAAAGTTCATCACTTACACCTACACTAAAATACCAGCCCTCTTTTACACATTTCTTGTCATTATTAGATGATCTCATACCCAGAAACTTAGTGATGTATGCAGCCAACCAATAAAAGGGCAGAAGTTCTCTTTATGTGGAGTCAGGTCAGGGTCAGATTCACCAGCCTGGAGTCTATGGATCTGAGGGATGGCATTCCTAGTGCTTAGCACCTTCACAGAGACCGGGATGTTGCACAGAGACAAAGAAAGTAACGGACTGAAAACTGTGAGAAGGGCTCAGAAGCTTTCAATCAAGGAAAGGGAAAAGGGCAGGGGCAAAATGGTCCAATGGAATAAGAGAAAATCCATTAGATCGAACCATCCTAGCAAGCTAAATGGGCATACTTTAAATTTGCTTGGCATCCTGGAAGGAGAATGCATTAAGTACTCATGAAATAAGAGGAAACTCAAAGCAAGTAGACAAGTTCTACTTCAAGGGATGAATGACTTGAAAGAAAGGAAATCCTCCTGGCAAAAGCAAGGCAGTGGCACGAAGATGGACATCCCTGGGACAGACAGCTCCATCTCCTGTGAGTCTTTTGCTATGGTGACACAGACTAGACTTCTAAATCCAGTTGTTGGCCCACAAGAACTGCACACAGAAGCACCCTGGTAGCACAAGGGTCCCCACCATTATTCCAGTCTCCACTGTATCCAAGATGCAAATTATGAGATGCCCTGTAATCACCACTCTCTAGGATATTGGTCTAGATATCCGCTCACAGAATATCCCAGCCTGGCCCAGAAGGTCTTCAAAGAAAAAGTACAGGCAGGAAAAAGGATTTTTATTATCTCTACTTCCTCCACATACAATAGGGCAGCCTTTCTGATCCACTAACACCAGCACAGCAGCTCATGTCTTTGCTAATCCACAGAGCTGAACATCCCTTCATTCCAGCCTCATATCCACTGCACTGAATTAAAAACAGGAGCACCTAGCAAGAAAAAAAACCCTCCAGTTGTCTTTGTATGGATTTCTTGGATAAAGGGTTTCACCACAGCCCTCCCACGCTAGCCAGGGTGCATGATTATGCCACATGATCTAGACATCTTCATGTCAAGTGTCCTCTAACTGGCAATGCCCCAGCTCAGTTAGAGGGACCTTGAGCAGTTTTCACTGCCACAAGCCAGGTGTCAGCATCCCCTTGAGCCCTGAGAAGATGCATACAAGGAGCCCAGATATCCTGCAGGTCATCTGGCCAGCACGGTGAAAGGACAATGGTTTGGTGGGGTGACGTGTGCCAGCTCTACAGCAGCCACTGCATTCCAGAGGGTAAACCAGGACGAGGAGAACTTTCAAGTATTCCTCATACAAAGGATAATAGAATATTTTTTAAAATATATATTTTTGAAGAGTTTTGCATGGGTGGCTGTAGTAGTAGTACAACAGGTCCAGACAACAGGAAAAGGCTGATGGAGGAGTCCCACATGCCACAGAAGGAGCAGAAGGAACCTTGCATCACTTTGCCAAATGCCCTGGAGATGCCAGCTAAAAATAAACAGGAGAGCTTTATAAGTGATCAGAATGATGATTTACTAGGGGCAACAGATTGTCTGGGAGAACTCAAACTGAACCCAGAAAAGTATCAGCTTGTTCTGGAAGAACGAGGGATGCTGTTTGTGTGCTGTGAGGACACAGGCATGGGCTGCAGGGAGAACAGAAAACTCAGACCTGCAGAAAGTCCCAGCAGTGCAAAGAAGCAGCTCTGGAGACAAAAGGACAATCTGGAACACACTGAGGAGGATCTGCTGGGACAGGAACACTGCAGACCCACACTCAGCAGTGACTCAGTGTGGAGGACTGGAGAAAACACAAACATGAAAGGCAACATGGGTGAGGGTGACTGAGACAAAAGGACTGGGGAGCCTTCAGAAGGGCACCAGAAAAGTTAAAATGCTGATTTCAGAAAGGCAGACAACCATAAGCCCTGAGCTTTGTTATGAATGTCTTGGGAGGCTGAGCTACAGGAACAAAGAGCAGCCAGAGATCTGCTAGTTTGGTGAAGAGCAGGGCCTTGAACAAGCTCTCTGGCTGCCAGAGCAAGGCAGGAGGAAAAGGAAGGGACCAATAAGCTGAACCGTGAGATCCCTGTGGAGTGCAGAAGGAGGAATCAACACCAGGCTGGATTACAACCACCAACAGCTAAAAGCAATCTCACCAGCAGAAAAAGGACAAAACTGAAATGGCAAGACACTGAGCTCCGGAGGAACGTGAGGGTGGAAAACTGTTCTTAGCCCATCAGTTGAGAGAGAGAGGGAGAGAGAGACATGACATGTCCACCTCTCAGAGCTGGAAAGCTCAGATCAGCTGTCATGAAAAAGGTCACAAATACCACTGTGAGACAACAGCAGCAGCTGGTGCAGCACAGCTATTTATTAGTGTCTACAAGAAGACAAGATTTAACCCTCAGACACAGCAAGAGCAGAGTAAGGAGTGCTCTTCTGGGGGAAGGGTTTCCAATGAGACATGCATGACAAGCCTATCTCAAGGCACTGATGCAGGTTTCTGGGGTTTAGGCTCCAGAGACAACCTAGTAGGCTTAGAAGGTCACAGAGAGGGCAAATGAAGTGGAAAATAGAAAGGAAATTGAAGAAAATAAAATCTGGGCTTATACAGACCCATTAGATTAGCTTTCATTACCATAAGCATGAGATGCAATCAAGGAAGGGTGCAGGAACAAACACAACTCCTTCAGACAGCACAGCTCTCTGGATAGCCAGGCAAAAGAACTTTGTAGATGAAGAAAAAACAACAGTTATCACTTCTTGATGTTAGTAAGACTTGTGACATTTGTTTGGTGACAGTCTCCTAGGGTATTTAAGGGAGTTTCAATGTCCATATGATGGGAAGACATCTAGAAAGACATGTTCAAAGAGCAGACATAAATGGCTTGCTGTCTGATGGAAGATGAATCAAGTGAGAGATCACAGGATGAAGTTTGGGTCAATCCTAACTAGCCTTTCTCCTCACAGCCAGATAACAGACAAGCATTGATTCACCACACGGATTATGCCAGCACAGAAGAAGCTGCCAGAATATCACAGGACAGGCATTGGATTCAGACCAATCTCAAGGACTTGGGAGATGCAGACAGGAAAAGAAATAAGAAATAAGGAAGAAGTGAGTCAGGGCAGTCATCCCCATGGGCAGGGAAGGGACAAAGAAGGGTCTAGAAGGAATTGTGGGTCACAGCCTGCACAGGATCCATGTCCACAGATGGACACAGAGGAGGAGGGGCAGGAGTCCCCATGGGTTTTAAATAACTCCACAGATGGACACTCCACATCCTCTCCAGGGACGCTGTGCCAGAGTTTGGTCACTCTCACAACAGGAAAGGTTTTCATTCTGTTCAGGTGGAACCTCCTGTGTGCCCATTGCCTCTGTTACCGGACACTGCTGAGCAGAGTCCAACTCCTTCCCCTTTGTTGCCTCCCATCCCATATTTACAACACAGATAAGGTGCCCCTGAGCCTTCTCTCCTCCAAGCCAAACAGTCCCAGCTTCTCAGCTTTTGCCCATAAGAGAGGTGCTTCAGCCTAAACACTTAGGAGCCCATTTTGCTTAAGTGGTCTGAGCCTGAAGGTTAGTCCTCCTTGCTCCAGACACTTCTCTGGACTCAGGGGTTTGTGATTGCTGAAGTCTGATCTTAACAAAAGCAAAGAAGGCACCAGGTACCTCAGCTTTTCCACAGCTGTTGTCACCAGGTCCCTGTCATTGCTCAGCAGCAGGCCCACATTGAGCCTACTCTGCCCTTTGCTGTTTAGGTACTTGCAGAATCATTCCTGTCACCCTTCCCACTCCTCACCAGACTCAACTCCAGGTCATCTTATCCCTGCAAAATCAGACTCCTCCTAGATCATCTGCCTCTGCTTCCACCTCTTGTCTGCTTCCTTTAATATCTAGTTCAGCCACAAACTGCTCATCCATGCAGGCCTTTGATTAATCTCAGTTCTATGCTTTTGACTTTGCACATTTGCTGCTTCTTCATGTCCTCACCTAGGTGAGGTCTCTTGATGGAGAGTAGCTGCATTCACACAGTCATGGAATATCCTGCATTGGGAGGGACCCACGAGGATCATCAAGTTCAACTCCTGCTCCTGCACAGGACAACCCCAGCAATCACAGCACGTGTCTGAGAGCGTCACCACTCCAAGCCGTGCTGTCCAAAACAAACCTCCAGTCCACCAGCTGGATTTTCCTGATGTCATGTGGATATTCAGCTCCCTGCCACTCTACTTCCACCAGGCAATGGAGGCATTTGCCTGTGTGAGTGGAGCAGATGGAAAAACCACAAAGGAAGTCACGGTAGCTGAGTCTCCCATCTTACCATACTCACCCATTTAAAGCCCTGCTGCACAACATGACATGTTTCAACACCTGCAGTGATAAATAGTAGCACAAACCAGGAGCAGCCACTTGGTCATGTTTATCCTCAAGTGTTCCTTGGTCGCATTGCAACCCACAATAGCATTCGTTAACAAGTGTTAGAACATGGTTACAAATTGCAGCAAACACAAACGCTCCGTCAGTGTTATTGCAGACTTCATTAACGATGATCCTTCGCATTTCAGCAACAGCCATTCAAGGATCTGAAAACATTTATATGCCTCTGTGAGCCAAGTGTCACGCTCCATGTGTGAGCCAGATGTTCACAACATCATTTTACAAATGAGAGAATGAAGTCCACAGGACTGACTCCAGACCCCTTTCCACCCACTGAGTAATCCACTGCCCACCAACTAGTCATAGGGGAATTGTCCAATTCAAGGCAAGGCAGGATACCATTATGGGCTCTTTGTTTCTGTGCTTTGTCTCTTAATCCCTTGCTCCTCATCTTGTATTTAGCCCCTGAGCCTGGGGGGTACCTCTGCTGGGCACAGAGACACAGCTCAGCCCTGCTCAGCCATGCAGTGGTACCAGGATCTGGGAATTGAGCTCGTGAAGATCTCCAGCAGCTGCTTGCGTCAGACCAGGCCCCTCACAGACACAGCAAACCCAGTTAATTCACAGTAGCAGCAAAGCCAAATAAATCCCACATCCCTGCCACTCCAGCCCTCTCCCCTGCAGGGCACACAGTGCCTGCACTTGGCAGGACCCTGTCCACCTTCAAGACTTGGCACTTCCAAGAGCCAAAAGGAGAGTCAAGAAGTCTTTCCCACTTAGCAAACTGAGCTTTGTGAAGTGCTTCGCTCCTGCCTCTCCCCCCAGACCCTGCTGGCTGAGTGGCACAGGAGATCCCCTTGCATTACAGAAAAACATATGTTTATTAAGCCAAAGGTACTGCAGCATCTCTCCTACAGCTCTCCTGCCAAACCGCTCCACCGGCTGAGTCTCTGCATCCTGTCACTTCTTCAAGATTTAGGGAAAAAAAAAAAAATCACATGCTGCTCCCTCTAGTGACAACCTGAGCACGTTTAAGCAGCCTGGCCGTTACTTGCAACATACCTCCAAGAGCTGGTTTTAGGCACGACAGGCAACATTTTTACAGAGCACGCACTCTCTGTCACCTTAGTCTTCCTCTTATGCCTCGGGCACATCAGAACCTACCTGAGCTGTTCTCTCAGAGGCTGCTGCTCTGCACACACAGGTCTCTCCAAGCTCAAGAG
The DNA here is from genome assembly GCA_013399835.1 of Leptocoma aspasia. Classification (NCBI taxonomy): domain Eukaryota; kingdom Metazoa; phylum Chordata; class Aves; order Passeriformes; family Nectariniidae; genus Leptocoma; species Leptocoma aspasia. The sequence continues at coordinate 362,346 of VXAX01004120.1, forward strand.
GCTGCTAATAGGATCTGCAGAGCTTCACCAGTCACCACTGAAAATCTAGTCTGAGCTGAGAGTGACCTCAAGGTAAAAGCACAAGGCAACTGCGGTCACCTGAGTGGGGTCATCACGTGTGCACTCTGCAACTGGTGCTCGTTTAGCAAATAAAAGCCCATTGGAGAATTGAAAACAGCTATGCAATAGGAAACTGAGCTCAAACCAGCATTCCAGCTGCTGCGTTCGTTCCAGGGATGGCAGAAGACTGTTACACTCAGGTCTAGTCAGCGTAAGGTAGAAACAAAAATGGATAGTTGGGCTTTGTGGGAAAAAAGCAAATTAACTGGGCAAACAGTAAAAGGAACGTTGAAGTTAGCATAACCATCACTTTTCTATTCAGTCTAGACCATCAGGTGGCACAGGTTACCCAGGGCTCCAGCTGAACAGAGACTCCAACCACCCCAGATCTTACAGACCCTGGTGCATAACAGTTCTGCACAGGGCTTCATGATTGTTTGCCAATGCAGAAGAAACATAGATAGCTGAGGAGGAGGGAGGTCATTTTTTTCTTTATATTCCCGAGTTTTGGCTGGGGTAGCATTAATTTTCTTCACAGTAGCTGGTACAGGGCTGTGCTTTGGATTTCTGCTGGAAACAGTTCTGTGCTGGGCTGCTTTAGACACTGCTGAGCAGTGCTGGCACAGTGTCGAGGCATTCCTCGTCCAGTGAGCAGGCTGAGGGGGCACAGGAGTTTGGGAGAGGACACAGCTGGGACAGCAATCCCAACTGGCACAGGGGGTATCCCAGACCACAGAGCACCACACTCAGCATGTGAAGCAGGGTGAAGAAGAAGGAAGAGGGTGATGTTCACAGTTACAGCGTTTGTTTCCCTAAGCCACTGTTAGGTGTGATGGAGCCCTGCTCTCCTGGGGATGGTTGAACACCTGCCAGCAATGGGAAGCAGTGAATGAATTCCTTACTTTGTTTTGCTCACATGTGTGGCTTTTGCTTTGATTACTACAGCCTTTATCTCAGCCCTTAAGTTATCACACTTTTACCTTCAATTCTCCCCCCACTCCACTGCGGGTAGTCATCCAGCAGCTGTCAGTACTGAGGACCCAGATCCCTGCTTTACCCATCTTTCCCACTGCAAACAAATCATCTGCCAAGGTAGCAGACTCCCCTGGCCCAGGAGCTCAGCCATGTGTGGAAGAGCAAGGCCTGGCAGCCCCTTGCAGAGCTGTCTGGAGCACACACATGCAGCTCACTGAGCTGCCAGCACATCCTGCCAGCCCCTCTCATCAGCCCGAGGTCATGCCCTTGCAAACACCAACCTGAAGCACTCAACCTTCCCTGTGGGAGAAACAGTACCACGCTCACCCTCCCTTCCCACTCACTCTGCAGGGAGTGCTGGGCCCAGAGAGAGACACAGAGGAGCCCCTGAGGCTGGGGAAGCCCCAGCCACTTCGGGATGCAGCCACAAAGCTGTCAGGGCAGGATCCAGAGACAGGAAATGCTGGGTGGGTGGGAGAGACAGGCAGACACCGGCACTGGGACAGGCATGGAGAGATCTGTAATCCTGATGCTGCTCCTGGGAACTGCAGCAGGGGATGGTGGGGATGTGGGATGTGCTCATTTAATGCCATTTCATTCTCAGCACTACAGATATTAAAAATAAATTCATTAAAATAATCACAGTGCTACGACATCCTGGTGCCTGCTGCAGACAGGGACCTTCAGCAGAGCAAGCTGTGGCTGGGTGTCCCTGACCCTTATCCTGGGAGCAGGGACTCTGCTGGGCTGGCTGGGAGAAGGCCAGGCTAGGGGAATGGGCTCTGTGTGACAGCCTGGCAGAGAGAGGAGGGGACAATGTGACATGGCCAGCGTGTGACATGCTGACTCCCATCCAGACAGGGCTAATGGGGCATGGAGCAGCTCCCAGCCCTGACTGCCATCAGAATTGCGTGATGAACTGACCCCAGCTCCCAGTGGGGCTGAGCCCCATAACATGCACCTGCTCCCAGTAAAACACAAGGGATCAACTGATTCCCAGCAGGACACACCCAGTGCCAAGGCTCTTGGTGACACCCCAGCTCCCAGCAGGACACAGGCAGCACAACAACTCCCAGCAGGGCAGAACCAGTATGTGACATCCCACATGCCAGCAGAATATGTGCAAAAGGCACTGACCCCAGCAAGGCAGAGCAGAACCAGTGCGTGGTGTCCCATGAGGACACCCCAGCTCCCAGCAGAACAAGACCTGCCAGTGACACCCCAGCTCCCAGCAGGACACCGGGGGTGCAGTGGCTCCCAGCACAGCACACATGACACTCCAAACCCCACAGGACACTGGGATGCAGTGACACCCGGCAGGAGATGAGCAGTGCAGTGGCTCTCCGTGTGGCACTCACCAGCTGCCAGTGATGCCAGGCTCTGACTCCCACCATGTTTCAGAGGACACCAGTTCCACGGGGGACACAACGCCCTGCAATGGCTCCTGGCGTGGCCAGGTCAGCGTGTGAAGCACAGGACACGTGGGAATCACTCGTTCCTGGGATGACTGGCACTGTGCCACCCCAGCTCCCAGATGACACTCAGCTCCCGGTGGGAAGGGGACGGAGTGCCGTGCCCGGGTCCCTGTGTGCTCTGCTCCTGCAGTGGGGCAGGCCAGGCTGTGCTGGGGGACAGGGACACCATCGCAGGGCTCCCAGTGCCACCTAGTGGGTGACAACAAGCGCTCGGGGGCCACTGGTCCCCCAGCCCCGGGTGCTGCGGGGGCGCAGATCTTCCCAGCCTGGGCAGCCTCCCCCAGCCCGGCGTGCCTCCAGCAGCCCCCATCCCCACAGATCCCCGCTGCAGCCCTGCCAGCTCCCCTCCCACGCTCCCTCATCCCTGGAGATTGTGTAAAGCACCACCAAGGCAGGGACAGAGGAATTTACTCCAGGTACAGCTCGTTAATCACATCAAGTCCGGTCCTCTCGAGTCACTGGGTGTTCACCCTGCTCAGGGTGAGCACAGAGAGCTGGTCAGAGAGCCACAGCTCTGCCGTGAGCTGCGGCCTCCAGAAACCACTGAAGCCACTCTTGTAAGAAAGTCAGAAGTGTTGCATCTGCAGGGGTACACGCCGATGGTCGATGCATTTTTTACCTGTAACTTCCCCTCCTCTGCAGTAAGTGACACAGGCAGCCATGCACACACCAGGACGCACTGCACCCGCACCAGCCAAAGGAAACACCGGCCCAGCAAACAGCTTGTGTGGCTGCACGAGGTTTATTTTACAGGCTTTTTCCTCCAGAACAGACCAGAGTCTGGGAGGTGGAAATAGCAGATGTGGCCATAAAGGTGCAATACAGAGCCGTGTGGGAGTTTACCCAGGGGAAGGCTAAAAACCAGTAACAAATGCAATTTAACATGACAAGGGGGGGGACAGATTTGCAATCCTGCTGCACGTGAATCCAATCTTTCCTTCCATCTCTCCACCCAGCAGGCGGCCATCAATCTCTTAAGCCATATCTCCACTCATCTACAGTCGTTTAATCACTTAGATTTTCTTCCATTCCATCTGCATCCTCAGGCTCTTCCTTCCACACACATCCCAAGCCTGAAAACAATCCCTAGGATATTAAAGAGAAAACCATGACACCTTGTGGAATAGATGGAGCCTTCTGCAGATCGAAGCACCCTCATGAACACCAGCATTTCCAGCAGGTCTCCCAGTGCAGGGCAGCCCAGGTGGTGAGAGTAGACCAAGTAAGGCCCCCAAAACCTATGGGTTTCCAGCAGATGCCCCAGGTTCACCTATTGATCAAACACAGCCCCTCTTTTCTCAGAGGATCAGCCACCAGATTTTTGTTGGCCTTAATCATGATTAAGCTGAGCATCTCTCCAGGGAGTTCTCCCAGGAAACTGAAATCCCTGCAAAAATTAAATCAGATGCTGGATGCTCTATTATCCACCCTGAAATCAAGGCAAAGGCCCATCATGGTGGTGATCTCAGCTAGGCAGTCATATACGAGACAAGTCTAGAAATGGGGAGAGGAAATAAATGCACAAAGTGATAGGCACTGGATTTAGAGAAACAGGGAGGCAGGGGCTGCCAAAAACTCCTGTCATTAAAGCTACTGGTACAGTCCAGGGCCTGGGCAAATGAACAGGTTGTGTCCATCTCTCCAAACATGACCCCAGTGCAAAGCTGAGACACCAGATGAACAGCTCAGGTATAGTCCAGAAAGGTGAATGACAGTCCCACAGATTTATGGGGTCACAGTCTCTTTAGCCCCTGCTCCCTGGGGCAGCTCCTTCTACCTACAGCAAAACCCCACAGGGTCCCAAGGAAACACCAGCTGGTTCCCAGGTTCTTGAGCTGCTGGCTGTCCTCCTCCCATGAACTCACCTCCTCCCTCTCACACATCCCAGCTGCCAGCCCACTGCCTGTTTTAAAACCAGGAGGATTTGGGATTGGGGTTGTCCAATGAGCTCTGGTTATCCAACAGGCTTCCTCAGGACTAGTGTCCTCCAAGAGCTGCCCTTTCCTCCCAGAGCAGCACAGTCTGAAAGAAAGGAAGGAGGTGGGGGCAGACATCAGTCTCACAGCTGAACTCCTCCAGCTGCTCAGGACCAGGTCGTTTTTGTAAGAGCACTTACATGAGAGAATGAACAGCTTGGCAACTGCCAAGGAGACACTTGGCTAGGTCCCCTCCAAGTCACCGAGCACATGCAGGGCAGCAGAAGCAGCTCCAGGCTCTTGGCTCTGTCAAAATTTGGTGGCAAAACTGAAAAATGTGGTAAAAGATATTTTCATTTTGCAGATTTTGCCAGTCTGTCAGGAGATGCTGGTGGTGATGAGCTGCAGAGAGATTTGGGCAGGCAGCAAGGGCAGGTAGGCTCGGTGCAGGCAGGGGTGGTCAGGACATGTGGAGAAGAAGAGAGGAGACTGGGAAGATGTGACCATAAGAGGGCTTACACTGTTAGAAAGGTGTATTTGGAGTGGGATTATCAGGTCCTAGAAACACCCAGGGGGTGGTGACACCCACCAGATTCTGAGCAGCCCAAATGGTCACAGCAATCAAGCCCTGTTGGTGCACAGCCTGTCTCCAGGGCAGAGGGAATCAAGAGAAATATGTGAGGCCAGAGTGGCTTTGCAGTACCTCCAGGCCAGGTAGCCCAGCTGGCCTCCAGTGCTGCAAGCTCAGCAAGGCCTGCGTCCCTTGGCAAAAGCCCAGAGGGCTGGGCCACCATGCCTGAATGTGACAGCTGGCATCTGCATGGAATGCAGGGTCCCTCAGCATGACACATCATCATCTAAATCCCAAAAAAAGGTATCAAAATTGCCCATCCGGCTCTAGAGAGGCTGTAAGGGTCTTGGGGAAGGAAGCAGGTGAGGCCAACATTACTCAAAAGGAGGAAGGAGCTTCCCCCCTGCCAGACAGCGGATCCTTGTCCCTGCATCAAAGTAAGTTTGGGATCTCACACTAGACCCCTCCATGGACATTGAAGGCTCCTCAGCCCTACATGCCCAAGCAGTCTAGGGCAATGCTCCTCAGGGGGGCAAGAGTATAAGCTAAGAGGGGCTCAAACAACCCCCTCTGACGTGTCCTGAGACATTGCTGAGCTCCCTCTGGATATGCCTGCACTACCCAACAGCTTTGCTCCCTCTCTTGCTCTACCTGCAACTGACGATGTTTTATTCTTGCCTGTTGAATACTGAAGACCTGCTGCCAAGGTAGTTCCTGGCTCACTGCTTTCTGAGTATCAAGTCAAACAAATCATGAAGAATACTGCAGCTCAGCTTGAAGTGTATTTTTTCTGAGCATCAATCACTCCCTATAATTAATTAGATTCCTAAAATACACAAGAAACTAAGAAAAACAACAGCCACAAGCTAAGATGACTGCACTCCATCAAAAAAGCTTTTATCTCTATGCAATGAATAAATAACTCTGACGTAACTACACACAGCAGTTTTTCATCTGATGTCTCAGTATCAAACTCTTTCCAGACCTGCTCTGACACAGCTCTCAGCAAACGTGTCGACGGAAAACCACCAGCCACATTCGCAAGTGGGTCTAAAATCTAGCACAGGAATCCAGGAGGAACTGTTCCCAAGACCTATCAACACCACCTCCTCTTCCTACAGCAGTGCCACCCTGCAAGGCCCAGCACGCCCCTGTGCCCCACGGGTGTTTTAGTCCATAGCCTCAGCGTGGAAAGCCATACGCCGCTTTGTCAAGGACAAACAAAAGGTCAAAAGCTGAGTCGATATTGCCCAAATCCCTCAGACATCTTGAGGTTGAAAACAAACCCCTGAGTGTTCAAACACAGCTTTCTCAGGTGAACAGCCAACAGGGTCGGTCTGTACCCGAAACAGCACCAGCCACTGATGGACACTATTCATCTCCAGATCCCTGCTCAGCTGAAGGCAGGATCTGCTGCTTTCGTGTGCCTCCGACAGCGGGGCCCTGCGAACAATTAAACAGGCTATTTCTGCCCACACAATCGGCCCTTTTCAGGGAAGGCTCTTTCATATCAGGCCCATATTGCCATGGCTTAATCAGGCCGAGATTTAAGGGAGCCCGCTGCGAGCTGACACAGATTGCTCCCTCCCTCGGGAGCTGGCCAACACCGCGGTCAGTGTGTGACCGGCAGCCCCTGCAAACAGAGCCCCTGCTAAACACAGCCACCGAGTCCTCCTCTCCCCTGCTCCTGCCGGGCCTCCACGGGCCTGGACTGCTTCCAAGGGGCTCTGTTTACTCTGCCATCCCCCAGGTTTCCCCCTGCTTTATCCCTCAGAAGCCCTAAGTGGCCGAAGCACGGTGGTGGGAAGGCAGGCAGCAGCAGAGGGAACGAGGAGCTGCTCACACATCGCTCCTGTCTCCCATGTCAGCCCCGGAGACGGAGCCGTGTCTGGGTGCAGATGGAACCATCTGCTCCGTGTCTGGCAACTCCAGGCAGGCAAAGGGCAGGGCTGGCTGCCACGTCCAGCCTGGGCACTGCCTGAGCAGCCAGAGCAGGGAGGGGGGCACTGCCAGCAGGGAGGGGAAAAGAGGGTGGATGGAGCCCATCCACCAGGACAGGGCTGGGACACGGCACCAGGATCAGTCCAAGCATTTCCAAAGAGCTGAGACCTTTTGATCCAACTTCTTCAAGACCTCTGAAACTCTCAGCAGATGCCCCATAAGAGGCGCTGGTGAGGGGTTGTGCCTCCAAAGGGTGTTAAGTCTGCTAAGGCTCTGGGTTTACCTCCTGTTAGGATGCTGGAGCTAAGCAGTTTGCCTTTCCACATGGACTGTGCAGGGGTCCTGCAGCCTTGTCCCAGCCTGGGTGTTAAAGCTGCTGTGATATGCAGAAATGAGGCATGTGGGCCCCAGACAACCCTGTCTCCAAACCTCCTTCCACCCCAGCATGGAAGAGAAGGGTGTCCGAGGCAACAGCACCATCACCACGCCACACCTCAACACATTTCCAGCCTACCTGGCAGCTTCCACTTGATCCCAGAGTCCAGGAAAATGCTTCACCCGGGTCAGAACTTGCTGTTATTCCATGCCTAAAGTCTCCCCTGACTTATCAGGCCAAATCCTTAGGCTGTACAAATGGCTTTACACAAACCCTACAGCCGTGGCCAGCAGTGTGAATGTTTTCACATTGATTTCTCCTGTGACACAGCTGATGCTGCACCTTGCACCAGGTACCTATGAATGGGAGGCTGGATTGGAGCCCTTCAGATCCCTTTTGACACCTATTTTGCAGATTATTTCCCCTCTGAACTTGAATTTAGGAGAAGTGCCTTACCTGCTAGGAGATAGAATCCTAGAATCATTAAGGCTGGAAAAGACCTCTCAGATCATCAAGTCCAATTGCTAATCCAGCACCACTCTGTTCTCCACTAAACTGCATCTCCAAGTGCCACATCCACATGCCTTTTCATGCATGCTGTTCCTGAATTCCATCCAAAGTCTCCAGCACATCTCACAGGACTGTGTCCAGGGAGGTCCCTTGCAACAGAGGCTGCCTTTCCAGGTCCCTGCAGCCCCCTGTCCCTGCAAGTCCCTGTCCCAGCTCATTGCTTCCCTCCGTTGGCCACTCTCAGTCCTCCACGATCCCTTGCAATTTCCAGCACTGGTGTTTGTGTAAGAGGACACAGTTGGCTTTGAGCTGGGTTACTCATCTTGTAGCAGCTTAGAGCCTGAGGAGCCTCCATGTCTCCAGGTGAAAGTGGGGATCAGGAGGGCTGCAGCGCTGCTCTGCTGTGGCAGGGCCCTCTCAGGCCTCCAGACCCTCTGTTGTTACAACTTATTTGAGCCCTGTCTTTTACCAAGACACTCACCAGCACCCCTGCATGGGATATCTCTGAAGATCAAGACAAGCAAAGGCCACTTTGTACAGCAGGAGAATGGGAAATCGGCTGGACATTGCAGCAAGCTCTTGACAACACATTAGCTGCTCATCACTGGCTTTCCCTCCCCTGGAAAACAATCCCATGGCAAATTCCTTGGAACCACACAAAGAGTGGAAAGCATAGTTTTAGAAGGAAAAGTGTCAGCAGCATTCCCTGAAGGCATTGTTTATGATAATTAAAATATATAGATTTATGGGATCTGCACTGGCATGACCACAGAGCAGGCAGCTGTGTGTTCTGTGTCCAGCCCTTTCCTGTGGCAAACCAAAAATCCAGCATTGGATTCTTGGTGTCAGCACTGCTAAAGCAGAGCTGGGCTAAAAGTGATGGAATGAACAGTACAGTGTGCATGAGCTCCCATCGAAATAGCAGAAGGGCTGCTTCAATTTCCCACGCATTCGTAAAACTCAAACAGTCCTTTAATGATAAAAAGTGTTAGGGATGTATAGTTTTACCCCAGCTGAAAGGTATCCTGGTGGTTTTGGTTTGCAGAACAAGAGCAGGGCATGCAGGAGGAGACGTTTGCTCCTGAGGGAGTAAGGAGTACCAGGGGGTGGGGTAAGAGCAAGGACAAGTGCCCCCATCTTCAGCAACCCCTGGGCTGCACAAACCAAGTGCAAAGCAACATGTCACTATTGCCAGGTATGGTTTTAATCCAAGAGTCCCCTCCCACACCCAGTGGCAGTTGAACATCCCTTCTCAGACAGATTATTCCTCCACAGCACGGTGGCTCCACCGCGAGCAGGTTAGAGGTGATACAGGTCACTTTAGAAAACCATCATGGCCCACCATTAGCACCAGTCACAGCCTATTTAACCTTAATTAAGACACAGTGACGCTAATCACTTAATTGGTCCTTAATTAGGATCTGAAAAATTTTTAAGCGTAGAAAAATAAACCATTTGGCCGAGCTTGAGATCCTGGCCTTCATTCTTTCTACCTTGGTTTCCCCTCCATGTTTTTCCAAGTCCATGGGGACTTTTCCGCTGGGAAAACCCACATCAGGCTCAGACCAGCAAGCAAACAGGAGCTGGCAGACCTGTCATTTCCTCCCAGCCGAGCTGGCACCACGTCAGAGCTGTCACCAGGTCTCTCCTGTCCCACTTTACTGTGACTGGATGCCACTACACGGGAGTGAAGCCTTGGAGACTCTGGGACTAATGTGTGCTGTTTTCTAGGACAGCATGTTCCAGCTGTGAGCTCCTCAGAGTATGTTGAATGTGATGGAGACCCAGCTCCTCCTTGGGTGCAGCTTGTAGCACCCCCAAAGTCAGCTTTAGGCTCCTGCTCTGTCTTGGCCACAGCAAACCACTCCTGTGGAGCCTGCTGGCAGAATTTGGTCCCTCCCAGGGATGCTTTTCCTCCATCAGACCCTGTGGAAGGGAAGGACTCTGAAGGCCTCACCATAGAGAAGCCATTCCATGAAAATTTTTCCATGCACCTTGATCTGGCACAGCTTCCACCCTCCTGCAGCCCTGTGGCATGAGGGCAGAGGGAAGACCCAGTCTGGGGTTTCCACAGCCTTCCCACAGAAGGGAAGCCCAGAGGACTGGGAGAGGGAGAGGGAGAGGCTGTTGCTCCTTCCCAGTGCCCATCATCTCCCAGGGCAGTCTTGCTGCTGCTCTTAGCTGTGATCTCTTGAAAGCCAGACACCAAGACACAGCAACACCAGTGAATTAAACTGCATGGGAATAAGAACATCTGCACTCTCAGTGTTGCAGATGCCTTGGCACTGTTTTATCTGGGCTGAAAAAACTCCTGGTCACAGGTCAAGAGCTGACAGGACTAAGAACCCTTCTCTGCAGGTAGCCCTGTTCCAGTGGTTCTGTTCCACAGCTGTGTGTTGGTGTCTGTACCACAGAGCAATCCCACAGCAATGCAGCTGAGGGATTTTGGGATAAGCCACAGCAAGACATGCCTAGCACCCAGTGGGACAGGGAGCCAAGTTTTCCCCATCATCCTGAAGCACAGGGAACCCCAACAGGCCCAGTCTGCAATAAAAATGAGAAGTGTCTATCTGAGCAGCCCAATTCCTGCCCCAGTTGGTTTTCCCTCCAGCAAATAAATCATTTAAAAATTAGGTAGATCCAATAAAACACAGGTCAGTCCATCCCTCACCCTATTCTCCAACAGCAGGAAAACAAGAGTCAGCTGGAGCTGGCAGCTAAATGGGAATCTGAGTGCATGTCACAGCTTAAAATCCTTTCTCAGTGGAACGAGGCCTCAGCATCTGACAGGGCCACTGACAAATCGCTCTGTCACCTTGGAGCTCTGTCAGAGGCTCTGTGCTGGACACAGGTGTTCAAAGGAGGCTGCTCAGGGAAGCAGAGGCCCCTCTGCATTGGGCTTAGCCAAATATTATGCCCAGCAGCATCCCAGGACTGCACTTCCTCCAAAGGAACCTTCATGACCTTGAGGAGAGCCACACCATGATTCCGACTGCCTGGCTGACCCTTCTGTGGAATCAGGGGAAATCATTTTCATGACCAAAATAATCATTGGGTTCCCATGTGTTCCCCCACCACATCTCCTCCAGCTTTCCTGCATCCCTCTCTCTGCTGCTTCCTCACATGAGCTGTCCCTTAGTCTCTTCCTTCCTGTCCTGTCATCTCTTCCCAAAGGTGCTGCCTGAAGAGCAGCAGGAAGCAGAGCAGGGACATTCCCCGTGCTCAGAGCAGAGCACAGGGCCGCTCCAAGCACCTTGTCAGAGCTTTCACTGCAGAGCCCCCTGGGGACAGCAGATTTTGCCCCTGATGGCAGGCTCCTGCCCTTCCCCTCTCTATCCCTTTCAGTGCATGAGGAAAACTCCACAGTGCAGCACTGGCCAGCACCTGGGACACGGGGCACCCCCCAGACTCTGCCCCTGCACCAAAAACTGGGGTGCAAGCCCAGAGGACAGTCCAGCTGCATCCCAAACCTCTGCCTGACAGGACCAACATGGCCTGTGATTTCTGAGTGAGCGATCCTGCCAGACACCAGGGGAGCTCAGACATGTCTCACTGACAGCCTGGGAGCTCTCTGCCCTGGAAGGTGACAGTGGTCTCTGCAGCAGGCCGAGGGCAGCTGAGATGCTGTCAGCCTCCCGCCCACCCACCAGGTCTCTGGATCCCTCAGAGAAGCCTGCCTGTGTTTTTCCAGACACTGCCACGTCCTGGCGTTCTCAGAGCTGTGAAGCGAAACTGCTCCAACAACTCAGCCCAGCTGCTGATGCAGAGACACAGCTGGGGGTGACAGCCAGGACCTGCCAGGCCAGCAGGATGTTTTCCACAACCATTAACAACCGGAGCGGTCGGGATCAGCACCACCTCTGCCTCCTGTCCAGGCAAGTCAAGAGGAACAGACGATGCCTGTGAGCCTCTGGAGGCTCCCAGAATGGTGGATTGCAGCCTGTCCATCCCACATCCTGCCTCATCACACGCAGCAGAGCCAGCTGCCAGCCAGGAGGGACAATGCTGCACAGGGGAGCTTTGGGACAACACACTGTGAGCTGCCAGTGGCATGCTGGTACCCAAAGCAACCATTCCATGGTCTAACTGGAACCAAGCTTTAACTGGGACAAACCTTCGGTGAGACCTGCAAACAGACATTTTTGGGTTCTTCTTGTAGCTAGCTCAGAACAGTGCAGAACTGAGAGATGGACAACCTAGAGCTGGGAGGTGAATTTCAAGCACACGGAAAAGATACTAAATAAATGCTGGGACGTTTTCACTCATCTCCAGATGGGATGAGCTTTGCCTTTGTTCATCCTCTCAGGCTTCTTCCAGTCTCCATAAAACTTCTACAAGATAATTAGGATTCACGTGCAGTTGTACACCTCTGGGAACAGTGGCTTTAAGGAAAACTCTGGTGAGCAGCCCTCTTGGCATCACAGCAACTCCTCAGGGGCCTGCCTGGGAGAGACAGCCCCCTGCACAGCCCAGTGCCCTGACCCAGGCCAGGCCAGCCACGCTTACTGTGTTTTCTTCCACCAACATAAATCCCTTCTAATTCCCTCTAAACCGTTCCTTGTCTCCATCAAAGCGCAGCTCCCTCCCTGCTTTTCCTGGTGGGGATTAGTGCAGCCCCACGGAGCAGGGACAGTGACAGAGCAAAGGCAGAGCAGGACTGGCTGGCCCTGCCTGTGCACAGGCGTCTCCCCACATCCCCTGCCCTGATTCCATGGCTAATCCACACCCACCACAAGCTGGGAGTGGGGCTGCCACAGAGGCTGCTCTCTCCCAAAGTTATCAGCTATTTTCCCATCCTTTGCTTGTCTTCTACCCCATCCCAATTGCCAATCCCCTTTGTCCTGTCACTCCATGCCCTTGTCCAAGGTTCCTCTCCAGCATTTGTCAGAAGGCATCCCACATTTCAGGAGTGCTTCAGCCACTGGAGTGTATTGATCCTGAGCAGGAGACCTCTGTGCCTTGAGGAGTTATGATGCAACTATGAGCTGAGTACACCCATGCCCGGGCTGTACTGGGCTGTGCTGGACATACTAAGCACATTCCAGGCTGGGCTGTGCCACACACCTCCCTTGGCCATGGGAAAAGCCCAGCAGGATATTGCAGCCCAGGGCAGCTCCCACTCAAGCACAGCAGATGAACCACCTGTGTGGCCTTGCCTGTTTTTAACAGTGCAGCAAGGAGTCCTTGTGAGAACATCCTTGACGGTTGTTTCCTTGGAAGGAAATTATATAATGAATGACCAAAAGGGAGACCTTCCCTCCCTGGCTTGGATCTGCTCTGAGACATGGGAGAAGTCTGCCCAGAGTCTCTCTGATGCTGCACAAATGTGGGTGCCCAGCATCTGGAGGGATGTTTTATTTACTCACTAGGTACTCTCTTTATTCTGCCTTATTCAGTGCTGGTTTATTGAGAGAGTTGTTGTTGGGCTTTTCCAGGTGAGAACCACCTCTCTATCAGCTCTCTCTGGGGCAGAGGGGCAGGAAGGACACCCACCTTCCCAAGGGCTCGGGATACACGGGGTAGTGATGGAGGAATCTGGATTAAAAAGGGGCAGAAGGGCAGCACGGAGGGGAGTGGCTGGGGGCAAGAAATCGAGGCACAAAACCCCGCAGCTCTGCTCAGCTTGGACTCACTCCACATGCTAAATGCTCTCTCCTGGGCATTGCTGTCCCTTGCCACGGTTTATCCTCTCAGGACACAGGCACCAGTCCCAGCCAGGATGTCCCGGCCATGCCTGGACCACTCTGCACTCATTGGCCAGCCCTCTGCCTAGCAACGGCCAATCCCAGGAGTCTATTTGCTGCCTACTGGGTAGGAAGATGCTGGGATTCCTCCCTCCTACTCCCTCAGCCTCCAGCATTGATCATTTCTGGCTCCAAAGGAAGCCTCTGGCACAAGCACAGGGACACATACACTTACCTCCGTGAGGCCCCTGCTCCAAGAGAGGAGCGTCCCAGGGCCGCCCCCGCATCATCTCATGCTGCAGCTTCTACTGCAGCGTGATGCATCCCCAAGGCAGGTCCCAGATGGGAACACAGATGTGGGGGAAGAGAGGAGAGGAATAGCTGCATCCTCCCACAGCTCTGCACAGAGCCTCCCGGCTGTTACACCTTGCCCAGAGGCTGGAGCTGGGACTTCACCCCCTCATGTTGTGAATCAGGGGTAACCACCAGTCCCACCAGCCAGGGCTTTCCCAACTGCAACACACAGAGTTTGAAATGAGCCCCACCTCCCCTGAACCAAAAATATGGGAAAACAATGTGGCTGCAAACCCTTGTCCACAAAAACAAAACAACTGAGGTTTCCCTTGTCACTCCTTCAGATGGAAACTGCACATGAAAGAAGCAGAGTGAGATGGAAATCTACAGGAAGGAACATGGGGAAAGGAATTCCCTCTGACTCTCCCCACTTTATGAGGCCAGTGCTGGAACATCAGTCCTGGCTGCAACTGAAACCTGAAGCTCCCCACATCTAAGACTTGAAAATTTCTTTAAACTCTTTTCTTCCTTGCAAGGGGTTAAAGTGTTGTGCATGTAGGGGCTGACCTCATGCACAAGGTGAGATAGGAGAGACTGGGATGAACTGATGTTCTTCTAAACCCTGGATAACCTCCATTTTCAGCTCTGGTAAGAGTTGAAATTCATGAAAACAAAATGAGGACCCTGTCAGGAGCTGGCAAGCCACCTCTTAGCCATGGGGTTTGTGGCCCAGTCACCTGGATACCTCCCCTTAAGAGTGGCATACACCCTGCACCCCAACTCTGAGGGAAGGGACAGGGCAGGGAAGGGCTGGAGTGGGACAGGCTGGCACACCACCAGTGCAGCACCCCCCTGGAAAGGTTCCTGAAAAGCTGCTTCTTCACAAGGACATTTCTCAAAAAGCATCCAAAGTATTCTGGATTTCATGTCACAGCAGTCAGCTAAAAGTGGGGAGGAGCTTAGGAGGCAGCTGGAGATGGGAGTGAGCACATCCCTCTTGGCCTGTCAGTGTGACACACAGGCACAAAACAGCTCCAGCATGGTCATGTGAAGGACATGAGGAGGGGTTTGCTCCCCTGCTGGGCTGCAGAGCCATCAGCAGCCCCCTCTGTAGGTGTGGTGGGCAGCACAAAGGTGAGTCAGGCACCAAGTAGTGGTGCTGCTGAGCGGGGCCTGCTGGGGCAGGGACAGAAGTCAGCTCCAACCTCGACCCTCAAAACCATCGTGGGCATGGTGAATTCAGGCTTGGGACTCTCCATTCTGCCACACTTGCAGAGCCCCATGGCACAGCCCTGGCGAGCATCATGTCACAAAACCCTGGGACAGCCTGCTGGGACCTCCAGACGCTCCTTCAGGTGACAGCACAAGCCGTGGAGCAAAGCCCAAGGTCAGAGCTCCACACTCTGCATGGCTTGGCCATGGTTTTCCCTGCCAGATGCTCACAGGGATGTATGACTCTGGAAGGACACAGCCATTGGGATGCAGTCCTCAACACACACAGATCTGGGGTGGAGGTCCCCTGGGATGCACCAGGATGTGGAGAAGCCTAGGAGGACTGACAGGGAGCAGGAATGAAGCAGAGCAGAGCACCTCAGGCTAGGTCTGCCTGTCAGGAGGCTGCCAGAGATGAGGGTGTTCTGCAGTGGTCAGACCTAAAGTGAGGCTTTGACTCCCTTTCCTCCACATGCCAGCTGGGACTGGGGATCTCACCGGGGCATTTGCTGTAATGAGTTCAGCTCCAGCAGTTAAAGCTAGAGCTCACCTCAGCCACCTGCCTAATCCTTCTGTAATTCAGTCAGAGAACTCGTGGTAACTCTTCAGGACCTGGTGCCTGCGTGTGTTGCTGCTCCTGGATCTCAGCAGCCACGACCGCTCCGCTGACAGGCGTCCCAGGCTCCCCAAAGCGTCTGTCGTCTTATTAGCAGAGCCTCCACTTGGGATTTATTTTCCATCCAGAATTTAAGCTGAATTTATGCATTAACTAAAGACTATTAATGCCAAAAATAAGTGGAATGCCACTTGCTCAGCAACACAGGCCTTACGAGGAACCACGTGGCACAGCCAACCCACCCAATCGCAACCCCAGGGAGGCTTTTTATAGACACCCACGTCTGATGGAGTGCAAGCTCTGCTCTGCAAGCATCTGATTGCAGGGGGAGGGGAGGGAAACATCCCCGCATCCATGGGCAGGAGGCATGGTTCCCTTGCCTCTGCTGGCTGGGTAAGCAGCCAGGTGGAACTAGAAATGGTTTGGGAACAGGTTGTGGCAGAGCTGCCTCATTTCCCTGCCATAAACACCCGCGCACGCTGCAGGCAGCTTCTGACACACAGAACACGCTGCTGGGTGTCTCAGTGCAGCATCTCAGCATCAAGGGTCCTCCACTTCCCTCGGAGCAAGACTGCTCAAGGGAGAACAAAGGTCACCCAACGCTGTACAGCTCCAGCTGATGGTGGCTTCTGTTCCCCAGGTTGCCCCAGGGTGTTTTTGCCTTTGAGCGCGTCTCACCCTGAAGCACAGAGCTGTCTCACCTACCAGCAGAGTGACACTGATGGGACTCTGAAGGCTTCTCCAAGGACTCTGATCTCCAGTGAGAGGGATGCAAAGCCAAAGCAGCAGCCACAGTGCTACTTCTGCCAACAGCCCCAGGAAGCTCACACTGCAGCAGCTGAGGCACACAAGGGTCAGTGGCAGGGGGAGGACAGCCCTCATGGCCTGAGACACCACAGCCACCTGCCTGGCGTGGCCTCTCCCGTCCCACTTCTCCCTCTCCAGCTCCTCCCTGAACCATCCTGCACCTTTTGCCAAGCCAGACTCAGCTGCTGAGTGCGGGATGGCCACGGGCAGCGTGGGTTTGCTGCTCTGGCAGCTCTCCAAAGCACATCCAGTATGTTGGGCTGGGAAGGGCTGCTTTGGCCACAACACAGTGTGGGGCACACACAGCCCGTGGCCCAGGGCTTGGGACAAAGGAACATCTGGGGAAACAGCTCACAGACTGGCAATAGTGGTCAGCAGGGCACAGCCCCTCTGCACAAACCTCCTTGGTCCAGCAGCTGCTCACAGAGGTCGGAGCAGCAGCTTTAGGCTGGGCCAGGAGCCCCAGGCAGGGCTATTGGCCTCCTCTGTCCTGCTTGTCCCAGGACGTGGTGCATGGGCAGAAGCATCACTGTGCTCACAGTCCCACCATGAGTAAAATCACAGAATTGCTGCGGTTGGGAAAGAGCTCTAGGATCACCAACTTCAACCCTTAACCCAGCACCACCGTGTTCACCTCTAAACCATGTCCCCAGGTGCCACATCTACACACCTTTTAAATGTTTCCGAGAATGATGACTCCACCACTGTCCTGAGCAGCCTGTTTCAATGCCTGACCGTCCTTTCAGTGAAGAAATTTCCCCAATATCCAATTTAAACCTCCCATGGCACACCTTGAGTCCGCTTGTTACCTGGGAGAAGAGACCAATGTCCCCCCATCCCCCCCGCCCCAGCTCCACCCCTCCTGTCAGGGATTTGCAGAGAGCAAGAAGGTTTTCCTTGAGCCTCCTTTTCTCCTGGCTGAGCCCCCACACCTCACTCAGCTGCTTTTGGAAAGGGAAAGGAGGAGCTTTCCAGGAGCTTGTGGGAAATATCCTCAAAAAAATAGGTCTAAATGGAAAAAAAGGTCATTGAAACACCTTCACATTTTCAAACAGGGTGCAGACTCAGAGAACACTGCAGAAAAAGGCACTGAAGCCATCCTTCAAAACATGTTAGGGTTTTCTTCACTCAACTGCAATTATCATTCTGAAAGCTGAGGATGTACGATGGAAAAGAGTGTGTGTGGGCGGGAGAGAAAGGGGAAAAGAGAAAGACAACAGCAGCATGGAAGGAAATTCAACACTGCCAAATGAAAGCCACCGTGACAGGCAGAATTTACTTCCTTGCAGAAGGGTTTCCCGTGTCATCCGTTACAGAAAGAAGGAAAAAAACCACATTATTTTGAAGAATATCATCCATGAAAATAAGAATTCAATGAGGAGGATTCCCCTCAGGTGCAGCAGCCAGAAGATGACCCCCCTTTCTGCTGTTTTCCCACTCTCCAACAGAAGATGATTTCAGCCCAATATAAAACTGCTCCAGATAAAATCCTGTTTCCAGCCTCACTTGCTGGCAGGTGTGTGTCTGCTACAGCAAACATCTCCAAACCTCCAAGCCCCCCTGCCCCAGGGATATGGATGTGTCTTCCACAGGCTCCACTCTGATCTGATAACTCTCCTGGGAACACCACACCCCTGGTACAACTTGGTTTTTAGCAGGAGATGCCCAGTGCGTGGTCCTGCCACGCAGGCACTGCCCACACCCGTGACCACTCATCCTCCTCCAGCCTGGCTGCAGGTGTGCCGTGCCTGGAGCTGTGCCATGGCACCAGCTTTTGCCTCTGGTGACAGCAGAGCTGGCAGAGTGGGACATGGCTGACCCTGCTCCTCACACTCTCAGCCCAAAGGAGACACAGGCAGCAGCTCCACCACTGGCTCAGCCCACACTGCTGGAAAGGCCCCTGGACTGACCCACTTAATACTGGAATGAGACACCTCGGGCTCTGCAGCCTCCTTGGGCCAGAATCAGAGCCTTGGCAGAGCTCAGCTGTGCTGAGCTCCAGGTCGGGTTTAATTTGACACCCCACAAGCCCAGGAAGTGAAGCAGCAGGGACTGGATTGCCTGCCCAAGGGAGGAAGGGGCTAGTACTGCTCTCCTGGCTCTGGGACACAGCCTGAGGGGTGGGAAATTCCCTGAAGGCCGAATGATGGGAAAGGACACTGAATTACAGAAGAGATGATGGGAAAAGGAACTCATCAATGCACCCCTCCCAGCAGGTTCACAGGAGGCTTTCAGTAAATCTTGTGCAACATAAGGAAACATCCCAGCTGGAGAACAGCTCTACCCACAAGGCCTCAGCATCCCTCTTCCCAGACACAAGGCCTGCAGGGGCATCTGTGCAGGGGCAGGGACCGAGTGACCTCTCTCAGAGGTGCCAGCCTACACCAGAGCACACACAGCACACGCCTCGCCAGCATCCAGAGCAGAGGAGAGCACAGAGGCAGAGGAGAGGAGCAGAGGAGAAGATCCAGAGCATCCAGAGCAGAGGAGAGCACAGAGGCAGAGGAGAGGAACAGAGGAGAAGATCCAGAGCATCCAGAGCAGAGGAGAGCACAGAGGCAGAGGAGAGGAGCACAGGAGAGGAGCCAGAGCATCCAGAGCAGAGGAGAGCACAGAGGCAGAGGAGAGGAGCACAGGAGAGGAGCCAGAGCATCCAGAGCAGAGGAGAGCACAAGCCTCCTCTCCCCAGCTCAGAGCTGTCTGGCACCATGGCTTGAGGAGCCACCTCCAGCCCCAGGAGCTCCTGCTGGCAGCAGCAAGCTTGCAGCCCGTGCAGCCGGCCAACATCCAACATGGACAACAGGCAACTGTCAGCATCAGCCAGTGAGGGAAAACCACAGCCATTATCCCAGCTGGAAGGTTTCAAAAGGTCACAGCTTCCCAGTGCAGCTTCCAGTGTGCCAGTCTGCCCTTCTGAAGCCAGAACCTTCTTCATGTATTTATGGTTTGGGACTTATCAGCTCCTCTCCTGGATGGATTTAACATCTGGATGCTTTAACATCTAAATATGACATTTGCTGGTCTCCTTGCCCATCAGCCAGTGTCAAACTTCACCACAGGAAGGCATTTCCTCTCCTTGCTCAAAGAAACATCCGGAGCCTCCTTCCTGCAGGAGCAGTGATTTTATTCCCAGTTACCTGTCTGGTTACAGTGACGTTGTGTGTGTTCTTGGCACATTCAGCTGGTTTCTCTACAGGTGTATCACAGTGCAGGCAGGATTCCCTCTGCTTCCTCACACCCATGCTGTCCTGGTGTGACAGCTCAGGACTCCCTGCCCCTGCCCTGCTGGCACGGAGCAGAAGGGAGAAGAGCAGCCTGCAGTGCTTGGGCAGGAAGGAGAGGCCTGGAGCTGTCTGCAACCCGAGGCAGGAGGGCCCTGGATTCGCTGGCTCAGCACGGGCAGACAGTGCAGCTGTCTGTCCTCTCCCTGGGAAGAGCCTGCTGAAGAAAACCCCCTCCTGAATGGGTTTGGATCACCTGCCAGTGCCACTGACACGTGGCATCCCAGAGAACTGGGGAATGGGTCCTGGTGGCAGCTCTAAGGTCATTTCAAGCCCCAAAACACACCCCTAATCTCTCAGCTCTGTGCAGCACCTACAGAAGTTCGCAGGTAGCAGCAGAGCAGCCACTCTGCCTGCCTCACCCAAGCATCCTTCATCACCACAGAGCTGCTCAGCCCTCCAACAGCTTGGGAAATCCTCTCTCCACACCATCATACAGCATCGAGTGCCCTCGGGGATCCGTGCTTGCCGCCAGTACTCCCAGCTAGTGCTGTCTGCAGGAAAACAGCCTGGATGCCAGGAGCCTGCATGTCACCAGGAATGGACTGACAGAAATCGTCTCCTCACACGTCACAGCTCCCCACACAGATGGAGCGTGCTGCTGCAGATCACAGGCAGGGCTGGGCACTGCAAGTTTCTGTCCTTGTGGATCTAACACCTCTGCTGGGAGCTGAGCTTGGCTGGGAAACGTTTGGAACGAGGTGGCCACCCAAGGAGAGACAACACTCTGCTGGCCGATACTTTGCAGGTCTCTTGCAGACCCTTTTCAGGAACAAGGCAGGTGGCCTCCAACCCCAAACACCAACTCAGGTGCTCCCAGCTCCATAGAGAAGCCCCACAGGGTTTCTTTGTAGCCGGGTGTGCCAGCCCCACAGAGCAGCTGGCAGAGGGACAGCCCTGCACAGGGGCAATGGACAGTGCTGAGGTGCATCAGTGACAGGCACTGGAGGGAGGAGAAGGTTTTGTTTCCATTTCTGGTGATTTCTGCTGCTGACACACTGTTGGGACCCCAGCACACCACCAGTTTCTGCCTGCTCCCTAGAAGAGTGTGCAAAGCAGGATCCTTCCTGCTTGTCAGGCAGGGAATCACAGCGTGGGGATGCTAAGAAGCTTTCCTGTGATCAGTGGCACAGATGGGACCTGAACCAAGTCTCCAGGCACAGCCCCTTTGCCTGCACTGGTTCCCTCCAGAGCAGGAAGCCACACAGACACCCCTGGCTGCAGTGAGTGTAGCCAGCACCCCTGCACTGAGAGCAGCCCCCACCCAGAACGTCCCTACGCTGGAATGGGCTGGATGTGCCACAAAGCTCCTCCTCTGGAGCATGGTCCAGGCAATGGAGACCAGGCTGCACAGAGGAATTACTGATCACAGCACACCTCTCCTGGGGCTAATGCCCAGCACTGCCTCAGCACATGCTGTGCCTCACCCAGTGCAGCCCATCCCTTCTGGCATCGAGGTATTTGGGGAGCTGCAGAATCAGCAGCTGCACCCCAACCCTGCTGTACCTGCAGGCATGGCCTCAGGGACCCCCCGATCCTTCCCCTCAGTGCCCCACAGCACCCTGCACTGAGGCTCTGTGTGCAAAGCTCTGTGTGCAAGAAAGACCTTTGGGTGACCCCCTGCCTGCTGCCTCCCATCAGCACCCCAGTTCTTGTAGGTATAGAAAAAATCCTAATTCCCATCCAAAGCATCCTACATCTACTGCTATATCCTACCCAATGTTCAAAACCCTCAAGGCCTTTTCCAGAATCTCAGTTGCATCTGAGCCTCTCAAATTCACCAGAATACCTGACCCCTACTAGGTTTTCCCCTCCTTCCCTATAGTCCTCTAATTGGGCATCATCTGGCCTGTGGGTTCTGCAGCATTTGCCAGAATTTGCAGTTGCTGTTGTGCCTTAATGTCCGAGAAAGAATGACAGCCATCCTACAAACCAACAGCCATCCAGCCTCTTGTGTCCCCCACACCAGGAGGACCAGCTTAAATCACCAACCTTGGCAGGAAGTGCCACAGAAGAGCAAGCCTCGTGTACCCCAGGCCTTCACCCCAGCTGCAGCCCCATTTACTGACACCAAGGCGTCTTCTGGGAATGCTCAAGGTCAGGGCATGACTGGGTGATGGAATGTTTGATATTTGGCCCATCAGCAGGGCTGAGTGTGGGGCTGTTGGAATGGGCCTCCTCCTGTGTGCACACGGAGAGTGCCAAGACAAGCCAGGAGCTGCAGGAAGGACCTGGCAGGGAAACTGCTCCAGCTCCTTCTTGCTGCCTCAGCTCTGCCTATTTGGGGATGTATCTGTGGGATTCAGGCTCTCCAGTGCTGTTAGAAAGGGTCTCCAGGTCTTCTCAAAGCTGTCCATGCCAGGTCCCCCAAGGACAGAAATTTCTGCTTCATTCCAGCCCAGGCAGGCAATGAGTGTCCCATCATCCCATGAGAGGAGCCCCTGATGTTCCCCAGATCCCAGCAGCCTCAGCAGGCAGGGGCTGAGCCAGCCTGACAGCCAGGATGGGAAGACAGATCCTTCTCCCAGCAGAGGTACAGAGAGAAGGTGGCTGAGACCCCACGTGGCAGAGGATGTTCCCAGGGATGCTGGTGCCTTCAGCTGGACTCCCAGCACGTGCCAGCCTGGCTGAAGGCTGACAGCAGCCACGGGGAGACTCAGCCAAATACATCCATGCTCCTTTCCTCCTCTGCACCAAGACACACAGAAGGGCAGCTGAGGAAGACTGGGGGGGTGGGAAGGGAACACCTAGAGCAGCAGGTCCAGACAAGGGCCAGGAGGATTCACTCCTACCCTTGTTGTTACTACCATCCCATGGACCCCTGTGGAAGATCCGACCCCCAAGCAAGGCATCCTGACCTACGGATCACGCTCCCTGTCACGCTCCCAGGGCTAATGAGTGTTTTGCTAATCACACACCCACACACCTCTGCAGGATGGGAAAGGCACATCCCCCAGGCTCAGGCTGGCAGTGAAGGCTGTGCCTGATGCTGCCCTCCCTTGGCTGTCCCAGGCTGCCCACCCCGAGCAGCGGGAGCGGCAGCGGGAGCCAGGGTCCGGCGGGGACAGGCTCCGGCCAGGGCAGCAGCCAGGGCTCGTGCATCGCTGCCAGCTTTGAGGCAGCCCAGAAAGCAGACCTAATTCCAGTCCCCACCCTCCTGCCAAGCCATCTGCCTGCCCTGAGACCACCGAGAGGCTCCTGAGCAGTTTCGTCATTAGCGAGCCATTACAGAAAGTGGATGAGCAGTGATTGATTATAACGAATGCAAATACCTGCCTTCCGACCCCAAATTGGCAGGACCTGACTAGATCTCCCACTAAGTAGTACAGCATGTCCTTCCACAGGCTCTGCAAAGCACTCCCATCCTCCTCAGCCTTTCCACAAGCCATCAGGCACAGCACTGCCCATCTAGACCTGCCCTAGAAAACCATCACATCCAAGATCTGCTTTCCATCAGCCCTGGGGCTCTGCTCTCACTCGCAGTTCCTACAGGCTCATTTCCAGCACCTGAGCCCATTGGGAAGGCTTTCCCAGAGTTCTCACCTTCATCGAGAGAGCAAAGGACAGTTCTCTCACATCAGGACAGGGAGGGAGAGGGGGGCAGCAGGGTGGGAGCTGAGTGCTCTGTCACAAGTGTGACACATCCCTACTCATCAGGCATGTGTGTCCCATTGCAGAGAGATGCTGTGCCCAGAAACAACAGCAGCCAGCTCTGCTCCAGGAGGTCACCAAAGATGAAGTATTATTCTTGCAAAGCAAGAACACATGCTACAGCCTGCAAGGATGAACTCAGTTGCCAGCAAAGAGTAAGTGACAGGAATAGAGGAAAGGAAGGCACTGTCCTGCTGCAGGTGATGGGTGTGGGGCAGAGAGAGCCACTGCAGCCACCAACAGCAACAAAGGGAATTCAAGGACTGTCCAGGCCAGGGAGAGTTGCTGCGGGCAGAAGAACCTCGTCCCCGAGCTACAACATTCAAGATGCAGATAATGTTCTCCCCACTAGGACCAATCTTCTGGGGTACCTTATATTTTCCACTTATCCAGGGTGGAGCCGGACCATGGGGATTCAACAAGAGCAGTTTTTACTGGCCCTTCAGCACAGCCTTTGCAGCACACAGCCCAGCCCCAATCTGCAGCAGCCAAGCTCTGTGAGCACGGTCATTCAGCAGAGAAAGAGCAGCACGGTGATTCATCTTCCTTTTGATCTCTAGCCTACCCTTGCAGGCTCAGTACTCTGTCCCCAAAATTTTGGGCAGTTGGCAGACCTCTCCACCTGCCCCCAGGGCGGAGACGTTAAGTGCTGAGAGGTGCTGGCGCCTTCAGGGGTTCGACTGCTGCACACCCAATTCGGTAGGCAAGCAGACGCCTGGCTGCCAAAGTTTCCAGGGAGATGAGCTTCCTCCAGAGCCTCCCCTCGCCGCACGCATCCGCCGAGCCCCCGCCGAGGACAGGCGTCCTCTGCCATCTGCACCGGACAGAGCCGCTCAGAGCGCAGAGAACACCTCACCAGGGAGCGGGGCACAGCCTTCGCCTTCAAGCGGCACGGTTTGGGCACGCCAGGGCGGTCCAGCACTTGGGGAGGGGATGGATCGCATCCTGGCAGCCTCCTCTGAGCAGCAGAGAGGGGCAGGATGCGCTGCCAGCTCTGCTGCACCCAGCCCAGCTCCCAGCAGCACGGGCAGCACTGAGCAGGGTGCGCAGGGCACGGAGCGGGCACGGGAGCACCGGCAGGAGCTGCCAGACAGCCCCGGCGCCTCCCGGCTCAGCGGAGGCACTTCCTCACCTCCCAGCACTTTGTCGCTCAGGCTCCTCTGCAGTGAGAATTCCTCAGACGACCAGAGTCGCCCACGGGCTCGCAGCCTCCCAAACCCGCTGCCCCCCACGGATCGGTCTCCTGGAGCTCCTCCTGGCCGGGCGCGTCGCTCAGCTCTGGGTTTCTCCCTGCATCTGCTCCGTCACCTGCCCCGGGCCAGCACAGCTGACCTGGGGAAGCCCAGGTGCCATGCAGGGGCCAGCACAGCTCTCATTTACGCTCAGCAGCGTCACACATTGACTCAGGAGGGGAATGGAGATGAGGCGACTCCAGCAGCAGCATCCAGTGCCCCAAACCTGGCAAAGCAGCAGCTGCTCTGCGTAGGAGCCGTGCCACATGCGCGGGGGAACTGGCCACCCCCTCCAGTCTGCTGGGAGAGGCACTCTGAGCCCAGCAGCACGGTACAAAACCCATCTCTTGTGGCACTTTGCAGCAGATTTTGGGGTGTGCCAAGTGCTTGAAGGCTTCAGGCCCTGGTGCCCATGGTGCATCTCACACAGCCCAAACGAAGCGGGGAGCTCAGCTGTGGCAGAGCATGGCTCCCTTTTTTCCTGGTGATGCAGTTTACTGCCTCTGTGCTCCCAAGCATGCACCAGTTTCTGATCCAGATCCAAACCCAAGTCAAGGTGTCGCCTGTGATTTAGAAAGGGCGTTCTGCCTCAGGGCCCATATCTAAGGGCTGTCAGCTGGTGGAGCACAAAGAGCCACCAAGCAGCAGCTGGGGCCTGGGCTGGGCATGGAACAGCCCTAGATAGAGAAATCAGCACTGCTGGGATCACTCAGGAGCTGTTTCAGTCTTGTCTTACTCATGGAGATCCTTGGGGAGATGCTTTATTTAGTCAAACATTCCTGAAAGGGGACTGAGAAACTAGCCAGGCTTTGCTCCACATGTGGCACATGCCTGGGAGGGGAAAACTGTTGTGTCAGGCACTGCTGAAGTCACTGGCACCTGCAGCTTCGGCAGAGCAAAGTTCCAGCTGCCACTTCCTGGATGGCTCGCTTGGGAGACGAGGAGCTGACCTAGCCACGAGGTCCCAGCCACCCCAGGTCCACTCTGGACCAAATCCTGTATGAGAGGATTTAAGGGAGCACCCAGAATTGTGCCACCCTTGCGAGAGGTCAAAGCTGTCTGCAGCGCAGTGACCATTCCCCATCTGCAGGAAATCAAGGCAAGAAGGAAGCAAGTTTTTGCTCTTCTGCAAAACCAAGGAAGTGTGATTTTCTGAAGGTGGTGAGAAATAGTTTCAGACAGCTCTAATTAGCAAGGTGGTGTGTGAGAAAATCCAGCTTTACTGCTCCGTGCTCCACAGCTGTCCTGGGATGAAGGGAGGGCACCGTCACCAGCGGCTGGAGCCCACCCACACCCCTCCCCTGTGCCTGCCTGGTTTGCAGTGAGTCCAATGATCTGCAGGATAGTGAAGAGGGATATTTTTGCATGAGCTGCTGGCCCAAAGTTGCCAGTGCTATTTCAGGCAGCAACACCTACACTGTAATCCAGAGGGCTGTATTTTCCAGCGGGCACTTCAAAATCCGGCCTTCCTCCTCCCCTCACAGGCCAGCTCTAACCAACCTGGCCCCAGGATAAACAGCTCCCAGCATTATGTGGCCACTGAGGCCAGTGCCACAGCCCCAGCACGTTCCTGATTCCCACTGGGACCAAGACACCTTCGGACTGGAAATAAAATAAATACCTCATCTCTCAAGAAGAACCAGCTACAACAACAGGTCCTCTGCCTGCAAATCCTCCCAGGGATCTGCCACCACCAGATTACCTGCCCAGGCTAAGCTAGCTAATCCTACAGGCGAGTTGCAGACCTCGTCCTGGAGCTCAGCAGCGTTTTCGGTGAGGTGCTTCAGGAGACATACAAGCTCTAATTAAAGCTACTTTGCAACTCGCTGCATATGGAGGCAGGAAGACATTTGTTCCTCTGTGAAAGCAGAAATCAGAGCCTGGACAGGTTAAATCCCCACTCTCCTCTGTACAAAATATCTGCACATAAATCTTTCACACAGAAAGAGGGGACTCATACAGAGTGGAAAGCAGATGCTGACACAAGCTACCCCTAAAAACCAGGAAGATGAGGACCACAACCCCCTTTCTGGATCCAGATCAGGAGTTGTTCCAGTGGGGATAATGCCACCAGCTCCTTCACCAGGGAGAGCCAGCGCCGTGTCTTGCACCTATTTCCTCCTCCTTGATCTGTGCATGTAGGCACAAAGGAGATATGAGACCATCCAAAATTAGGGAGCTAGAAGATACAAAGAAAAGAGACAGGACGAGAGGCAATAACAGGAATCGTTATATAACAGTATGAAAAAAAACCAATAATACTCCCAGTGCTGAAGAGGTTTTAAGATGGACAAGTGGGTGATGAGACCTGCAGGATGCCAGGCCCCACGACCAGCTGCTCCCTGTGTGCCAGGAGGATGAAAACCACGGCTGGGCAGAGCTGCAGAGGCTGTATCCCTCTGGGGTTTGCAGGTGGGGAAGTTCCAGCCTTCAGAGCCTGCCCAGTAGTGAGATGGCCAAAGTGAGAATCCCCCTCTCTGGATTTCTGCTCAGGGGGCACACAAGAAGGAGCCCAGCTCAGACCCCACACACACCAGGCACACAGACTGGCATTCCTGTTCTGTCCCCCACACCCAGGCCATCCTTCTCTCACCTCAGTCCTCCTGGCTCTGCTCAGAGAGGGTCTGTGTCCCATGCAGAGTCTCAGCACCCACTTTCTCTCCTCTAAGTGAGATGTGCAAACAGCAGAGGCTGCTCCTTGGGGAGAGACATGGATGCTCCCATCACAGGTCTAGTCCTGCATCGCATCCTGGACCTCGGCAAGCAGCAAGAGCAGGAGACACACAGCATCTTAGCCAGAGAGAAGGGGATGAATCACTGGAAAACAGACCCAGGCACAGAGCCAGAGCAGGGAGAAGATGGTCCTGTGAGGCCTCCATCTTTGGGAGTGGGGGGATTGGAGTGATCAGAGCCACAAGGACCTCCCTTCCCTCTCAGAAGTGACCCCAGCCTCTGTCCCCCAGCCCCGTAAAATCCCTCACACAGCTGCAGACCTCAGGGTGCTCCTTGTGCCTGGACATTCACCCCCTGCCAGCTCTGGAGTTCTCACCACCCCCCTGAGCAGCAAGAATGGGAAATACCCCTGCACTCTTTCTGATCTCCCCTCCCAGCACAAAACAGAGCAGGAAGGCAAACCGTGGTTTCCCAGTTCACACACCTGTCCAGTGCTTCGGGTGCTACAAATCAGAAGATCCTGCCAGGAAAGTCACCTTCAGAAGTAACCTCCCAGCTGAACCAAGAGCACAAAGTGCTCAGAGAACCACTAGTTCAGCAAGCTGAGGCTCCCATTTCATCTTCATCACAAAACCAAACCACAGCTATGACATTTCCCAACCACCAGATTTTATTTTTCCTTTGGAATCTGCCATCAAGCTCTGCTGAGACAAGGCTCCCACCAATCTGCAGTGTCCCTCAGCCAGGGAGCCGAATCAGCCCGTCAGAGCCACACAGAAACAAAAGCATCAGCTCCAAGAAGGTGTCACGACAGAATGACAACCCTTAACTTGTTGTTACATCAGCCCACACATTAACGCTTTGGGCCTGAGCCAGGATGCCACGGAGCAGCCTCCATTCCCCTTAAAGTCAAACCCTGCTGCTCAGAGATGCACAAGTCCAGAATCCTTTTTGATTAAAAAAAATTTAAAAACAATTAAAGCCACGTACCTTTTGCTGTGTTTTCACCTGACAATGAGACCACAGTCCTGAGAAATTCCCCCATTTGCTTTCCTCTTGTCTCTACCACAGCTCTTTCACTAAATCCTCTCTGTCCATGATGGCCCACATACAAATGAACATGAAATTAGTGTCTCCCAAATTAATTTTCTCGCACGCAGTCCTAGCCCATTTTCCTCAACAACATATTATGATATGCAAGGTTCCACCTTTCTCCCAGGAAACGCAAGCTTCTAAATTTATCTTTTGGGTAACTAAAAAAAGAGACAGGTCTAGCTTTCACAATGCGGGGTCAGCAGTCCCGAATGGCAGAGTATTTGCCCCAGAAACACCCAGTTAATACCACAACAACAACCACCACAGAGCAGCACACATATGGTCATTGCAGAGCTAAGTATTACTTGACAAAGTACCTTGATTTTAATGAGGCAAAAGGCCAATTAACCTGATGAGGATGCAGTGTACTGACATTGAGTGGGGAGCCTGGATTCCCTGGAGATACACCCTGTATATCCTCGTAACACACCAAGCACGAGGAATTCAAAGAGGAATTCAAACCCTTGCTGAGGGCACGGCACGGCACTCAGAGCTCTCCGGGTTAACACCATCCTTCCCCAGATTTTGTGACACCGTATCCAGCATTCAGGCTGGATGAAGGGCCAGCCGTGCATTTTTGTCAGCTCAGATCCAAACCCCGGGAAAATGCAGGCATTGTCCTCGCCCGGTCCCCACCGCCCAGCCCTTCGCAGGTGTTCACCTGCCAGAGAACAGCAAGGAAAATCCAGGAACAAAAGCAGGGACGCTCCGGCGGGCAGTTCCCGTTGAAGTCATTTCATAACCGCGTTTCCAGAGATGCTGGAAGAACAGCACAAGCCACCGCACGAGAGCCGTGATCGGAGACACCGAAATGCGCGGAACGAACAAAAGAAAAACCAACTTCCCCCCCGCGAGGCCGTTATTTTGGAAGGCGCAAAACTTCCCGGCTCTTAGGGCACACCTGGAGCGCTGCCCCTGTCCCAGCCCCGCATCCCGGGCCCGGCCCCCTCCGCAGCAGGGAACGCGCCTGGGGCGGGGGTCGCGGCCGGAGCCACCGGAGCCCCGGCAGGCCGGCAGCTCTCCCGGCCGGGG